>JAVGWX010000009.1:82306818-82519318 GCA_036924085.1 Ariolimax columbianus | reverse complement strand
TAGATAAGGAAAGGGGCTTATGGGTTAAAATAGTTCATACAGGTAAAGTGAGTGCCGAAGTCCAGGCAGCAATGAATAAGGCAAATGGAATGTTGGGAATGATTAAAAAGAAATATTAAACATAGGAGTAAGGAAGTGATTATCAAACTGTATAAAGCATTGGTTAGACTTAGATTAGAGTACTGTGTACAGGTGTGGAGTCCTTATCACGGAGGGAAAACATGTTGAGTGAGGATACAAAAAGGAGCGACAAAGCTGATAGTGGGAATCCAGAATTACAGTTATGAGGAAAGACTCAGAAAAACCAGTCTACGGTGTTTAGAAAAGAGAAGAAATCGAGGTCACTTAACACAGGTTTATAAGATGATCACAGGAAAGGTTAAATTAGACTATAACAGGCTTTGTTTTCAAAATACCACCACCAACTAAAACAAGAGGGCACAGCTACAAACTAACTAAAGAAAGGTCCAGATTGGATATTAGGAAATATTTTTTTGTCAGAGAGTGGTGAATGTTTGGAATGCACTGCCCCAGGAGGTAGTGGAGGCATGGACTGGTAATGCATTTAAGAATAGATTGGATGCGCATATCCTTTAGAGCAGGGTAATGCATGTAACTAGTTGTATACAGACTCTGATGAGTCTTCTAAACCAGTATAAAGACGTTAAGTTAAATGTAGAATTTGATTAAAAAATGAATCTCAGAACAGGGTAGACATTTTAATGACATAAAACTTGATACAAACTATTAACAACTAAACTCGTTTACTTACAGAGCTACACTCTCAAATTAGAGGGAATACTTGATTATCCTATCATTTATAATATTAGAACTCCATGACTAGATATACTGATCAAACATGTTAGTCAGGCTCAGCCAAAATGTACTGGCCAAGACCTTCACCTCGGCTTCCTAGTAGCCCTCTCTGGAAACGGGCTGTTTTCATGGCAGCATGGATAACAAGGTGAGGGATCGACGTGATCCCCGTGGTAATGAGTGACACGCAGATGAAGCCATCCATGGTACAACCGCTTGGAGGACCCCGGTCTACCTTCATCGGCACACTCGTCATGTGAGAAAAGCTACTGTAACCCGCCAATTAACGTCCTTTTCAGGGCCTCATTGTGGACATTCGCAAACAACAACAACCAACTCAAACCAAACAACAACCAACTCAAACCAAACAACAACCAACTCAAACCAAACAACAACCAACCCAAACCAAACAACAACCAACTCAAACCAAACAACAACAACAACAACCAACTCAAACCAAACAACAACAACAACCAACTCAAACCAAACAACAACAACAACCAACTCAAACCAAACAACAACAACAACCAACTCAAACCAAACAACAGCAACAACCAACTCAAACCAAACAACAACCAACTCAAACCAAACAACAACAACAACAACCAACTCAAACCAAACAACAAAAACAACAACCAACTCAAACCAAACAACAGCCAACTCAAACCAAACAACAACAACAACCAACTCAAACCAAACAACAACAACAGCCAACTCAAACCAAACAACAACAACAACAACCAACTCAAACCAAACAATAACAACAGCCAACTCAAACCAAACAACAACAACAACAACCAACTCAAACCAAACAACAACAACAACCAACTCAAACCAAACAACAACAACAACAACCAACTCAAACCAAACAACAACAACAGCCAACTCAAACCAAACAACAACAACAACAACAACCAACTCAAACCAAACAACAACAACAGCCAACTCAAACCAAACAACAACAACAACAACCAACTCAAACCAAACAACAACAACAGCCAACTCAAACCAAACAACAACAACAACAACCAACTCAAACCAAACAACAACAACAACAACCAACTCAAACCAAACAACAACTAACTCAAACCAAACAATAACAACAACAACCAACTCAAACCAAACAATAACAACAACCAACTCAAACCAAACAACAACCAACTCAAACCAAACAACAACAACAACAGCCAACTCAAACCAAACAACAACAACAACAACCAACTCAAACCAAACAACAACAGCCAACTAAAACCAAACAACAACAACAACAACCAACTCAAACCAAACAATAACAACAACCAACTCAAACCAAACAACAACAACAACCAACTCAAACCAAACAACAACCAACTCAAACCAAACAATGACAACAACCAACTGAAACCAAACATCAACAACAACAACCAAATTAAATAAAACAAAATTGCCGAGTAAACCCTTATTTTAATATCTTCAAAAATGGTTTTCAAAATGAAGTTTACAATGAAAAAATTAGAAAGGTTTTAATCATTCAACTTTTGAATGTGTCGTATCTGATGCGAAACACCCTTAGACAGATCAGCTGTTGGACTTTGTTTAGCTAAATAAATCAGTGCATCTCAAACTTTTGCGAAAAGGGTACTTCGTGGAATTTGTTCATTCAAGCCACTCGCGTTCCCTAATAATATCACGGTGGGCTCAATAAAAAAGAGAAGTGATGCATGAAATATTCACGAATGGAAATGTGAATTTTATCAACTATAGTGACAGGCTGATGAACTCCTAAACACAACTTACAGAATCTCTGGATGGCCTGAGAACAGCGGCACGAGTGGACTAAACAAAGCGACCTTCACTCCAATAAAAACTTAATTTTTAAAAAGAAATGCATCGACTTTGGACTGGCCGTGTCTTAGTGCGTCATTATCAGCCAGCGATAAGTAAATTTGTTGTTCGTTGCTTGACTAGTAACATAGCAATCACATCTGACAGAACGACATTCTCCCCAAAAAGTCGTTTATCGTTGTGAGTGACATGAAGTACAAGTCGATTTCATAAGTGACTGAATATGTTTCCTTACCAAGATATGAGGGACAATAACTTAATCAGACCATCCTGGCCCCTATCTAAATAATACGTTCTGGTGCGCATCGCCCACACAAATACACAAAAACATGTGCAGAAAATTATATATTTGTATATCCATTTATACAATATGGAGAATAACCTTGAACCTGAACTGGCAATACGTCGCCTCGTGAGTTGGGCATCCTTCTCATCTATTAACACGGTCCTGGACGGTTGTCATGACCACGACCTACGAGCCTCCCTCTTCAATTCCACTGTACTCCCTGCAATGTGCTACGGTGCCGAGACGTGGACACTAACAGAATCACTAGAGAAGAAATTGAGAGTTACCCAGGCCTCCCCTGAGAGACGCTTGGTTAGAATCACTCTCCGGAACCAACGTATGCAAGGTCTGCACAATTCTGACAAAAGACGATTGTCCCTGGTTGAAGGATGCGGTAATCCATGCAGACACTGCAAATAAAAGATGGGCAGGTAACATTTTGTGACGAAACGATGGTCGATGGAGCACAGCGACAGCAGTCTGGTACCCCCAAGGTAAAGAGAGACCGCGGGGAAGACCTTCAATGTGCTGGTCAGACTTCCTTGCTGTACGCTGCAACATCCGAGATACCTCAAGAGAAGCACTTACGACGCACTGGACTTCCGTGGCACACGACAGGGTCCGCTGGAGACGAAGTTCGGATCCGCAGCTACGCTGAAGAACGGGTCATCAAGATCAAGATATCTATTCAGCCTTCTTGTGCGTTTCTCATCTTGAAAAATTGGACCAACAATGCAGTAGACTTCTCTGATGGAGTCATCCCCCAAGTTCGTCGTGCATTCTTGCAGCGGTTGTTTCTGCTTGCATTTATTTAACGTGGTGATGATGTTAGTCACAAGCCTCAACCCTCCTTTTCTCCCTATCATAGAAACAACAGAAATTAACTAACTGCTACGTATCTTTTAAGTAAGATAGAAACGAGGAACTGTTCACCCAGTGTTGGAAGAGGCAAGGGCTATCATAATCCTTAAACAAACAGGGCAAGGACAAAATGGAGCCAGCCAGCTACATAATTATCTTTTTACTCAGCTGTGTGGGGAAACTAATGTAATGAATCGTTAACACTAGAACATTCTGGCATATAGAACCAAAACACTTATTCTCCAGCATGCAGGCTTTCGAAGAAACAGATTGAACGAAGAGCAGGTGTCAAATATATCGCAGGAGATAGAAGATACATATCAACAAACAAAAAACACTTAGCGGTCTGGGGATATCAAGACAAAACTTTTGATATAATATGGAAGATCTTAATCTATTTCAAGTGGGTGTAGCCAACAACGTGTACAAATAGATCAGTGATTACATGGACACCAGGACAGCAAGAGTACAACTCCAAGGATACCTCAGCAAAATGATGAAATGAAACAAAGAGCTCCACAGGACGGAGCACTCTTATCCATGCTGTTCCTCAAATATATCTTAGTTCTTAGTCGACCTGTATTTCTACATGGGCAGATGACCCTGTGCAGGTCTCAGATCTGGTATGAGCTGGAGGTAGCCGGAGGTTTCCTGTTTAGCGGGATAGCCTGGAGCAACTTATAACTCCGCTGCGTTGGGACAAGCGCTCACGGAGGGTGGTTAACCGATGTGGGAGTCCATCTTAATAGATTCAAACACTAGAGCACAGTAGACCCGTAACCTGTTATGCTAGGTTAAGTGATACTGCTCACATCTCGAAGGTGCTGAGTTCAATACCCATCACAGCACCGTCCGTTACCCGGGAAAGCAAATCCTTAAAAAATGCAGGAGGAAGCAGACACTTACATAAAATACAGGCCAAAGTCGGATGCACAGGGCCGACAGGCGGAAAATAAAAACATAGCTCAACGCACACCTCCTTTGGGGAATAGAGTAATAAGACGAACGCTAAATAAAATTTAAAAATCAGGAGCTGACACTTGCACATCAAAGAAACTGTACACAGGTTATGTGAGAACAGTGCTAGAATACGGGATAGCAGCAGTGCTAGAATACGGGTTAGCAACAGTGCTAGAATACGGGATAGCAGCAGTTATGAATAGTATGTTATTTGGAATATAACTGAAGGAATGATAACTTTCAAACCGCAATGAAATAGAACATGAAACACAATAAAGTGAGAGCAAGTCATATCATAAGTTGTATAGTCAGAATTGACAAGGTTTGGTCACAAGACAAACGTGCCAGATAATCTACCTGTTGCGATTTCATATTGCAGACTGCATTGCTTTGTAGTAAAAAGAAGAAAAAGTAAGATGGCCGCGTCTTAGTGGCTGCGCTCTCGACTCTCTCCGGTGTTTGTGTCGATGTTTGGTGGTTCCTGTTCAGATTATATTTCACAACACCTTCAGCAGGTAGTATCAAGGACTTCATTCTGTAAAATTGATGTGCTTTCGGTCGGTTATCCTGTTTGTTATGCTGAATTTTGCTGCATTTCGTGCTTGGCTGAAGCCGTATGAAACCAGTTCATGACGAAGTTCAACGTTCCGCTTAACTGCACACCAGAATTCAGTCCAGATTAGCACAACTCAGGGACATTTCTGCTCGGACTGAAGCCGACTTCCTCCTGCCCGCCCCTCCCTTCACTGGAGGTTACACGATACCTCTCCCAGCCTCGTATTCCCAGCACAACGAGGGCCACGGTGACCAACATGTGGGCACAGTCAGAAGTCTTGGTTGCAAGACACGTGAAAACAGGGAGCTTGACACGGAAAGACACTCAGGGCTTGACACAAACATTGATCTAACACACTCCTCGCGGCCCTCATCTCAAGGCTGCGAAGTACACAGCTTCACCTGGGAAGTCTGTAGGGATTTCGGTCGACACGCTACGCATGGACACAGCCTCAGCAGTTGGACATGGTAGTGGTCGATCGACGCAACGGGCCTTTGATGCCTACGCGAACATTTTTATTATTGCTTTATAGTAACAATACGTGACACACTTCACAATTAGACAACGTGGGACGGTCTCTAAACCAAGTCCTTGCATTCATTACAGTAAGAAGAGACAAAGTCCGCAGTCAGACAATCTGGCACGATCTCAAAACCCAGCCATAGCAGAATCTCGTAGAGTAATCTTAACTGCAATAATTTGGCCATGACGGCAGAACAAAGAAAGGTCGACTTACCACGGGAGTAATGAAAAGCAGAGCTCCAAGGATCCAAACCTATAGGAGGACCTTGTTCGCTGAAATTATGATATAAGACAGTCTATAAGAGACTGTAGACTAATAAGGAACCAGACCAAGAGGAAGGCAACGAACAGAATAGTCTGCCGCCTCATTTTTATGTATCTTACAGTGTGCAGGAATCTACTGAATTTTGACTCTATGAAATTTCAGCTGGTGTTTAATAGTATCTCAGACAAGCTTTTCAATCTGGTGTTCTGAAGGTCATTATGACTAATAAGGGAGTATGCAAGGGAAACTATCGTGTCTCTAGGATAACACTGGTTATCTATTGTGGTTATTGCAGCTGTTCTTGGTGTTTCATCCTCAGCGCCGAAGATATTTCAGAATTTACCAGTGGCCACTGAGATTTTGATTTTCTATCCATTATTTAATTGTGTGTAAACGTCTCTTTCTCTCTCTCTCTCTCTTTCTCTGCATTTTTCACAGATCTCGTTGATGATAAAATACGTACGTGCGGTTTCCTGAGAAAATGCCATATCCATACTTCTATTGCAAGAATAATGGGAAAGGTGATATAATGTGTTATTTCGCCACAACAGCATGATTGTTAAAGATAAACCTTGAATGTGGCAACAATTGTCGCTGTGGTGAAGATCTCTTAAGTCTCAATCAGCTGTTTTGCAGACTTGATATTTCCTTCCCGTCCTTCCCGTTTGTGACCTATTTCAAGGACAGCTGTAGCGAACATCCGCTCAGAGAGTGACACGATTCGTGGTTGGCCTTGACCTCTGTAATATCGGTCCAACGTTCAAACGAGCATAGCATATGGTGGCGGGAAAGGATTGGTTGGGGAGTTTAGAAACATGTGGTACTTGTAGTCATTTACATGTACGGAATTGTAAATAAATTGGCCACCGATATAGATACCGACTGATATTGTTTATCAAATATATTGGGCATATGATAACATTCATACGCACATGTTCTATACAAACAAACATTTCTAGAACACAACACATAGTTTAGTGTTTCTCAAATTGTGTGACGATCCGCACATCTTAGTGTACGGCGAAACTATGATCAAGTAAAATAGGGAAGTCCTTGCCGTTTGAAAAATGTCCGTAAAGGCAGTTGTCACCATTTCAAGGTAGCCACAGTAACTTGTTTGTAAAAACCGCATGAAAAGCATCAGGTCATATCAGGGTAACATCAGGTCATGTCAGGGTAACATCAGGGTAACATCAGGGCAACATCAGGGTAACATCAGGGCAACATCAGGTCATGTCAGGGTAACATCAGGGTAACATCAGGGTAACATCAGGTCAACATCAGGGTAACAACAGGTCATATTAGGGTAACATCAGGTAACATCAGGACCACATCAGGTCATATCAGGGTAACATCAGATCATATCAGGTTAAAATCAGATCATATCAGTGTAACATCAGGTCATATCAGGGTAACATCAGGTCATATCGGGGTAACATCAGGGTAACATCAGATCATATCAGGACCACATCAAGTTCACATCAAGATAACATCAGGTCATATCAGGGTAACATCAGATCATATCAGGACCACATCAAGTTCACATCAAGATAACATCAGGTCATATCAGGGTAACATCAGGTCATATCGGGGTAACATCAGGGTAACATCAGATCATATCAGGACCACATCAAGTTCACATCAAGATAACATCAGGTCATATCAGGGTAACATCAGATCATATCAGGACCACATCAAGTTCACATCAAGATAACATCAGGTCATATCACGGTAACATCAGGTCATATCAGGGTAACATCAGGTCATATCAGGGTAACATCAGGTCATATCAGGACCACATCAGGTCATATCAGGACCACATCAGGTCATATCAGGACCACATCAGGTCATATCAGGACCACATCAGGTCATATCAGGACCACATCAGGTCATATCAGGGTAACATCAGGACCACATCAGGGCACACATGAGGTCCACTTCGGTGCAACATCAGGTCACATCAGATTTACTTCAGTGTAACATCAGGGCCACTTCAGTGTAACATCAGGGCCACTTCAGTGTAACATCAGGGCCACTTCAGTGTAACATCAGGGCCACTTTGGTGTAACATCAAGGCCACTTTGGTGTAACATCAGGGCCACTTCGGTGTAACATCAGGTTCACTTTGATGCAACATCAGGGCCACTTCGGTGTAACATCAGGGCCACTTTGGTGTAACATCAGGTTCACTTCGGTGCAACATCAGGGCTACTTCGGTGTAACATCAGGGCCACTTCAGTGTAACATCAGGGCCACTTTGGTGTAACATCAAGGCCACTTTGGTGTAACATCAGGGCCACTTCGGTGTAACATCAGGTTCACTTTGATGCAACATCAGGGCCACTTCGGTGTAACATCAGGGCCACTTTGGTGTAACATCAGGTTCACTTCGGTGCAACATCAGGGCTACTTCGGTGTAACATCAGTTTCACTTCGGTGTAACATCAGGTTCACTTCGGTGCAAATCAGGCCACACCAGATCAATCAGAAGCACACCAGGAGCCACATCAGAAACCCCATCAGGGTCACATGCATTCACATTCTCTGAAGGTGCACTATTAATGTTACCTTGTTTTGCTGTCAGACAGGAATCACGTGAACAAAGTCTCCCGTGACCCATATTAACCGCTTCTGACTCAAAATGAACACATATATTATCCATCTATTTTTAGCTGCTCTGACCTCATTTACTTAGACAACAAAGGTAAATTCTTCAAGCCAGCTTCCTTTACATTTCTAGAACAAAACGCAAGATTGTCATTCTTGTCTGCGGATTGAAGTCCAATCATTTTACACCCTGAAGGATATGGGCTGAATGAATCTTGAACGATCACAAAACATATTCTAAGCTTTTCTCTCATTTTCTTGATTTTACTAATTTGCCGTAGAAAACGTCTTTGATACACATAATGCTCAAATCTCTTCAGTCGACTATCAAGACAAGTAGGTTAAATACAACGATACTATTCTTTGTTCCCCATTCAAGCTCCAGTACCATACGGAAACCGGTTATTTACTTCCTGGTTCTCTTCCTCCCCCCTCCCTCCTCCCTCTCTCCCCACCCCACCTCCCCGTTCCTCCCCGTTCCTCCCCGTTCTTTCTTTATCTCTCTCTATATAAGCTGAGATTCTCCAAAAATATGTGGAAGAACAGAACACTTATTGGTTAAACTGTGTGCAATGACGTTGATTCTTCGACAAAACTAAACTGTACATGTTTATTTATACATTAAAAAAATGATATGTATTTGGAGAAACTGTGACAAAGTCTAGTGGGATGGTTACGAATATCAGATCGTCCGTTCACGTGCCCAGGAACCCAGGAAAGTCTAGTCTAATGAGATTATTACGAATGTCAGATCGTCCGTTCACGTGCCCAGGAACACAGGAAAGTCTAGTCTAGTGAGATTATTAAGGAAGGTCAGATCGTCCGTTCACCTGCGGAGGAACCCAGGAAAGTCTAGTCTAGTGAGATTATTACGAATGTCAGATCGTCCGTTCACGTGCCCAGGAACCCAGGAAAGTCTAGTCTAATGAGATTATTACGAATGTCAGATCGTCCGTTCACGTGCCCAGGAACCCAGGAAAGTCTAGTCTAGTGAGATGATTATGAATGTCAGATCGTCCGTTCACGTGCCCAGGAACCCAGGAAAGTCTAGTCTAGTGAGATTATTACGAATGTCAGATCGTCCGTTCACCTGCGGAGGAACCCAGGAAAGTCTAGTCTAGTGAGATTATTACGAATGTCAGATCGTCCGTTCACGTGCCCAGGAACCCAGGAAAGTCTAGTCTAATGAGATTATTACGAATGTCAGATCGTCCGTTCACGTGTCCAGGAACCCAGGAAAGTCTAGTCTAGTGAGATGATTACGAACCTTAGATCGTCCATTCACGTGTCCAGGAACCCAGAAAAGTCTAATCCGTTAAATGATATGTCGTTAGTCAATTGATGGACTGGCTGGCACATTGATTTGTGGATTAATTAACTGGTTAATCGATTGGTGACTGACCTGACTTAACCATTCCTCTTCTACCTTGGCGTGCAGGGTATTCTTTTTCTTGTCCTAGTGGGACATATTTTCTTCGGGATTGGATTATTGCCCGTGTTGTTATTGTTGTTGTTGTTATTGTTTTATTATTGTTGTTATTGTTGTTGTTTTTGTTGTTATTGTTGTTCGAAACTATTTGTGCTAGGTTGAGTTACGTCTTGACGATATTTTTTCGGTAGCGGGTTACAGTGGCTCTCCTTAGATCCAGAGGTGTACATAGAGAGGGTGGTCCAGGGTCATCCTGCCTGTATTGCAATGTGAGGCTCCTCAGAAAGCTGACTACTATGAGGATTACAGTGTCGATCCCCACCTCTCCAGTGAGACTGCTGTAACCCAGTCTGTTTCCAGGAACATGAACGAGGTCGTTGTGTGGATGACCAGTCTGTTTCCAGGAACATGACGAGGTCGTTGTGTAGATGACCAGTCTGTTTCCAGGAACATAAACGAGGTCGTTGTGTGGATGACCAGTATGTTTCCAGGAATATAAACGAGGTCGTTGTGTGGATGACCAGTCTGTTTTCAGGAACATAAACGAGGTCGTTGTGTGGATGACCAGTATGTTTCCAGGAACATAAACGAGGTCGTTGTGTGGATGACCAGTATGTTTCCAGGAACATAAACGAGGTCGTTGTGTGGATGACCAGTATGTTTCCAGGAACATGAACGAGGTCGTTGTGTGGATGACCAGTATGTTTCCAGGAACATAAACGAGGTCGTTGTGTGGATGACCAGTATGTTTCCAGGAACATAAACGAGGTCGTTGTGTGGATGACCAGTATGTTTCCAGGAACATAAACTAGGTCGTTGTGTGGATGACCAGTATGTTTCCAGGAACATAAACGAGGTCGTTGTGTGGATGACCAGTATGTTTCCAGGAACATAAACGAGGTCGTTGTGTGGATGACCAGTCTGTTTCACCTGACCTTGATTGTCTTTGTTCTGTTCAGAACCGTGTACCCAAATCCGTTCCCAACCCTCCTTAGTCGCCTATTACGACATATCCGACAGGCTACAGTCTCACCATTTTGCTCCCCTTTCAGGCCCCGGTAACACACAGACGAACTCAGTGATATAATGTACACAGTCCCTATATGACATAATTGAGACAGTCATTCAGCCGTATCCTGTCTACCACAATCAGATATGTTACCTTTTGCAATGAATCATTGTTCTCCAACCATACAAAGGCAACACCCAATTCCAAAAGGTGAAGGACGTATTGTGTTTATGCAAAGAAACAAGAAGTCTACATTCTACATCTCTTTGCACACTGGAATTTGGCAAAACTGTCAATATCGACTCACTATTCACTTTCATTAACACTTTAACTTAGCAGTGGTGAGGAAAGGGTAGTGCTAATTCGTCAAGAATTCTAAGCTTAAGGTTATTACTTAGCATAATCCACGTTTTGTTTCATCTTTTAACAAAAAATGATTTGATCTTGTGGCAGATGTTAACGCTCTTTTTAATCAAATGTCAACGCTCTTTTTAATCAAATGTCAACGCTCTTTTTAATCAAATGTCAACGCTCTTTTTAATCAAATGTCAACGCTCTTTTTAATCAAATGTCAACGCTCTTTTTAATTAAATTTCCACGTTTTGCTTAATCAAATGGTCTTGTTCTATTTAATCAAATGTCCACGTTCTGTTTATTAAAATGTACACGCTCTGTTTAATCAAATGTCCACGCTCTGTTTAACCAAATGTCCACGCTTTGTTTAGCCAAGTGTTTACTTGCTGTCAATATTATTCAATCTCATCTTAGGTTTTGTTGGTTCCGATAACCAGATTCATTGTCATGTCCTAACTGGCATTAATGTTCTTGACAAAATCCTGTATAATATTGTCTTTATTAATAGTAATATGTTTATTCTGACTCTCTCTCTCTCTCTCTCTCTCTCTCTCTTCTCTCTCTTGTCTTCCTATCTTCTGTGTGTATGTGTGTGCGTGTTTGTTTATTGTGTGTGTGTGTATGTGCGTGTGTGTGTGTGTGTATGTGTGTATGTGCGTGTGTGTGTGTGTTTGTATTTGTATGTGTGTGTGTTAATAAGTCCGTCTATATTCGTCGATCTTCTGATTGATTCGCTAGGGCACGAAGATGCAATAGTAAATGAACTGATAGCAGTCAGCGACTCGTAGCTGACTACTTGCGTCTGGGTCAGTGACACACACCCGGCCAACCCTTTTCTGCCTCCAAGTGGCGGTTCTGGAAACAGACTGCAACCATTTTGCCCGGCTAAGAGAGTATGGATCCAAGAGGAAAGACAAACCCAGTCCCAAAAATGCCGTGCTGAAATTGAACGGGTCGGGCGGAAAGACACAAATATCGCAGCCTCGTTGTAAACTACGACACGTCACAAACGTCCTTTTTAAGGACGAACGGCGAAGAAGATGAATTTACTATAACACAGGTGTCCATATGTGTCACACTTTGTTTTTAACGACCAATATACTTTATCTAGTACAGACACAATTTTGACCGCAATTATCTGGATCTAACTACATCTAGCACCTGTCGTCCACAATTTACCTTGCACTTTGAACTGATAACAACTCGTTTAAGAAATCAAGGTAGGAAAAGATATGAGAATACGAACTCTGGGACGGGTAGCGCTTAGGCTACGCGTGCTAACTATCGGTGACCTAGTTCCAAAACAGCTGTTCTGAGGTGAACTCAACCTTGAGTGCTATAAAAAGTCGAATCACATTAGCAATGGCAAACAACAACAAAACAAAACCTACAGCTGAAGCCTCATCAAACGCATGCACTTATATATATACATATACAAATCACAAACCGATGCACGCTCGCATCCATGAACTGGCCTGTGTCCTGATATACCCACAAGAAATGTATTTGACACCCTCGCACCTTCGTCATTAATAAGGTAAATCTACACACACATACACGCACGCACGCCCACGAACACACACACAAGAAACTATAACAGTAGGAATAGATGGTGGGTGGCAATGATTCTCATAATGGACTGGAGGAACGAAACAATATATCAATACTATTTTTTAAACTTTCTGCGCGAACACATCATAAAATACAATCCGCTTATTTTAGTATAGCAGAGTTAAGTTAGTCCGAGAGACTAATATATAAATGCGCCATTTTCGAGATAGTTGTCAACTTGCTCCTGTAATGGAAAACAACTAAATGATAAATTAATCTGCGTACATCTTCACAATGTGTACTTAACCGTTTACAGTCCAGCCTAATTGATTAGATGTGTTTCTTAAGACATGAATCTTGTGAGTTAGGCAGGACTGTAAAATGTTTAGACACGAATTTAATCACTTTAGTCAAACTAAAGGGTTAATACACAAATCTAATCAGTTTAGGCCAGACTAAAGAGTTAAGACACAAATCTAATCAGTTTAGGCAAGACTAAAGGGTTAACTGATTTGTTCGATCTACTTCGTTGTAAATGGTAGATGCATTACAGGTAGGGACTAAGATGCAGCAGTGCATAAGTTGGCAACATCCAGCGACTCATAACTGGCTGATTGCATCAGGGTCAGCGAACAAAAACTGACCGGGACCCTATTCCGTCGGCACGTGGCGGCCCTGAAAACAGGCTGCACTAGTCATTAGTGTAGTCTGACCAAGGACAGGGACCACACAAACCCAGTCACCTCACATCAGAGAAAGTTAAATTCTAGTAGTACAGTGATGTCTCAAATACTTAATAGGTTACCTCACAACAGAAAAAGCTGACTGGTAGCAGAAACAAAAAAAGCAATCGACAAAGTTGGAAATTAAGAAAAGAAAGTATTGATGGATTTAACATAGTCTCATGAAAGTTGCTTCCACTAGCTATGTTTGGTTCTAAATTCGACTCTCCGGCGATTGTTGTGTTTTAAAGTCGATCCTTGCAGACTTGAACCATAAACAACGTTCTATGTGGTGCGTGGCTCAAGTCGAGAACCCCCCACTGCGAGAGCGGGGCGTGAGTGGTTTAAGTTATCACGTGAAAGTGGTTGTCATAAGATTAACTATCGGAACAATTCTGATGAGGAAAAAACAACATGTACGATATCCTCACTTTCAAATAAACCCCAGAACACCAAAATAAGTCTTAACGGCAAATATCTGCGGCTAAACGACAATCCAAACTACCTGGGAGTCACATTTGATCGGCGCATGACATGGAAAAGTCAGATAGAGAGAAACCGAATGAGAGCCAGACAAAGAATGGCAATCATGAGGAAACTTGCTGACACAAGCTGGGGAGCAGACGAAAGAATACTAAAGAAACTGTACACTGGAAGAGTGAGACCAGTTCTCGAGTATGGCATTGCGGCATGGACAACAGCAGCAAAAGCGAACTTTGATAAAATTAGCAAACTTCAAAACCAAGTATTGAGAGTTATAACAGGAGCCATGATGTCAACGTCAATTGTAGAACTTGAAACGATTACAAATCTGCAACCTATGACCGACAGAAGAGACTGCAGAGCCCAGCAGCAAGCAGAGAAACTCAGAAGACTGACAGACCATCCAATACATCAGAGACTAAATAGATTTGGAAATGGGAAACTAAAGCGGAGAAACTTTGCAGAAATAGCCAAAGCAAAGATGAGCGAAGACCCTATGAACACCGTAACAATACCAAAGCCCATCCCTACTGTACGCAAACCTACCTGGAAGCATCATATCATTCCGGAGGTGTTAGAAAATATACCAGGTATTGGAAACAAAAACAGCCAGACTGAAAAAGAAAGAAGAGACATAACCCTGAGGTACAAAACGGAAAACTACCCAAGCATTGACTGGACCCATGCATACACCGACGGTTCTGTAACAAACACAACACAGAACGGAGGGGCAGGGGTTTTTCTGAGCCTACCAAATGGTAGAAAAATAACACTGTTAGTGGCAACTGGAAAATTCTCAAGCAATTTCAGAGCGGAGGCAGAGGCACTGAGGGCTGCAGTAGAAGCAATGCTGACAGGCGAAAGCAATGAAAGCCAGATAGTCCTGTTTACAGATGCCCTGGCCGTAGTTACGGCACTAAAAAGCCAGAAAAATACTGAACTTAATGATTTAAGAGCAGTACTCTGTCAACTATGCCAGCAGTCCGCACCAAAAAGAGTAGTGGTACAGTGGGTTCCATCCCACTGTAACATCCAAGGTAACGAGGAGGCAGACAGACTGGCAAAAGAAGGTGCAAGACTACCACAACCAGATTCTAGTGTGACCTAAGAAGAGTCCAAAAGGCTTATTAGGGCCAGATACATGGCCAAATGGGAAACAGAACATACTGGCTACACAAAAAATGATGCCTATTACCAGTTGAACAGAAGAGAGCAGGGCGTGGTCTTCAGACTTCGCACAGGCGACAACAGACTGAGGTACCACCTATTCAATAAACTGAAGATAGCTGGCACTGGCGAATGCACCTGTGGTACAGGGAAAATGACCGCTGAACACCTGCTGCAAAACTGCCCGACATACGAGGACCAGATAAAGCACATGTGGCCATCACCAGTGGCAACACTAGACAAGCTTTATGGCAGTGTCGACAGCCTCAGGATGGCCGCTGCTTTCTTCGAACAAATACAAGTTGACGTTTGACAGCGTACGAAGAAGAAGAAGAAGAAGAAGAAGAAGAAGAAGAAGAAGAAGAAAAAGAAGAAGAAGAAGAAGAAGAAGAAGAAGGAACAATTCTGTGTCCATCCAGATCATGGCTCTTCACAGTTGTTCTTACACAAATCAGTTTGGATAAAACCGATGTGGTCGCGAACTGTTCTACTTTGGCCTCCGGGTGTATATAGACCCAGTATTTCTGTTGGGCACAGTAGACTCACACCCAGGTACCACTTTCGTTTGTAAACAACAAAGATCATGAAGCAAAGTAACCAGAAAATTACTTGACTTGAAACAACCAAAGTGAAGACTTTGAATAGAATAATAGAAGAGAACCTAGAGGGGAATAAATAGAAAAATGCACCAAAGAACGCGTTTGGGCTTATATGAGCGAACCTAACGACCCGTAAAATGAGATTGGCGGTGAAATGCAGTTGCAGCTCAATGCTTCACGGGGAGCGAGATCGATGTATTATTATTATTACTATTATTATTATTATTATTATCATTATTATTATTATAGATGTCAAAATGTGCTAAAGGCTAGAACGACAAACAACATAAATACTTGACAGTCTAACAATAAAGACAGGACAAACTCAATATAATTAAAACAGAACACTTTGGACTAGAAACCGTGGAGAGACACGACCCTAAAAAACAGTCGACAGGCCCTAGAATAAGACAAATGCGTGATTGACAGCATGTTAGCCAGTGTACCCAGCGACCATTGCACTACACAACATGTCAGGTTAAATTGCGGGCAAACATGTGCACACTTTGATAAACGAATTCTTCCGGCTTGACATAACAGAGCCAAACTGGCATAAAAAATAAATATTGACACAGACAAACGAAAAGATAACATATATAGAGAGATTGGACGAGGAAGTTGGACTGACTCTACGAACTATCCTATCACTGTTTTGACATATCTGATAGAAAATGATACTCCAGCCTATAACACACACTTTAGGGAATGACCAAACCAGTTAGGTATCATCTCAAATAGTGAAGGCCATACATACAATAGGGCATTATCAAAAGTTATCTAAGTTATTGTTATGATTTTTATTCCGAAATCCAAGTGTAACATTTGTGCAGTGTAATGTCTTAGTCTTAGTCGACATGCACTTCTACAGGGTCACGTGTCTTTGGGCAGGTCCCAGCTCTGGCGTGAGCTGGATGTAGTGGGAGGGGTATCTCCTGCTTAGCGGGCTAGGCTCGAGCAGCTTATTACTCCGCTGCATTGGAACAAGTGCCGCGAAAGATGGTTTACCGATGTGCGAGTCAATTTTAATAGACTCAAACACTAGAGCAAAGTAGACCCTCATCCTGTTAGGCGCCATCTATGCTGCTCTAAACAAACCAGATGACCATGGCCGGCGTTATGCCATGTCGCACAGTTAGCCGCCTCTTACGATATGCTCTCTGTGGGGCAGTAGTGTTATTCTTGTTCTTGTGATACACAAAGACTCCGACAGACCACTCAGGCCCAGTATAATGTATGTGTACAATGTTAAATACAAAAAAGAAAATGAAAACAGCTCCATAGGATGGATGAAAGACGGATAGACAACTAGATTTGACCAGATCTCAGACTGTTCTCATGTTGGATGCTAGTCGTACAAAGTTCATTTAAATCATGGCGACATTTCGTTGGTAGCGGGTTGAAGTTGTTCTTCTTGTATCTCCGGGTGTACTTAGAATGTGTATCTTGCACCTTATAGCTGTAGTGTAGTGTAACGCTTCACTGCAAGCTCATGAGTATGGGGAACGCATCGTTGATTCCCAGCTCGTTAACCATACTGATTTAACGCATTCCGTTTGTAATCCTGTCGAGCGACTGTAGCCCGGGAATCTATCTCAGGGATTTATTGATAAAGCTCTACAATCTCTAAATATTGAGTTTCATCAGTCGCCGTGTTTTCGATCCACACAAAACGATCGTCTTCCCATTGTAGTTCAAGATCTTAAGCTTGGTATGCATTCTGATAATTTTAAACGATGCAAGTATTAAATACCGAATAAGTGGCTTGTGTCTGGAGCTAGCAACCTGCTCATATAAAACATATTACTATAGAAACTGCCACTACAAGAGTTCACAACGTGTTTATGTGCAGCCTTCTTGTACACTGGTGACCCTATGATCAGCTAGGAGTGAACTGGAGATGAAGATAAAAACGTAGAAGATATTTCGTTCTTTGTTAAATGCAGCCTACTTTTTTGGTCAAGTGTGAACTTTAACCCAGACACAATGTTCCCATACATGTCAGGAATGTTTTCACAGATAAACCAGCCTATCGGGGGTAGAGCTCTTCTTTATATCAGATCCGTTAATAGAAAACATACGTTTCTGATTGACGTAATTAGCTATGTACCTCTGAGAATACGTTCTCTGAACTGATTAGCGAAAGATAAAGAACATAATTATTTTACATAACTAAGTCGTGCAATGTTTTCAATAAATATACCATCAAACGAAGGCACTTGGAAGAGAATAAAAGAATTGATTGTGATTAACTATACGTTCTGGAATCAATCTAACAATGTAATCATACAGATGCTTGAACGGAACCAGCAAGGGAAGATAAGAATGAGGAAAGCTAAATAAATAGCCACCAGGGCATCATTCGAAGAGTTGATATGGTTGCCGTCTCTATTAGCGCCTGCGTAACGCCTGGAACCAGCACTGGATTTCACAGGAAAAAAGTTTCAATTCTACATAACCTGAGTCGTCCCCGTTCCATTGTCCTGTTCTGAAACCTGGATCATCAGTTCCAATGTGTGATTCTCCGGTGTTTGTGAGAGACAGCTAGTCAAGTGACCATCTTCCCGTTTACATTTGGCTGTACATCAAATCTCGAGGTGGGAATGAAAGCATCAACTCCCTTGATATACTACCGCCGGGAGGACCCCGATCCACCTTCATCAGCACCCTAGGGATATGAGTAAAGTTACTGCAACCTGCCCCTATGGCACGTTTCGTGACGCACAAACGAGTAAACTCACTCATCGTGGGCTTTCAACAACAGCAGCAGTATTGCGACTCAGAAATAAACTGAAAGTATGAAGAGACGACGGAGAACAACTTGTGAATTTAACGTGACTGCAATACGAGGATACAGAGAAAACGAAGAGTGATAGATGTGAAGTCTTAGTTCATTCACTGAACATTTCTGTTCAGGTCAGGGCATCTCCGGCATGTCAAGAAAATATCCAAAGTGAATCATCGTTTTAATAAATGCAATTTGAAAGAATAACCTCCCTCAATGACATTGGTAATTTGACATACCGTCACTCACAGCCGCGGTGCAGAGGTGGCAAATATTTGCAACAAGCACGCATGATGTGCGTGTTGACGGCATGGGTATGGTAGTGCGTTGAATGATGTCGACTTTCGTGCCACTTATAAACAACAATTTTAAAAACAAAAGTAATGGAGCAACACAACTCTGCAATTGCGTGCTATTTCAAATGTAAGGGTTTCAGGACCTTTCTTTACACTTGTAAACGTACTTTGTATGTTTTCAGTCCATGTTTTGTCTCATTTTATTTTCACACAAATAAGTAATTCGCTCTCATATTCACGTATCGTATGCTTATATACTCACTTGTTTATAGTCTACAAACTAGTAGTCCACATCATACTCAATGGTGTACCACTTCATGAGTTGCAGGATCTTCTGCTGTGTAGGAATTAGACCGAGCTGATAGTTGCCTTTAACGTGGTCTCAGTGTGTTAGTGGCCCTATTATCTCCTCTGCCACACACAAATTCCTTTTGAAAGCAGTTCACACAAAAAGAACGCAGTCATAAGTACTCGAGTAATTTCACTACTAAATTACAGCCTTTTCTAGGCTCGTCTATTTTTAATTCATTAATTATTAATAATATACTGTATATTTTCTACTTTGGAACAACATGGTCGCAACAGGCAGATAAACGCGGCAACAAGCAGATAAATATGACAACAAACAAATACAAATGGCAACAAGCATATAAAGACAGTGAACGCCAGTCTACGGAAGATGGCTTCGCTTTGACCAGCGAGTTCAACAAGAAATATGATTGACGCCCGATGAAAATAACAATATTTCCCATGCATAGTTTTAAAATGGTGTAGATATTTTAAAGAATTTTAACAAAAATTCATATTTATATAATCTGTATATTTATTATATCTTGATATTACCTGTATATTTATTGTATATTTATATTTCCTGTAGATTTATTGCGCATAGCAATGTCCACGAGGACCTCGGTTATAGGAACGTGTGGCGCAGATGGGTCCCAAGGAAGCTGACTCCGAGATAATGGAAGCAGTGATAAATTGGCTGACGGTCAAACCAAAAAACGTGTTTCTAGAGGGCACCCAAAAGCTAGCGGACAGGTGGACAAAGTGTGTTGGACACCCACAAGTTAGCGGACAGGTGGGCAAAGTGTGTCGAACACCCACAAGTTAGCGTACAGGTGGACAAAGTGTGTTGGACACCCACAAGTTAGCGGACAGGTGGGCAAAGTGTGTCGGACACCCACAAGTTAGCGGACAGGCGGACAAAATGTGTTGCCAAGCACGGGGACTTTGTCGGAAAAAAGACAACAAATGTATGGTTCGCACTCTTCTAAGAATTGTATTTATAAATTTGCTGTTACTTAATGACTGCCACTCGTATTTATACTACATGTACATTTATTTTACATTTATGATACAATTAGCCATTTTATATTTATGATACAAGTGCAGTTATTTTATATTAAGATACAAGTACATATATTTTAAATAATGATACAAGTAAAGTTGTGGAATATGTATTATACAAGTACAGTTATTTCATATTTATGATACAAGTAGTTATTTTATATTTTTTTATACAACTACAGTCACTGTTTATTTATGATATAAGTACGGTTATTTTATATTTATGATGTAAGGACAGTTATTGTATATGTATGTTACATATAGCACAACAGAATCCGATGCAACATTATTCTTCTTATCTTCCCTGGCCTTCAGACGTTGACTTGAAGACCTCAAAATTAGGCAGTTGCCAGCTTTTAGTTAGTTATTGAAACGTCCAGAAAGTGGACCAGTGACTGTCATACGAGCTTTCCCCGTTCCTCACGTTAGAAAACATGCAAATCAGGTATTTTTCTGTTATTCTATTAGCGTCGCATAAATAATCATCGGTAATTCACATCTTCAGTTTCATGAATAATTTCTATCTATAACTGATGTGGCCCATCCCATGCGGTAAATCTAGTCCATGCTTTCGTCTGTTCCATTTCTTCAAATCCTCTGGGAAAAAACGAGTTTTACTCATTTCTATTTCTGTACCAAATATGCATTTTGGCTTCCAGAGTTTTCTATGAAATTGGAAGGATTTTTATGCTGTGTATGTTTGTGGCGCATGTGAATGGTAAGGCGTGTAGTCTCAATTGTTGTAGAGACTTTTACATTGATAAATAAGTATGTGTGAATGCCTCGGTATATACTGGTATGACTGGACAAGTCTTCTACAATTGCGGGGTTATACCTCACTCTGGGTCGCGTGTCATAACATGCTCTCAGTGTGCCTGTGGGCCTATTCTCGTCCGACCGGAAACCATTCGGTGACACAGGCCTCCAATATGTCTCTGGCCTGGACACGCTGCCACGATGTGATACCACAGAAGCAATCACGCCTAGAAAACATGTAACGATGTTCCATTTGTCGCACCGACCCCTGACCAAATTACGTAGCAGTACTTCCTTACACCAGAACGAAATGCAGGTGTTACAAACTGCATGCAAATTCCTGATTAATTTGGCATGCACTATGCCGAACCTGGTGTTGAACATTAAGACCTTTAACTTTGACATATATACCGGCATATACGCGAGTATGTAGTGTACTGTATTATTCTCCTTCTTGAATTCGATCATTGATCTGTACACTGGCAGATCATCAACCATCAACTCTAGGAAAATGGAGGTACTTTCTCAGCCTGCACCTGGGGAGCTGTACGTAGAACCATGTATTACTGGTACAGAACCAACGTCTTCAGGCAGTCGCTAGCTTCACCTACCTGGGCAGTACCCTCAACTGACAGTCGCTAGCTTCACCTACCTGGGCAGTACCCTCACTAGACAGTCGCTAGCTTCACCTACCTGGGCAGTACCCTCAGCAGACAGTCGCTAGCTTCACCTACCTGGGCAGTACCCTCACTAGACAGTCGCTAGCTTCACCTACCTAGACAGTATCCTCACTAGACAGTCGCTAGCTTCACCTACCTGGTCAGTACTCTCATCAGACCGTCGCTAGCATCACCTACCTGGGCAGTACCCTCACCAGACAGTCGCTAGCTTCACTTACCTGAGCAGTACCCTCACTAGACAGTCGCTAGCTTCACCTACCTGGGCAGTACCCTCATCAGACAGTCCCTAGCTTCACCTACCTAGGCAGTACACTCACCAGACCGTCGCTAGCTTCACTTTACTGGGCAGTGCCCTCACTAGCTTCATCTACCTGGCCAGTACCCTAACCAGCTTTACCTACCTGGCCAGTACCCTCACTAGCTTCACCTACCTGGGCAGTACCCTCACTAGCTTCACCTACCTGGGCAGTACCCTCACCAGACAGTCGCTAGCTTCACCTACCTGGGAAGTACCCTCACTAGACAGTCGCTAGCTTCACCTACCTAGACAGTACCCTCTCTAGACAGTCGCTAGCTTCACCTACCTGGGCAGTACTTTCACCAGACCGTCGCTAGCATCACCTACCTGGGCAGCACCCTCACCAGACTGTCGCTAGCTTCACCTACCTGGGCAGTACCCTCAGCAGACCGTCGCTAGCATCACCTACCTGGGCAGTACCCTCACTAGACAGTCGCTAGCTTCACCTACTTGAGCAGTACTCTCACTAGACAGTCGCTAGCTTCACCTACCTGGGCAGTACCCTCATCAGACAATCCCTAGCTTCACCTTCCTGGGCAGTACCCTCACCAGACAGTCGCTAGCATCACCTACCTGGGCAGTACCCTCACTAGACAGTCGCTAGCTTCACTGACCTGGGCAGTACCCTCACTAGACAGTCGCTAGCTTCACTTTACTGGGCAGTATCCCTACTAGACAGTCGCTAGCTTCACCCACCTGGACAGTACTCTCACTAGCTTCACCTACCTTGGAAGTACCCTCACTAGACAGTCGCTAGCTTCACTGACCTGGGCAGTACCCTCACTAGACAGTCGCTAGCTTCACTTTACTGGGCAGTACCCCTACTAGACAGTCGCTAGCTTCACCTACCTGGGCAGTACCCTCACTAGCTTCACCTACCTGGGTCGTACCCTCACTAGACAGTCGCCAGCTTCACCTACCTGGGCATTACTGTCACCAGACAGTCGCTAGCTTCCCCTACCTGGGCAGTACCCTCACTAGCTTCACCTACCTGGGCAGTACCCTCACTAGACAGTCGCCAGCTTCACCTACCTGGGCAGTACCCTCACCAGACAGTCGCTAGCTTCACCTACCTGGGCAGTACCCTCACCAGACAGTCGCTAGCTTCACCTACTTGGGCAGTACCCTCACTAACTTCACCTACCTGAGCAGTACCCTCACCAGACAGGCGAATATCATCAACAGTGAAGTGAATAACAGGTTTGCTAAGGTGAGCTCTGCCTTTGGGAGGCTCCAAATAAACGTTAGTGACACCACCAAGATAAAAGTGTATCGTGCTGTAGTATTAACAACTTTGATGCACACCTGTGAGACATAGACAGTGTATAGCAGACATGCCAGACATCTCAATCGTTTTCCCTTGAGCTGTCTGCGTTGGCTGCCGAGGATCAGGAGGCAGGACAAAGTGCCCAACTTTTTAGCAATACTAACATGTTGAGCATTCATACACTTCCGAAGTTCGCTCAGATACGATGGATCGGGCATATTGTTCGCATACCAGATAAACGCATGCCAGATAAACGCATGCCAGATAAATGCATGCCAGATAAACGCATGCCAGATGAACGCATGCCAGATAAACGCATGCCAGATAAATGCATGCCAGATAAACGCATGCCAGATAAACGCATGCCCAAGAAGCTGTTATATGGTGAACTCAAAACAGACAGACGCTCACCAGGAGGGCAGAAGAAACGCTACGGAGACTTCTTGAAAGTTTCTCTGAAATGCTTCAATATTGACATCACCTCCTGTGAGATGCTTGTACAAGACCGTACTATCTTGCGCGCTAATATCACCGAAGGGGCTCAGATCGCAGAGAGTACAGCCATCGCGGAGACACAGAAAAAGCGTGCTGCCCGCATATGTGCCCTGTATGGGGCAGGGTGTGCCGTTCCAGGATTGGTGTTTACAGTAATCGAACAACACATTTTGCAGCAATAGTATGATGCTGTC
Organism: Ariolimax columbianus; assembly: GCA_036924085.1. Lineage (NCBI taxonomy): Eukaryota > Metazoa > Mollusca > Gastropoda > Stylommatophora > Arionidae > Ariolimax > Ariolimax columbianus. The sequence continues at coordinate 82,495,189 of JAVGWX010000009.1, read as the reverse complement.
ACCATATTTTATTGCGATGAGCAGCTAGTATTATTATTATTATTATTACAATTATTATTATTATTATTATTATTATTATTATTATTATTATTATTATTATGGTACACTGTCAGACGAGTTCCTTTGATGAACTCGACCGTTGCCTGGAGCACCTCTTCAGCTCTGCACAGCTTTAAGTCTAGTGTTGAGTCATTCGACCAGTGAGTCTTTCTCAAGGGGCTATGCAGTGGACAGTCCTGCAAAACATGCTCTACAATTTGTTCGCTCAGTTCTTGCGTGTACAGTCGTGAAGCAGACAGACGAAGCGTGTACATGTATTAACTTAGACTGCTATGCGACGTCCTGGGGTGAAAAATGGTGATTTGTCCTTGCTGGTAAAGAATGGTGATGTGACCCTGCTGGTCAAGAATGGGGGTACTTTTGGTCTCTCTTTTTGGTCTCTTCTAACAGCATGGATAGTTCCCCCTATCTCAAAGTATGTATTTTCACCTTCTGTGTTTACAATCCCCTCCCATTTTTGGAAGCATGTCTGCCTTGGTAAACCACAATGGGATGCTAGTCATTAAAGTATAGTCTACTTACTGGCAGGCACCTACTTAGTTTATTGCTCAGGAAGGTGTGAAAGTTTGCTATCTTTGATGGCTTGCAGTGCGTGCAATGGGCCTGTGAAGACGGTTTCCTGACGATTGTAAAGATAGGCTGTTGTGTATTTTGTTTCTTCTTCTTCGCGTTCACCCTAAAAAAGCACAACGGATGTAATGTAGTAGTTTACAGCGAGGCTGAAATATATCTGCGCCTTTCGGTTCCAGACAACCAGTCTGAGCACTCCATTTTGGGAATCGTGTATGCCTCCCCTCTGCGATCCCTATTCTCTTAACCAGACTACACGAGTGCAGCTTGTTTCCGGGGCAGTCACTTGGATGCGGAATAGGGTTTTGGTCAGCTGTGGTTTGCTGACCCTGACTCGAGCAACCGGCTATGAGTGGCTGGTTTCTGTCAGCCCATTCACTTCTGCAACTTGAGCCCCTCCGTTGTATGTATCATGTACTGCTTATAGGTTCCCTTACCAACTGGCTGGAAGCTGGATTTTGTGGTGCTAACCATTCTCATAATAGCGTCATGGCTGCATGAAACATCTAAATGGTTTACTTCATTTATGTATTGTCCTACAAATCTCTCCTGATTTAGTCAGCAATGGGGATCTTATTTTTTTTTAAAAAAGGTTATTACGTAGTTTATTGTTATTTGTGTGTGTGTGTGTTTTTTTAAAGTGCATACGTTGGTCTCTTATCAGTAGCGAAGAATTGATCACATTTTCTATGATTGATCACAACTACAACAAGAAGGTTCTATTCTCCATGACAACTGAAACGGCTTTCAGTCGTACATGACAACAAATGACAAGTTGAAACGAATTACTTAGTGAGCAGATAAATCAAATATTTTTGGCATGGTAAGATATTCAGCGTGGTTTAGAGAACCACGATGGTTAGAAAGATTGAAACACACAGACCAGAAGATTGAAGCAAACAGGCCAGAAGATTGAAACACACAGACAAGAAGATTGAAGCAAACAGGCCAGAAGATTGAAACACACAGACCAGAAGATTGAAGCAAACAGGCCAGAAGATTGAAACACACAGACCAGAAGATTGAAGCAAACAGGCCAGAAGATTGAAGCAAACAGGCCAGAAGATTGAAGCAAACAGGCCAGAAGACAATTACATGTGGGGGTAGCAGCAACATTTTAGCGAAAGTAACCTATTGAGGCAGTTAAATCTATATAAAAGACAACAGAGATAAAACATTTACGAAATGGAAAGAATATATAGCGCTTAATCTACTATAAATATGTAAATTCCTTTGGTTTGCGTGCGTGGATGGTTGGTTTGTTAGTTACTGATCCAGTGTCACATGGAACGAGGGGAAGTCTTTCCAACTTTCTTTGAGTAAAAGATACTACAAACTATAATAAGATTAAAAACAGTGCCCAGTAAGACCACCTGATCTATGAACAACAAAAACTTTGTCATGAGTTACCTTCAAGATTTTCTTGTCAAGGCCGAAACAAGTGCTTTCACAATTCACACCTGTTGTTTACTGATACCTTCTAGGTCAGATGTCTCAAATTCACGGTCCGCGGGCCAAAAAGGATGCGCGAAGTCGGTTTCTGTAACCCTGCGGTCTGATTTGCGTTTAAGTATCTGATATGGGAAAACAAATGTTTATGGGGTATGGGACATTATTTACTACAAAAGGGAAATCTGCATAATTTTAAAAATAGAAACATGATCTAATTACCGAGAATATATTGATTCAATATGGGTTGACGGTAGACAACAGAGATTTTTATAACAAGCGACAATCCCTCATAACAGAAGGTGTCAGCTCCATGGACAATTCTGTGCTAAACAGGACTGCGCGGTAACGCAATCCGAATCAGCCTGTTATAGGAACAAAGTCAAACAGATATTAAGAAACAATACAACACCGCATGTATGAATCATTGACATAAAGCCAGCAGGCAGCAAAGTGAAACACGTATTTAAATTTCATTTGATCCAAATGATATTCACGTCGGCGGGTTTTCAATAAAACGTCTGCAAAGCTCTTTGATTTCTGTTCTATCTTTTTTTTTAACGATTGCACGCTTTTCACGATTGGATTATATTTGTTAAATCTGTTTCTTTACTGGGTAGTTTAGTGACACATTCTCAAACTAAATCGTATTTCATTTTGGAGTTGAGATAATCTGAAGTAACTGGTGTTAGTTTTTCTGCTACATGTAACCGGGTTGTTTGCTGGAGGAATTTCACAAGACCAGAAATGCTCTCATGGATTCACAGGTTGTACTTACCAAGTCTACGAATCTGTATACATTACTTTCCAAATATGTGAAAATTTCTGGAGAAAATCACTTATACTATTTTTCTGATTTTGCAAAAAAATTGCATTATTACATGTATTAATAAAAGTACTAAAAGTGATCATTATTACTTATTGTGACAGTATTTTGTGTGTGTGTGTGCGTGCGTGTTTATATATATATATATATATATATATATATATATATATATATATATATATATTTAATTATTGATTACAATTAGTATATTGTAAACTGTGATTCAGACCAAGGCAACAAATGAAAAGTGTATTCAGTAAATGCATTTATTTGAAATTATTTGTATTTTCACTTCAAATGTCTTGCTATCTATCTTAATTGTTTCTCAAATGGGCATCTGTCTGTATTTTCAAAGTTTGCTGATAAAATTTGATTGGCTGATCAAACTACGTGTTGTCATAATAAGGCGGTCAAAATGGCGCATGACGTGGAGAACTACAACACAAGATTCTGCCCGGGAAAATTATGAAAGTCGTTAACAGTTCTGAATTTAAAACAAGCATGGATAAATTGAAAGGGGGGAAAGAGGCGATCAGGTTCAGCGGTTTGGGAAGTGATGGCCTGAGGGGTGGTTGGTGTGCTGATTGGATTGGCGGGTTGGAGGTGGAAGGAGATGAGCAATGTTATAAGCCGTTTGAAGGGGGAAGAGATGGGGAGTAATGGACGAATTGGAAGGGTGGGTGTGGTTTGAAGGGGGAAGAGACAGGCTGGTTAGGAAAAGATGGGGAGTAATGGACGAATTGGAAGGGTGGGTGTGGTTTGAAGGGGGAAGAGACAGGCTGGTTAGGAAAAGATGGGGAGTAATGGACGAATTGGAAGGGTGGGTGTGGTTTGAAGGGGGAAGAGACAGGCTGGTTAGGAAGAGATGGGGAGTAATGGACGAATTGGAAGGGTGGGTGTGGTTTGAAGGGGGAAGAGACAGGCTGGTTAGGAAAAGATGGGGAGTAATGGACGAATTGGAAGGGTGGGTGTGGTTTGAAGGGGGAAGAGACAGGCTGGTTAGGAAGAGATGGGGAGTAATGGACGAATTGGAAGGGTGGGTGTGGTTTGAAGGGGGAAGAGACAGGCTGGTTAGGAAAAGATGGGGAGTAATGGACGAATTGGAAGGGTGGGTGTGGTTCTGAGAACAAAGGGGGGGGGGGGGGGCCGGGAAGAAAAAAAAACCTTTAATTGTTAAACTGGTGTTGTTTATTTCATGTTGTACAGTTAAACTCTTTCCCCTTTCCACAATTGTATTGGAGGAACGACAATTATGACATGTTCAATGCATATATAATTGTGTGTGTGTGTGTGGGTCGGTGGGTGGGTGGGTGTGTGTGTGTGTGTGTGTGGGTCGGTGGGTGGGTGGGTGTGTGTGTGTGTGTGTGGGTCGGTGGGTGGGTGGGTGTGCGTGTGTGTGTGTGGGTCGGTGGGTGGGTGGGTGTGCGTGTGTGTGTGTGGGTCGGTGGGTGGGTGGGTGTGTGTGTGTGTATGGGTCGGTGGGTGGGTGGGTGTGCGTGTGTGTGTGTGTGTGTGTGTGGGTCGGTGGGTGGGTGGGTGTGTGTGTGTGTGTGTGGGTCGGTGGGTGGGTGGGTGTGCGTGTGTGTGTGTGTGTGTGTGGGTCGGTGGGTGGGTGGGTGTGTGTGTGTGTGTGGGTCGGTGGGTGGGTGGGTGTGCGTGTGTGTGTGTGGGTCGGTGGGTAGGTGGGTGTGTGTGTGTGTGTGGGTCGGTGGGTGGGTGGGTGTGCGTGTGTGTGTGTGGGTCGGTGGGTAGGTGGGTGTGTGTGTGTGTGTGTGGTTCGGTGGGTAGGTGGGTGTGTGTGTGTGGGTCGGTGGGTGGGTGGGTGGGTGTGTGTGTGTGTGTGTGTGGGGGTGGATGTGTGTGTGGGTCGGTGGGTGGGTGGGTGTGCGTGTGTGTGTGTGTGTGTGGGTCGGTGGGTGGGTGGGTGGGTGTGCGTGTGTGTGTGTGGGTCGGTGGGTAGGTGGGTGTGTGTGTGTGTGTGTGTCGGTGGGTAGGTGGGTGTGTGTGTGTGGGTCGGTGGGTGGGTGGGTGTGTGTGTGTGTGTGTGTGTGTGTGTGGGGGTGGATGTGTGTGTGTGTGTGTTGTTGTTGTTGGTGGTGGTGGTGTGTGGTGTTGTGTGGTATGGTGTTGTGTGATTTGGTTTGGTGTGGTGTGGTGTGGTGTTGTGTTGGTGGGTGTTGTGGTGGGGTGTTGTGTTGAGTTGTGTGTGTTGTGTAGTGTATGTACGTCTATATATGTTTGTGTTGTGTATGTATGTATAAATATTATTGATCAAATCCTTTCGACTTCCAAACAGAGCAAATTTCTTTACCCAATGCACTCTACCTATCCATGGGTCATCTTTTTTCAGTTCTGTTGTCACGTTTTCTGATCCTTTAATGTTGTTGGCTTCTAGTTTCTTTTAGCTATGTGTCTTGGTCTGCCTGTGCTTCGCTTGCCACTGGAATTCTAGAACAGGGACTGTCTCGTAATACTGTCAGCCGGTTTCCGTAATGTGTGTCCTGTCCAGCGCCAATGCCTTTTAGGCACTGTCTGGTTCTTTTGGTGTCTGCCCAGACATAAAGACAAATGGGAAGAAGTGTTTATTGTTGTTATCCAAACAAATTATGTGGAGTTCTTTGCTCTTTACGAATTTTCTCTAGTAGAAAGTAAAGTAAAGATCTCGTTTATACGCCAATTTGGCATTTGTATGCTATCGTGTTTGGCCCATATTTTCTTGACCAAAGGCAAATTAGGGATGATGTGGTCAGCATCATGTTGTCCTCTTTCAGTTCCCATACTTGTTTTGGTACCCAATTATTTTAGGCTGCGTTGACCTCACTGGTTACGGGATGACCTGACCTGACCCCAGGACCGTTTGCGATCGAAAAATATCCGACACGAATTGTGGATCGAACCTAGATCGCTCGGCTGGGCAGTCAGATCCATAACTACTGCGCTACCACGGCTCTGTAGGTAGTGACTTTAAATTGTCTTACATTCTAGGGCGTTCTGAAGTAGATGTAAATGGTTTCTCCTTGCTGTAGTGACATAAGGTGAGGCCTTGGTCAGTTATAGCTGACCCTGACGGGAAGTTAGGTCTTGGTCAGTATATTAAACCTGACCCTGACGGGAAGTTAGGTCTTGGTCAGTATATTAAACCTGACCCTGGCGTGAGGCAAGATCTAGGTCTGTATGTTACAACTGACCTTGACATGAGGTGAGGTCTTTTTCTGTATCTCACACCTGACCTTGATAAAAGGTGAGTTCTTGGTTAGTATGTTACACCTGACCCTGATAAAAAATGAGTTCGTGGTTAGTATGTTACACCTGAGCCTGATAAAAGGTGAGTTCTTGGTTAGTATGTTACACCTGACCCTGATAAAAGGTGAGTTCGTGGTTAGTATGTTACACCTGACCCTGATAAAAGGTGAGTTCGTGGTTAGTATGTTACACCTGACCCTGATAAAAGGTGAGTTCTTGGTTAGTATGTTACACCTGACCCTGATAAAAGGTGAGTTCGTGGTTAGTATATTACACCTGACCCTGATAAAAGGTGAGTTCTTGGTTAGTATGTTACACCTGACCCTGATAAAAGGTGAGTTCGTGGTTAGTATGTTACACCTGACTCTGATAAAAGGTGAATTCTTGGTTAGTATGTTACACCTGACCCTGATAAAAGGTGAGTTCGTGGTTAGTATGTTACACCTGACCCTGATAAAAGGTGAGTTCGTGGTTAGTATGTTACACCTGACCCTGATAAAAGGTGAGTTCGTGGTTAGTATGTTACACCTGACCCTGATAAAAGGTGAGTTCTTGGTTAGTATGTTACACCTGATCCTATAAAGCCTAACGTGAGGTGAGGTCTTGGGCATTATTTTACACCTGACCCCGACGTAAGCCTTAGCATCTATAAAATGTTAGAGACTTCACTGCACTAGGTATTAGCTTTGTCTGAGATGGGATGACAAGTTTCCTTCCGCGCCACCTCGCCTTTCACTCAAAACATATATTATATTCATTCATTCGCTTGAAAGGGTAAAACTGCACCAAACGCACGACAAAGAAACGGGCGTGCAATAAATGTTTAGAGTGTGAGTAAGACTAGATAAATCAGCGCGGTTATTTGACCAATCAAATCTGAGCATTGTCTCCCAGTAACTACATCATTTGGAAGTAATGATCGAAACTATCCCAAAACGATCCAGGTATGTATCGCACTTATAGTTAATTATCTGTACAACGAAAACAATGGCTGAAAGCGCAGTGGGCGGGGGTGGAAATGGAGTTACTGAGCATTTTATACTACGTCTTAAATCTCATCTTACTAAAACATGAAGTATTTCGTACTCATGAAAGACCAAAAGGCGAGCGTGATAATATACAATGTTCTTAATGCCACTAAGTTGTTACATTTTTTAAACAAAATATCACAATGATATACTGACGTCAGTGATAATTATTGAACCACATTGGCTATCGAAACGTTATCCGTTTCTCAGAATTGGAAACGTTATCTATTTGTATATATTATATAAGTTAAAATCATTTTCACTCAGGCGAAAGAATTCGTGAGGTCCCTAGTTTATCACATTTTCCCCATAAACACTTGACATAAAGAAATTAAATGCACACTTGCACACGCATAGGCACACACACAAAATATAATTTTTCATAGCTCAAAATTTGCTCTATTAAGAATCGACGTCAGCGAAATGCGGGCAAACCCATAGGTGTTTAATCACTTTCAGTAAATAGTAAAGGGTATGGATACTTAACTTAACTTAACGTCTTTATACTGGTTTAGAAGACCCTGCAGAGTCTGTATACAACCAGTTTCATTTACATCACCTTGCTCTAAAAGCTATGCGCATCATATTTATTCTTAAATGCATTTAACTGTCCCTGCCTCCACTACCTCCCCTGGCAATGCATTCCAAGCATTTACCACTCTCTGACTAAAAAAATATTTCCTAATATCTAATCTGGACCTCTCTTTAGTCAACGTGTAGCTATGCCCTTTTGTTGTTGTGGGTGGCTGTATTTTTAAAAACTTGTTATAGTCTAATTTATCCATTCCTCTGATCCATCTTATAAACCTGTATTAAGTCACCACGAATTCTTCTCTCTTCTAGACACTGTAGGCCGGTTTTTCTGAGTCTTTCCTCATAACTGTAATTCTGGAATCCCACTATCATCTTTGTCGCTCTTTTTTGTATTCTTTCTAACATGTTTATATCCCCCTATGATAAGGACTCCACACCTGTACACAGTACTCCAATCTAGGTCTAACTAAAGCTTTATACAGTTTGACGATCACTTCCTTGCTCCTATGTTTAATATTTCTTTTTATCATACCTAACATTGCATTTGCCTTTTTCACTACTACCTTAACTTGCTCACTCACCTTACCTTATTATAACCCCCAGGTCCCTGTCCTTATCTATCTTTCTAATATTGTACATTATATTGAAAGGCTATCATCTATGAAACGGCGATTGATCGATTTCTGAATATCATCCATATTAAATGCCTCCAATATGTTTGTCTTCGATGTCTGAACGACAGGGTTTTCACTGTTGCAAAAACCAACATGACCAGGACTAAAAAACAAAAAGCCTTACACGACCATGACTCAACAAAACCTCAATACGACCAGGACTCAACAACAAAACCCCAACATGACTAGGATTAAACAACAAAGCCCCAATTCGACCAGGACTCAACAACAAAACCCCAACATAACTACGACTCAACATAACCCCAACATGACCAAGACTCAACAACAAAACCCCAACATGACTAGGACCCAACAATAAAACCTCAATACGACCAGGACTTAACAAAACCCTAAAATGACCAAGACTCAACAACATAACCCCAACATGACCAAGACTCAACAACAAAACTCCAACATGACCAGGACTCAACAACAAAACTCCAACATGACCAGGACTCAACAACAAAACTCCAACATGACTAGGACTCAACAACAAAACTCCAACAGGACCAGGACTCAGCAATAAAACTCCAACGTGACCAGGACTCAACAAAACCCCAACATGACTAGGACTAAACAAAACCTCAACATGACTAAGACTCAACAAAACCCCAACATGACTAGGACTCAACAAAACATCAACATGACTAAGACTCAACAAAACCCCAACATGACCAGGACTCAACAAAACGCCAACATGACTAGGACTCAACAACAAAACTACAACAGACCAGGAATTTTAAAAAAAGCCTAACAGGACCAGGACTCAACAAAACCTCAATACGACCAGGACTCAACAAAACCCCAACATGACTAGGACTCAACAAAACCCCAACATGACTAGGACTCAACAACAAAACCCCAACATGACTAAGACTCAACAAAACCCCAACATGACCAGGACTCAACAAAACCCCAACATGACTAGGACTCAACAAAACATCAACATGACTAAGACTCAACAAAACCCCAACATGACCAGGACTCAACAAAACGCCAACATGACTAGGACTCAACAACAAAACTACAACAGACCAGGAATTTTAAAAAAAGCCTAACAGGACCAGGACTCAACAAAACCTCAATACGACCAGGACTCAACAAAACCCCAACATGACTAGGACTCAACAAAACCCCAACATGACTAGGACTCAACAACAAAACCCCAACATGACTAAGACTCAACAAAACCCCAACATGACCAGGACTCAACAAAACCCCAACATGACAAGGACTCAACACCAAAATCCCAACTTGACTAGGACTCAACAACAAAACCCCAACATGACTACTCGAGTCATGACCGCGGGAACGGTCTATTCTGCGCTTCTAGCCTGTCAGGAGATACTTTTGTCACTGAGGAACGACTTTTTGTAGTATCTTGTGGGCCGGAGTGTTCTGGTAGTTCAGCAATACAACATGACCGAACAAAGAAACTCGACGTCGTCAAGTATATCTGAGATTGTGTGTATGCCTGTTTTAGCAGACCGCTACGCTGTGGATGAAGTCATGCCATCGGATGCCCAGAATACGACGCTGGTTGCGATGTGGAAGACCTCCAGTCTCGATATGTCATGCTTCAGCAATGTCCAGGTTTCCGAGATGTAAGAAAAGCAAATGTAACCCGTTACCAACGAAAAGGTGTCACGAGTAGCTTCTAACAACATACACATCACGAGTTAGGAGGAGTAGCGTCCAACAACATACACATACCGAGTTAAGAGAGTTAGGAGGAGTAGCGTCGAACAACATACACATACCGAGTTGAGAGGAGTAGCGTCCAACAACATACACATACCGAGTTGAGAGGAGTAGCGTCCAACAACATACACATACCGAGTTGAGAGGAGTAGCGTCCAACAACATACACATACCGAGTTGAGAGGAGTAGCGTCCAACAACATACACATACCGAGTTGAGAGGAGTAGCGTCCAACAACATACACATACCGAGTTGAGAGGAGTAGCGTCCAACAACATACACATACCGAGTTGAGAGGAGTAGCGTCCAACAACATACACATACCGAGTTGAGAGGAGTAGCGTCCAACAACATACACATCACGAGTTAAGAGAGTTAGGAGGAGTAGCGTCCAACAACATACACATACCGAGTTGAGAGGAGTAGCGTCCAACAACATACACATACCGAGTTAAGAGAGTTGAGAGGAGTAGCGTCCAACAACATACACATACCGAGTTAAGAGAGTTGAGAGGAGTAGCGTCCAACAACATACACATACCGAGTTAAGAGAGTTGAGAGGAGTAGCGTCCAACAACATACACATACCGAGTTGAGAGGAGTAGCGTCCAACAACATACACATACCGAGTTAAGAGAGTTGAGAGGAGTAGCGTCCAACAACATACACATACCGAGTTAAGAGAGTTGAGAGGAGTAGCGTCCAACAACATACACATACCGAGTTGAGAGGAGTATCGTCCAACAACATGCACATAACGAGTTAGGAGGAGTAGCTTCCAACAACATACACATACCGAGTTGAGAGGAGTATCGTCCAACAACATACACATCACGAGTTAGGAGAGTTGAGAGGAGTAGCGTCCAACAACATACACATACCGAGTTGAGAGGAGTATCGTCCAACAACATACACATCACGAGTTAGGAGAGTTGAGAGGAGTAGCGTCCAACAACATACACATACCGAGTTGAGAGGAGTAGCGTCCAACAACATACACATACCGAGTTGAGAGGAGTAGCGTCCAACAACATACACATACCGAGTTGAGAGGAGTAGCGTCCAACAACATATACATACCGAGTTCGATATTGGGAATATCGAAGATCAAATACAAATAACCACATTTTTTACTTTGTTTGTGTATTCGTTTGTTCATTTAAAAGATTTACATTTCTTTCAGCGAAGGTGCGCGTCTTTCAGCCGCATACAAAGCTGTGTTTGTTATATCAGGTTGCTAACTCTTGAACTACTGGTTGCCGAATCAAATAGTTCGCAGGCTACAAACGCCCTTGAAGTCGGAGTGACCCTATCCCTATTTCACTGAACCGACATTAACATAATCGCAAATAAATTACAATCATACCACAGACCATGCGCCCTCCACGCTCCCTAGTAACATTCAAACAGCTAACTCTCGCATTTTCTCTCGGGCGTGACGAAAAGTACATATCTAATTTGTCGGGAAAAAACAAACATGTCACCAGTTTTATTTTGTGACCGAGTGGTTTCCAGGACAAACAGAATATGGCCACTGTTTTCTTCCTTGCGTGTCTTAAAAATCGGCTAAGGAAACTTGTACATGGTGTTGGTAACCACATTATGTAAAAATCATTGCTATTTTTTTTTAAACACTGCAAATGGCTCGAATCAGTTTTTCCTAGAAACTGGTTAGGGTAGGGAAATACAATGTTGGACTTAACAAATGGAGCGACAGTGGAAGTTGAGTTTAGGTGGAGTCTTCCGCGCTTTAACATCAAATCTAGAGAGGATTTAGTGCAGTTATTGTCCTAAAGGTGGTGCGATGGGCCCACTAAAAAGATGAAGCAGTTGAACGGGCGATGATGTTCTATTATTGTTGTTTCTGTTTTAAAATGGGAACTATAAAGTGTACTGATGACAAGAAGCAGAGAAGTGTACTGGGGTCATAATGCAGAAGTGTACTGGGTTCAGGAAAACCAGAAGTGTACTGAGGTCAGGAAAACCAGAAGTGTACTGAGGTCAAGAAAACCAGAAGAGTACTGAGATCAAGAAAACCAGAAGTGTACTGAGGTCAGAAAACCCAGAAGTGCACCGAGTTCAGAAAAACCAGAAGTGTACTGAGGTCAGGAAAACCAGAAGTGTACTGAGGTCAAGAAAACCAGAAGAGTACTGAGATCAAGAAAACCAGAAGTGTACTGAGGTCAGGAAAACCAGAAGTGCACCGAGTTCAGAAAAACCAGAAGTGTACTGAGGTCAGGAAAACCAGAAGTATACTGAGGTCAAGAAAACCAGAAGAGTACTGAGATCAAGAAAACCAGAAGTGTACTGAGGTCAGGAAAACCAGAAGTGTACTGAGGTCAGGAAAACCAGAAGTGTTCTGATGTCAAGAAAACCAGAAGTGTACTGAGGTCAGGAAAACCAGAAGTGTTCTGAGATCAAGAAAACCAGAAGTGTACTGAGGTCAGAAAAACCAGAAGTGTACCGAGGTCAGAAAAACCAGAAGTGTACTGAGGTCAGGAAAACCAGAAGTGTACTGAGGTCAGAAAAACCAGAAGTGTACTGAGGTCAGGAAAACCAGAAGTGTACTGAGGTCAAGAAAACCAGAAGAGTACTGAGATCAAGAAAACCAGAAGTGTACTGAGGTCAGAAAAACCAGAAGTGTACTGAGGTCAGGAAAACCAGAAGTGTACTGAGGTCAGGAAAACCAGAAGTGTACTGAGGTCAGGAAAACCAGAAGTGTTCTGAGGTCAAGAAAACCAGAAGTGTACTGAGGTCAGGAAAACCAGAAGTGTTCTGAGGTCAAGAAAACTAGAAGTATACTGAGGTCAGGAAAACCAAAAGTGTTCTGAGGTCAAGAAAACCAGAAGTGTACTGAGGTCAAGAAAACCAGAAGTGTACTAAAATCAATAATGCAGAAAAATACTAAGGTCAATAATGTAGAAGTGTACAGAGGTCATGAAACACAGAAGTGTACTGAAGTAAATAATGTAGAAGTGTACTGAGATAAAGAAACACAGAAGTTTACTGGGGTCAGGAAACGCAGAAGTTTACTGGGGTCAGGAAACGCAGAAGTGTACTGAGACCAAGAAACACAGAAGAACCACTATGGAGCAAGATCCATCAGACTTTAACATCACAGAACACAACAAACAGCAAGCTATATACAAGAAGAAAAAACTCGCGTGTGTCAGAAAAGGTTCGCAGGACAAAACCGCATCCCTCAACATGGAGAAAGACACCACATCCCTCAACATGGAGAAAGACACCACAAAACGTTGGAGTCTGGTGAAGAGCCTAAATGAGGAGAACACCATCAGCCATGCAAAAACGGTACTTCAAGAGAGTGGCGAGACATATACGGGAAAACAAGCAGCCAATCTCCCTGCCGCGGGTTAGGTCAAGAAACACAGAAGTTAACTGAGATCACAAAACACAGAAGTGTACTGAGGTCAAGAAACGCAGAAGTATACTGAGATCACGAAACATAGAAGTGTACTGAGGTCAAGAAACGCAGCAGTGTACTGAGATCACGAAACACATCTTCAAGAGTTTATGTAAAGACATCGTGTAAATGAAGCATAAACAGATGGCGATAACCTGATATGCAAGCGAACGAATGAATATAGAGAAACAAACCAGCAAACGGATTAATGAATGAGCAGAGATAAACAAACAAACGGAAGGATGAGCAGAGAGGGAAACAAACCGACAGACAGAAGGAAGGACGGATGAACTCACGATACACAGACAGTCGGACCGATGAACAGAGATAAACTAACCGGTAGACAAACGAGCGAATGAAAAGAGAGAAATAAACTGGTCGATAGGCGGGAAAATGACAAGGGTGAAACTAACTAACAGGCAGATGGACAAATGACCAGATACAAACACAAAACAAACAGATGAACAACAAGCCGACAGACAAACGGACAGATAAACAACAAGTCGACAGACAAACGGACAGATGAACAACAAGCCGACAGACAAACGAACAGATGAACAACAAGCCGACAGACAAACGGACAGATGAACAACAAGCCGACAGACAAACGGACAGATGAACAACAAGCCGACAGACAAACGGATAGATAAACAACAAGCCGACAGACAAACGGACAGATGATCAACAAGCCGAAAGACAAATGTACGGAGAGAAACAAGCCGACAGACAAACGTACGGATGTACAGAGAGAAACAAGCCGACAGACAGGTGGATGGACGAACAGAGAGAGACAAATCGACAGACAGGGGGATGGACGAACAAAGAGAGACACATCAACAGAAAGGCGGATGGACGAACAAAGAGAGACACATCGACAGAAAGACGGATGGACGAACAAAGAGAGACACATCGACAGACAGGCGGATGGACGAACAGAGAGAGACAAATCGACAGACAGGCGGATGGACGAACAGATAGACAAATCGACAGATGGACAATCGGGCGGAGAGATAAAAAGCCGACAGACAAACGAACGAATAAAAAGAGACGACAAACAGATGTACATGTAGATGAGTTTACAGACATACAGAGACAGACAGATAGATAGATGGATAGGGATAGATAGATAGATAGATAGATAGATAGATAGATAGATAGATAGATAGATAGATAGATAGATAGATAGATAGATAGATAGATAGATAGATAGATAGATAGATAGATAGATAGATAGATAGATAGTTCGAATTGGTTGATGGAAAACAAACTGGTAACTGGGTAGACGTTTACATGGATGAGGGAACTATTATATACTTTGTTTCATTATTTATTCCAGAACTTATTATTTGCGATCACGTTCGGAACTTTCGAACTCACAACAACACAGACTTACAACGCCCGACGCAACGCTCAAGTGGTCCAAGAAAGGCAGATTCAGTCCCCTGCACCACTTAAAAGACAAATAAGCCTGTGAAGTTGTATCATCCACTTCTGTCAGACAGTTATGCAAGTGTATTACCGATCCGCATTAATAATACTATAGGCAAAACTAGTACAAGGCACAGCTGACAATAACTCCGTCTAAAAATACACATTGCAAAGCGTGATGATTAATGTAATTTTTGTAAGGGCTTTCCCCAAATGAACCGCGGGTTTAAAAAAGCTCTTTGTTCCAAATAACTGCACCCGATTGGTCCGTCAATTTTCATGTCCGTTTTTTCTGCTTCTAATCTTTGGAAACCGCTGCTGTTAAGGCGTGGTCCAGACCCCTTCCACACCGTTAGCATGCCTGGACCGAGTGCACGTGATGTCAGCCTCTGGGAAAACGTAGCCAACCGATTTGACCGACTTTTCACACCAGCTGATTTAAAAGCCAGCTGATCGCAGTATGATAGAGCTTGCAGTCAGGAAATAGTAGCAACGGCTTTTCAGCTTTTGTCCCAACTAACCGTATTTTTCTGAGGAGAGTTCGCAGGTATAGAAATAATCACAATACAAAAACTCGAGGACAGCTGATTAATTTGTACGTAAAAAACAAGCCGGTAGAAAATATAATTTGGTGGCCTGTCATCTTTCTCAATTTTAGATATCACTGATTCAACCATTCGTTGCTCACGTAGATGACTTGCGTTGGTCTTTGTATGTTTTCTTAACCATTCTAATTTTAGTTAGAGTTGTTACCGTTCGCTTACAATTAAAAATAGAAAGGTATATGTGCATCGTACGCTGCATGTGTGTGGTTGGATATGTTGTGAACGGGTGTCTATAAAAAGCGAGAGTGAAGTTTCATCTCTTCACTTCTCAACCTCGACTTCATAAGTCAGAGCTCATAAGAATAAATGTTATTGTCATTCGAACAATATAATATACCATAATCTCCAGGAAAGAAACGAATATTATTTCTAATAATTATTTTACTTCTTTAGTGTAAATCCAACTGAGAAATAAATATGGAATCCAGTGATTCTTGTGAAAACTTAATCAAGATTGATGTCAAAGACGCATGCTGGTCCAACAATCTGAACGGCAACTACATTACAGGTAAATATTAAATTGTTTAATAACCATATATCAAATGTATTACCAATTTACTTTTTACAAATTCAGCTAAGCAGTTTGTACTAGCAACCTCGCCATGTAACATTATCGCTATGAAATTGTTGCAGTCATAGTTATAGCAAGTACTTGGATACAGGCTTCCTTTAAGAAGGTCAGCTGTAGTGGTGGCCCTATGCTTTATTTGGAGCGAAACGTTGAATGAATTAATGAATTAGTTTGTACACTCATTTACTTTATAAAAGCGTGGACCATTCTAGAGGCAGGGTGGTTAGTCGTTGATTCACTCGGCAAAAGCACATGGTTCGCTCCCTCCGTCTACCCTGCGTGTATATAGGTTCATAATAGAGTCAGGGTAAGGCAAAAATATACTGACCAAAACCCCTACCTCACTTCCACGTAGTTCTCCCAGGAAACGGTATGTTTTATGGCGGTCTGACTAACAAGATGGAAGATCTACATGATCTCAGTATATATAGTACATGATCTCAGTACATGTACTACATGATCTCAGTACATGTAGTACTGAGCGACAAAAGCACAACAACCGCCTGGAAGCCCAGATTCACTTTCATCTCCACGCTCGGGATGTGAGGAAAGCTACTGCAACCTGCCACTTAACTCCCGTTTCAGTGCGCACAAAAGAGTAAGGGTACTCAGTGTGGGCATTTAACAACAACAACAGTTAGCGACGATACGACGAGGATAAAGTATGGTCATTCCACCTCAGAAAATAGTTCCGACCTAATTAGCAATTACTAATACTGTCTCAAGTCTCTTAACATCTAAGTACTTCATCCCTGCATCATTCAATGAACTACATTTCCTTTTTTCAATTTTAAAATAATCGTATGCTGTCTTTCATTCGTCTCCATGGATCTTGACTGGATCATAAGGAGCGAAGAACTGAACCACTGTCTCCTACCAAACACGATGTGAAAAGTGACGATGGTGGTATACATACGCTACGAACTTAGTCATAGTGTAAAACAATCTGCTGCAAAAAAATTGTAGGGCTCAGACAAATGCATCCGGCGACTAAGCGATTGAGAGGCAGACCAGTTATAGTGAGTTATAGTATTATACTTTCACGGCATGTAAACAGAGATCGTGTCACCACTACAAAACGTTAAAGTCTATCGAGCTGTAAAATGAAAATCAGTTTGCAGTTATGATATTCAAGCTTTAAAGTGAGCCGTGGAGTGTTCAACTAGGGACAGAGCTATCGTGATTGCTCACCTGCTCGAGATTGGGTTGAGGTAACAAGCTATGACAGTACACATTTTCTGTTCTCGCTTACCTCCCACGCCCAGGTAGATGACCGCAGCACGCTGCTATCTGCGCTTCTACATACCCGAGACAGCCGCACGAGCACAGTCTAAACACGTGCGTATCCTGGTTGTCATGGATAGGGAGAGAATGGCAAAGGTGCAGCTCACACTAGATTGCTCTATTTTTTTTAAACGAGGCACAGAAAGTGTAAATGAAGGTCGCCCAGGACTCTCACACTGTAATGTAGAAGACTGCACAGCATGGATTGGACACTGCCGCGTGACGAAAGCTAGTCGAGTGTGGACAAGTCTTCAGGGTTTACAAAAAAGCAATAGAAACAGTTCCCTAGATATAATACAGACATAAAAGAGCCAATAATTAGTGTTTATAGAGATTTTGAGAAAAATTTGGAAAGTGCAGAGGAAATTGCATTATTTTTCAAACTCCCATCAACCAATTCAACAGAAAACTGGATGGGTATAGCAAACAAGTGAATTTAAACATGAATTTCAAGAAAACAGAACTCGTTACACAAAATGTAATTAATCCATTCCAAATAAAATAGGACACAAAGAATTAGCAAAGACGAACACATTTACACACATGGAAAGCACAGCTACGCCAGATAGCAAAACAGGCACATAATCAAAAGCAGAATCAACGAAGCCAGAATAGCTTTTGGCATTAGAAACATTTTGAAAATCTTCACAGTACAGCACAAACAGCAGGCAGAGAATTTATAGAAGTGTTACATTCTTTGCTTCTGTGTGGAGAGTAATACATATAATTTTCTAGTCGAACCCTATCTATCGTAAATCAAGATCTTCTTGGCCTGAAATAAAAATATGCACATTTCGGCGCTGGAATTGGGTTGGTCATGTCCTGAGAAGAAACCCTTAAATTATCACCAGAACCACAATAGAATAGACCCCAGGGAGAAGGCCTCAGACTGGATGAAGTTGAGGGAGTTTGTTGCTGTCCTTAACAATGCCACATAGCGTCGCCAGTCATTGACCAAGGATCAAAGAACAAGAAAAATCGAACGTGTGCTACAAGCAGTCCTACTGTCTTGCTAACTGCGATGATGATAGATACATATATTATTGAGAAGTGTCATAATATAACAAATAAATTAAATCTTTGCATAAGAAATATAAATCTGTTCGACGGAACAAAACATACACGTCAAGATATACAATAATTGTAAAACCCAACATTCAGACAGACTAGCCATAAATTGAGAAAGCAGACTAGAATATCCAATAGGTGTTCTTGTAGCACCTGCATGGACACAGCAGAAAGGGAAATTTTAAAGATTAACAAAACAGGCGGTGTCAAAAACGAGGGAATGCAGAATACGAGACAGTAACAGTTAATTAGAGTCGTGAATGCTGCCGAAGACGGAAGTGTCGGACCGAAAGGTGCAAATATCGCAGTCAATCTGTAAACTAGCAACACAACGCATTCCGTTCTCCGGACTAATCCTGCTTTTTACAAAGCCCTTTTCAGGGCTTGGTAACGGGAGATTGAGAACGAACGCAGAAGAAGAAGAGTCGTGAATATTTAAAAAATATTGTCAAAAGTCAAAGGTCGTTCGTATGCATGATACAAAAACAATGTACAGACGTAGTCTCATAAAAATAAGTAATTATTATGCATTGTATTTGTAAACAGTCTCATTGTTATTAACATCGCTCTGTGATGTTTAATAAATGGCATTTTGTGTACATACATGACGTGTTGTGAGTTAAATATATTATCTGAGACGTGGTTATAAAAAGTGCACAAGTATTTACTGCACATCAATTCGCTGATTCTGATTTCTGAAATTTGACTCCAAATGAGATCGTCATAAGAATTGCAATTTGGTCTTTTCCGTCGAAATATTCAAAACGTTATTTTGAAGGCAGGGTATCTATATTATATCATTTGTGACCCTGTTAAATCATAAAAACGTATGTCTAATCGGACAATTCATATGAATTGTTCATTGTAGAGTCTGAGACGCTTAACTCTCTTGCTATATACCAGAGACAAAGAGAAGAAACAAAATGACAACCATAGAAATGGCGAGTTAGGCGAAGCCATTTTTTTTCTGTGCTTTGCAAATCTTATTGTCCTTTTTTGTTAATCGGCTGCTCATCAGACTTTAACTTGGTTCTATTTAAAGTGTTGCAATTTGAAGTGTGGATATTTTAAACAATATGTGATGTTCTCATAACAGCTTCTTCCACCTTAATATGCAAGTACTTTGTTGTTTATGTAGAAGGCTTGTTGACGACAGAGGACAGCGGCTTCCAAGATTGATAAATGACATGCTTATACCAGAGATAACCACTTAACGATAAGTCATAAGAGCTAGACGTAAACTCTGAAACGATTAAGTTGCACGAACTTGGGACACGTATGCCAAACTATCTCTGATAGTGCCAAGTAGCGGCATCCATCTTCAGAGTTCACTGTTTGCCGAGTACGAGATCATTGCCAGAGTGCACGACGGGCAGACATGATCAGCAAATGTTACAATACTGTTTCATAGATAAACTTAGAACTGTTATGCTGTTATTAATTATTAAGCAGGGATCATAAATATGCACTGCTTAGATACGCTTTGCGGGAAAAAGTCATGCTTTCATTTGTTTTTTTAATCTTTGAAAGGGATATCCAGACAAATCTCACAGTGGCGGTGTTTAGAAAGATATCATTTTTTATTTGAGAGCTAAAATTGGTAACTTATACATAAGCTTTTTAAATAATTTGATTTGGATTTCTAGCAAATACGAACCGCCATCCACATTTTAAAACTGTTAACGTTTTCTGTTCTGTACATTGTCTGTTCCTAGAAGCACTCATAATACCTAGTTACAGAAAAACGACTGACAACTCAAAGAATCCTATAAAGTTATGAACGTGCAGAGAAAGATTATCAGACAAAGTGAAAGTCAGTCTACATTTATTAAGTATTTTGTCTTATTTATATTAAGAACACGTTAAAACATACTGATAATCAAATAAATTTTTTTTAAATGGTGAAGAAATTATGAAGTGGACAGGACATAGTATGCAGACATTATCACCTACGCTTGTCGGCACAACGTAAGAGAACCGTAGTATTGTCGGTTTCCTGACATAAAAAAATAACATATTGCTCCAAGTTATAAACACTGAACATAAGAACATGATGTTAAAAAACGGCAAGGTTAGCATATATTTACTACACTACTTCAGCGAACAGATTTTTATGTTGTTGGTTATCTTTGTTTATTCAATCAGCTGACTGACTCAGCTGTCTCCATGGACTTGACCTCAAAACGCATCGCCGGCAAGTGAGCTTAAAACCGCTCTCCCATTTAGTAAAACCATTAAACCCGTTTACCACCAGCTTAAAAAAGACGATTATTAGGTTTCTTTGTTTTTATAGAGCATGGTAGTGAGTTACGCCAGTTAGTTTTTGTGAAATGAATTCAAACTGAATAAAAACAATATTCACGCCAGAGTTCAGACTTGATTGCGCATGTCAGTTAACCTTGATATCTTTAGCACCCAATGAAAACACATTATGCAAATAATCGATCAGACAGAAAAGGAGATCAGAGATCAACATTTTGTCAGTTTGCTATAAGAGATTCTGCTAAACACGTTTAATAAATCCTCTATTCTGTCAAGAATCGACGCCGAGCACTCAGGTCAGGTCAGGTCATCCCGTAACCAGTGAGGTCGGTGGGGCACACATGAAGACATCCTCACAAACCCCACGCCACCCTTCTCTGTCAGCGGCCGCTGCCTGTGACTCTTCTGGTCGGAAATTTGTCCATATATTGTCCTCCCACCTCTTTTTTGGGACACCTCTTCGTCGTCTGCCTTGCACCTTTCCGTGCAATATCGTATTTGTAAGACCATTTGATCTCGATATGTGACCGCACCAAGCGAGTTTCCTTCTTTTGACAGTTGCCAAGAGGTCTTCAAAAGGCTATTGCTGGTGTAATTCTTTCTCGTATTTCCTAATTATTAATTCGATCTTTGTACGTGCCGTTTATAAGCCTTCGGAATCATGTCATCTCCAAGTCGTGTGTGCTTCGCTGCAGGTCAGCTGTAACTGTCCATGTCTCACAAGCATAGAGGAATATTGAAAAGACCAGTGTACGCATTAATCTGATTTTCGTGCATAATGCTAACCGTTTATCTTGCCAGATTTTGTTACGCCGTGCAAGCGCCGTTATTGTCTGTGCTATTCTGGCCAACTTCTCACATTTTGATACTTCATCACTGACAATCGAACCCAGATATTTTAAAACGGTCGACCATTCTGACCGTTAGCTTTTATCATACTGTTGAAGCCCTCGGCATTGTTGGTAATTAATTTTGTCTTTCCGGTGTTTATACATACCATAGGCAAGATCTGTTTCATCGAGTCTTCTGCCCCATTCCTGGAGTTCTGCTTCTGAACCTGCCAACCCGTCGATGTCATCTGCAAAACGAAGGTCGGTAATCCTTCGCCCCCCCCCCTCCCCCTAATTTGGCAGTACCAACGTGATCTCCAAGTGACTCACTCATAATTCTCTCAAAGAATATATTGAAAAGTGTTGGGGAGAGTGAACAACCTTGTCTACCGACTGATGTGCGAAACCAGTCCCCTCGCCTGCAATTCACAAGAACTGCGCTGGACGCCTTGTCTTACATGTGTTCAAGGACCTTTATAATAATTCCGTTGGTTTTATACATTCTCATGGTTGCCCATAGCGCTTTATGCCATACCCTATCAAACGCCGCCTTAAAATAACAGGATACAGTGTTTGCTGCTGTTCTACACATTTCTCGCTTAGCAGCCCTAAATTAAATATATGATCTGTAGTGGTTCTTGCCTGTCTGAACCCTACCTGCTCCTCAGCAACGATGTTCTCTGATTGGGGTTTCATTCGGTCGAGGATTAATCTAAGCATGACCTTGCTATGGGGGCTAGTGAGGCTTATTGTTCTGTAATTTTGGCACAGCTTTAGGTTTCCAGACTTACGTAACGGTATAACCATTGATTTTGTCCATAAGTCCGGCCAGTTTCTTGTCGCCCATATTTTGTTGCACTCGGGACAAACCCATTATTTCTCTTTGGTTTTTTAAATGTCTGGTTGTGTTATATTGTGTAAAATAGTGTACCGAGGAAATACCAATAACATCAGTGGCCCTTATCATGGCTAACCTCAGGTCAGCTAAGCACGGCTAACTTCAAGCCAGCTAAGCACACCTAACCTCAGGCCAGCTAAGCACACCTTGATATAAATAACAAGACTCGGTACTCTCTACGGGGATTACAGAATCTGGCTTGCTAAAAGGAGACACGACTTTAACATTACATCAAACGACTCTTGAACATTGAAGTTAATTATGAGTCTGCCAGTATCGCATTGGAAACATTATAAATTACTTTAAACTAAATTTATTTCTAAAACTAGAAACATTTTTTCCCTCTCACATTGTCAGCGTAATTGTGTTTTATTGTGCAGTACTACCGGTTACTGTTTTATAAAATATCTAGCGGATAATTATGTATTGTCTTTTATTTGCAGATAACTCAGATGACTCCATGGGATCTGATAGTCTTGAAAATTTGGATGTAAGTAATCATATATATTATTTTTCTTGCCTTTTTTCTAAATTCCCCAAGACGCATGCGTTGCACTATGTTTTTATTTTGCTCCTGTCGGCCCAGTGCATCCGACTTCGGCATGCATTTTATGTAAAGGTCCGCTTCCTCCTGCTTTTTCTAAGGGTTAGAGGTAACGGCTGGTGCTGTGATGGGGCGCGAACCCAGTAACTTCGGGTTGTGATATGTGTCACTTAACCACTAACCCCCGCCGTGCTCTCAAGAGAAATGATAAAAGAACTATACCCTAGAGATGCATGGATCCAAATATATTCTAATAGATCAGCAATGAGAGCAGTGAAGATTGGAGGCGCAGGAGTCTATATTGTCTACCCAGATACAGAACATGAAACCACTAGTTCATCCACTGGAAAATAATGTTCAAACTATTCGGGTGAAGTACATGCACTGAGTATTTCTGCAAAAATGATTTAGTAACAACTTGCCAATGCCAGCTGGCTGTATTCATTACAGATGCAATGTCAATTCTGCAAGCCCTTAAGAGCTTAGAAAAAGCCTTGGGCAAACTAAAAGCCAAGAGAAGCGTAGTGCTACAGTGAATACCATCACACTGTGACATACCAAGGAATGAGCCAGGTTGGCGAAGGAGGGAGCAACACGAGAACAAAACGAACAAAAATCACCTTTCAAGAAATGAGGAAAGTCGACCAAACGGGAGACAACTTATCAATGCTTCCACCAAGCGGAGTAAGTGAGCCTGTTCATCGTGAGAACCGGACATAATACGAGGCGTGTTCAAATGAAACCGGACCTAACTGCACCAAGGGAACATACGTACGATGGCATGATGACGTCACTTCTGGTGTACCCAGCACATACCAACCATCAAGTTTGCCAAATGTCATCCTCCAACTCATATTTTCCTCAGCAGTCCGTTGAAAACCTGGCGGATGTGATACGGAATCCGTCCAGAGTTGATCAGCGAGCGGTGATTCGGTTTCTAACAGCTGAAGGATGGCGACCAGTTGACATTCGTCGCAGAATGCAGGCAGTGTATGGGGACCCGAATTGCTGCATACATTTTGGCGATGGCACCTTATGACGCAACAATAGGCGCATGATCTGGTCTCGGACCTGATCTTTCGTTAACTCACGTCCTTCTTTAAACATCGTTGTCTAGTTCTTCACTGTTGTCTTCGACACTTTTGTCACATGTGTACGTGCGGTCGAGCAGCGCTGACAGCCGAACATTTCTTGCAAGACCTGTTTATGTTCATTTATTAAGAGAACTGACTTTATGCGAAGACTGTAATTTTTTTTTTTAACGTGGCGAACGAGAAGAATTTATCAAATTGAAGGGAGGAAGTGTAAAATGAGATTTGCAAATTAAAAAAAATATATGTATATTGATCCCACAGCATTAGTTGATTAGACGCAGTGTTGCATACAGACTAAAATTAAGGAAAACACATACTACATACTAATGGCGGGCTGTAGCAATAGTTTGTAAACGGTGGTGGCGCCAACAGAAACATGATTTTAAATAGTTGACATGGCAAGGATTCCAAAAGCGAAAGATAGTTGTGGCCGTTTACGACCATATTAACTCTGTTAATCTCGTTTTCTAGAAAAGGGGGAGGGGTTCCAACGATTTAGATATCCGTGGCCTGACAAAGATGACCGTGTCAGTGTCAGTGTGTGGTGAAACAACTGCTGGGGTGCGTGTTTTGTTGTTGAATGTCCACAATGAGTAAGTTTAACTCTTTTGACTTTGTGCGTCCTGAAAAGTCCGTTAAGTGGACGTTTGTATTATAGCTTTCCCCACATCCCTTCATGCTGATGAAGGTGGGCCGCGGTCCTCGAGACGGTTGTGCTATGCTTAGCTTCGTCTGCGTGACGCTGACTGCCACGGTGATCATAAGTTCATTGATAACTCTTCCCGTCGGGAACCAGTATCATAATGGTTATGGGAATACCCAAATAACAGTGGATTTTTTAAACCTCGCTTTCAATCATGTGACCTCTAAGATCATTTCCTGTTTGTTTCCAGCTCCAGTTCTGATTAATAAGTCTAAGCCTGTGAATTTTGCTGGGGAGAAAGTAACAGTTTCATTGGATTTGTATTTTTATTGCCTTTATTCAGTGATTATCAACGATGATATCATTTAAATATATACTTCGAAGAACCTTTACCAAATTTGGTAATGTGCCTATCTGGTTAAATTCCTACCAATGCAACGTGAATGTTCCTTTTCTCGTCAACAACTGTTGTAGCCACTCTCGCCACTGCTACTACAAAAACATAATCTACACAACGGTCAGCGAGCAAGTAAAGTCCCTACTGAACACCAGGTGTTTGTCAACAAACGTGAAGCAGGTTTCGCGTTAATAGTTCTTTTGATATAATCTATATACATATATTAGATATGGATTAAGGATACATTCTTATTCTAGAATTGGTGGTCGTCTATTGACTACACTAGGCTTATACTATCTAAGACATCTAATGTGACTAGTGACATGAGTATTAGTCATTTCATTAGTTAGATGATGGCACGACCACGGGAATTGATGTATGATTTAATTTATTTGATTGTATGATGGTGTATCACTCAGCAATAGTTACACAGATTATGAGTTTAAAATAATTTAAACGTGAATCGTATACGGACAGATCAACAGTGTGCAAGCAGAGAGATACAGGAACCACCAGTACACATACTCTTTGTCAACTGCTGAAAGAGACTGTGCACCTATGTCTGCCAAGAATGTGGCGTAATGTTGATTCTGCTACACATATCAAAATTCAATATCTATTTTCTATCAACTAAATGTTTCATACAAAATAATATAACAAATGTTCTGTCCTGTGGGCTGGATGATACAAATATGTAATTAAGATGTGACCACAAAGGACTTTATTTAAGTTAACAATTACTTATATTTTTAATGCAGGTTAACTTCGGAATACTTTTTGATGTTGATGGTGTGTTAGCACGTGGGAGCACACCACTTGAGCCAGCAAAAAAGGCCATTGATAAACTGAAGGATTCAGATGGCAAACTCAAGGTACCAGTTGCATTTGTTACAAATGCCTGCAACAGAAGTGCAGATAAAGCACAACAGATCAGCAACTGGTTCAATATTGATGTGAGTAGTAACTTTTTTTTCATACTTCGTTGTCATATAATATTAAGCTAACATGCATGCATAATGGTTTTTTTATTTTGGGGACAAGAGATTTAAAGAAAAACTTGTTACTACTGTACTGTAACTTTCAGTGATACTCTGTCGTCATGTATTATCTCCTGGTTTTTTCTATAATCTGCAGGTTTCTCCAGATCACGTCATCCATGCACCAACCCCAGCCAAACTTCTGCGTGAGTTTCACAGCAAACATACACTGGTCATTGGCCAAGAGTATAGGTTGGAGATAGCACGAGAGTATCCTTTGATATTAGTGCCAGATTTTCCATACCATGAAAAGTATTAAGATAAGACAAATTGTTAGAGAACATATTTTCCTCACATTTAAGGTTAGGATTAGCAAATTCTTACTCTATTATATTACAGTCTTCTTCTTTGATAAACTGATGCTATGCTTCTAGCCTGGTGAGGTTCACAAAGGAGATTGTTTTAGGTCTTTGCCGGTTTCCAGCAGCTTTTCTACCATGGTCGCTCCCTCTGGCAGGACTATCACTCTTTGGTCTGTATAATTGGGGCGGTCCTGCAAGATATATTCTGGTGTTTGCTTGGGTGCTTCTCAATCACATGTGGTGGTGTCTCCAAGATCCACTCTGTGGAATTGAGCCTTGTGTCTGCAATGTCCCATTTTGAGTCTGAAGATCTTTGTCTGACCATCTCTGTCAAGTTTGTTTATGCTGCCATTATCTCGCTTTTATATTTTGTGCGGGACTCTCCATTCTTCCCCCAATGGATCATTTTATGAGTGTCTTTGTTTCGCTATAGCTTTGTGAATGGTGAGTATGTGTGCTGTCACTATGGGCATTTACAAGCTCATTTGCATTCTCATTTCCAGGGATCCCACAGTGGGCCAGAATCTACTGTAGGAAAAAATCTTTTTTGGGGGGACAGCAACCCGATGTTATGTTTTATTTCGTGTTGGAGTCTATCTTGTTTAGGGCTTGAGATGGCTTGAAGTATGCTCCTGAAGTCCGTTAGAATGACTGTTTTTCTTATAGTTGTGTTTTTGCTGATCTGGAATCTGGGTTGCTGCATGTACAACTGTTGCTTCAGCTCTGAAAATGATAGTCTCTCCTCCTGGTATAGAGTGGTTTTCTATTATGCTGTTGGAGTGTGCGATATGGATTCCAGTGCCTCCCCTTTTTTCAACTGTTTGTGGCCAATCTATCGATGTTCACACATGTCCAGCAGGAATTGTTAGGGTGCTGTCTATAGAGCTCATGTAGAAAATGGATTTTTTGGTTCTGTTGCCGACTGCTCACTATTCCTCGTTCACCCTGAGCCCCCTCCAAGATTATTTTGAACTGGCCCTGGCTCTATATATATGGTTCTGGAATGAGCATTTCACACTTTTCGATTTTGGTTTCAAGGATGTCTGCATGTTTTTGGTGGTTTTTCTGGCCAGATGGTTGTCTTGTCCTTAGCAGCCTGTTTTTAGTTCTCTCTTGGAACTTCTGATGTAGAGGATGATTTGGCAGCCTTTTTAGTTTTTTAAACTGAGTATATTTTATATTATATTTATATTAGGTGCAGTCTTCTAAAGTCCTTGTGGTTCTCTGTGCCACACTCTTAAATGCTGCCGTATTTGTGCAATTTCTTTGTATATTACATTGTCTTCAGGGACAAATAAAGCCATTGCAAATCTCACAATCTTTGAAAGACTTGATAAATATCTCTTGATACACGCACCTCACAGCTGTAAATGTTCTCAGAGCTTTTTATGTGCAAAAGGGAGGTCATTAGGAACCTTTTCATTTACAGCTTGTTCAAAGATATTTGCTTAATAAATTTAATTAATTCAAACACAGATCGGTATGTCAAGATTTTGCAATGACCAATTCTTTCCTTAACACATGGTAGTCTTGGTTTCACAAATTTGTGCACTATTGAAGATGTGAAAGAGGCATACCCACTCCTTGACATGGTTGATCATGAAAACAGAGTCAATGTGGTTAGTATACTTTTCTATACCTTGATTATAAAAGCAATGTGTTTTAATAGTGACTTGACTTAGTCACTCCACTTCTATCCTGGGTGTCGAGGTCATCTACTCATTTGCTACAGCAATGAATGAGACATGCCAGATAGTCACTTGGGTGCCTAAGACCTACATCAACTGAGAAAATGTACCCCATAATCCCTTAGACAAGAAAACTTGTCACATCAGGTGCAGTGCACAAGACTGAAATGAAGACGAAGTTTCTTACAGTCAACCCAGCCCCTGCAGACTAGTCTTGGAAAACACTGCATTGAAAGATGACATGCAGGTCATCTGAATCAAGTTACAGGAAGAAACTGCCTCTTAACCATCATCTGCCTTACACAACATGGAAGTCACTAAATAGACTTCAAACTGGTATATCACCATGCAGGAAAAACCTAAAAAGATAGGGATAATGAAACATGTGGATGCGAAGCAACACAAGATCACCTGATGATCTGCCCAAACCTCCCGGAGACTTGCAATATGGACGACCTGCTGAGTGGCAATGACGGGGCAATCTGCATGGCTGAATAATGGAACAATGATGTGTGATGTAGTGTATGGAACACAGAAAGTATGTACTCATTTGCTTGTACATTCAACATGATAGGATAACAGGCTCCATTCTCAACCCTCCTTAAATGTTTCTTACAATATGCCTGGCAGGTTGCAGTAATATTATTCTTTGCTCCTTTTTCAGACTCTCGTCGCAAGCTGAAAGTTGTAATACTAATGTAGCTATTCAGTCTGGTTTAGAAATTGGAAAACTATGGTATATTATGCCTAAAGTTAGAATAACATTTGTACGGCAGTTTTATTCAGCACTTAGAATTTGTTGTGTTTCAAGCACATTTGCTTCTTTATTTAACAGGCAAAGCAGGACTATACAGAGAATCCCAATTTCCCCAAAGTTGAGGGTAAGTATCTACATTTTTGACTGGTTACCAATAAATGTTGATGATGGTATATATTGAACTAATTTAGTGCAAGATGGTCAAACTTCTTTTGTCTTTGTCCTGAAATGGATGTAATGTCATAGTTTACAGCAAGGCTGTGATAGCTATGCCTGTCGACCATGCACATTGGTTTTTCCATAGCATTTTTGGGACCAGATTTGCTTTTCCTCTTTGGTCCCTAGTCTCTTAGGCGGGCTAAGTTTGTTTCCAGGGCCACCACTGGGAAGCAGAATAGGGTCTTGCTATGGTTCGCTGACCCTGATGAAAGCAACTGTGAGTTACTGACTGCTGTCAGCCCATTCACTGCTGTCTCTTTGGCCCCATCAATTATTATGTAAAAACATAGAAACATCTAGTATGCATTGTATGTCAAGTGGTCTCCTGGAATGCTCTGTGACAGATGGTAAGCTGACCATTGCCCATTGCCATGCTTAGAGCTTGTAAAAGGCAACTGACTTTGTTGTTTAACTCCTCTAAGACAAGTCTCTTCAACTGATGGCATAGCATTTGCACAGGCCAAAGGTCTGCGGAGCTTTCAGTAACCTTCTAGTTTTGGATGAAAACTCAAGGATCAAGATGCTGAGCAGCGATTGAGCTGTAGCGGTCAGCGAGCCTTAGCTAACTGCTAGCGTCAGGGCCTGCGAATCAGAGCTGCCAAGAGTTTTCTACACCTCAACACGGTGATCCTGGAAAACAAGCTGCAACAGAGCAGGCTGGCTAAGAAGATGGGATCGAAAAGGGAAGGCTAACCCGGTACCCAAAAAATGACTGCTGCTGAACATAGATATGCTGGACCGAAGGGTACAAATATTGCAGCCAAACTGCAAACTAGCGACACAACACAATCCATTCTCCGGACTAAATCAGGAGATTCAGAACGAACACAGAAGAAGAAGGATTAAAACTCCTGAAACAATGTCCCAGTAACCTTCTAGGTTTAGATTAAAGCTTCTGAAACAATGTCCCAGTAACCTTCTAGGTTTAGATTAAAGCTTCTGAAACAATGTCCCAGTAACCTTCTAGGTATGAATGAATGAAAACTTATGAAAAAAATGTCCCAGTAAGTAACCTTCTTGGTTTGAATGAAAACTCCTGAAACAATGCCCAAGTAAACTTCTAGGTTTGAATGAATGAAAACTCCTGAAACAATGTCCCAAGGATGATACGGAAGTAAAATATCTCATTTTCCCAAGTGTCATGGAAAGAAGTATGCATTTGTTTGTTATCCCACTAACAATTGAATGCTCATTTCTTATTAAACTTACACCACTCCAAAATTAAATTCCTTTTCTCTTTCTACCACTGCCAGAGATTTGGTAGTAACTTTCTTTTTTTTTTCAGTTACTGAAAGCCTGCTATTTGGTGTTTTTGTTGGACATCTTTTGTTTTGTGCTTTGTTGTGTAGAAGCATTTGAATTGTTCTTTACATGTTCTCTATATAAAATTAATGTTTTGAATAATTTCAATATCTCTCAGTTGTCCTCCTGATTGGTGAACCATGTCGCTGGGAGACAAACCTCCAACTGCTAATTGACTTGTTGCTGACAGAGGGCAAACCAACCCATGCTCCGGTTGATCCCCACAACGTGCCTCAAATTCCACTTATTGCCTGCAACATGGATCTTGTGTTCATGGCAGAGGCTTGCATGCCACGATACGGCCATGGTGCCTTCCTACTTTGTCTGGAAGCGCTGTATAAGGTGTGTTTTTAGGATCAAGTGTACTTTGTTACCTCACTAGTAGTTAGGAGAAGCTAACCCTTTTCAGCCTGGGCCAAAATGCAGGAATTCTGTGCATTAAAGTTTTATTCAAAATAAAATAAATTATTATTGAATAAATTGAACTAAAATTATGATCTACACATCTTGAGATACATAATTAAACTATCTATGACATGAAGTATTCTTAATCAATTTCTATACACATGCTTTGAATCGCCAACATGTGTAGTGTTGTTTAAAAATGAAAGTCCACAAACTAAATGACAAAACATAAACGCATATCTTAGAAGCCGCACTTATGGAGCTGTAAGGGGTTAATATTTATACTGTTTTTGGAGGCGACTAAGTGCATTTGCAAACTAAATAAAAGTTATGCTTTCACATATTCTTCCATTCTTGACTTACATTTGAGCACTGGTCCCTAATCAGATGTAAGAGGCAAGCTGTTGCTATATAAGAGAATCTGTTACTTTTGAACATGGTGTATACTTGAAGCCATCTTTGATTTAACACTTTTGTTCACTTTCTCACCTTGCAGAAACTGACAGGAAAAGATCTTAATTATAAAAACCTTGTGGGCAAACCATGTGAGATTACATACAGATTTGCAGAGCACACAATTTCAAAGATTGCCAAACAGATGGGTATCACTGGACCAATCAAGCATCTTTACTTCTTTGGGTAAGTAATTAAGCAAGAACTTCGCTTGTCCTTATACTCTTTTTACGACTGTGTGCATAATTGGGAGCATCATAAACAACATAGGTGGGGCAGACGATAATGTTCTTCTTCTTCTACGTTCGTTCTCAATCTCCTGCTACCAAGCCCGGAACAGGGTTTTGCAAGTAGCAGGATGTAGTCCAGAGAATGGAATGCATTGTGTTGCTAGTTTACAGCTTGACTGTGATATTTGCACCTTTTGGTCTGACACATCCATCTTCGGTAGTGACAAGTATGTAAATGTCAGAATACAAAAGGCAAGAGGGAATTTGGTCATGTTTAAAATCATATGTAACTTTAAAATGATGAGAATACATCTCAAGCTAAGGATCTTCAACTCCATGTGGTCAGTCATTTTATATGGAACGGAAACATGACTAATGACCAAACTCAATATTAAGAGATATCAGGATTATGAACAAATCTCTGAGAAAGATTCTGGACCTGCGGTGGTTTAGCTTGGTTTCATTCGTTCTCAATCTCCCGCTACCAAGCCCTGCCATCTTTGCTTGCGATGGGCAACTAACTAACTAATCGAAAATAACTCTACAGTTAAATGACAGCTGCAGATGTGTGAATCATCAACATTGTGTAGTGCTGTCAAAATTAGAAATTTCTAAAACTAAATGACAAAACCTAACAGCATGTTTTGGAATATGGCACTGGCTGCAACTTGTATATTTACTTTTCCCAGACGGTCTGCGGTGGCCTATAATAGCTGTAAAGAGTTAATTTACTTTTCTGCTGCTCAGTTTTTAAGAGGATGCAATCACCTCAATACAAACACTATATAACAAAGTAGTTATTTTTGCTAGTCTTCGCTGTCTGTCTTTTTTATAAATAAAATACAAAGTTAGTTGAATTAATAAATTGTTCATTATAGCACCAATTATTTCTATTCTTGAATAAAAAGCAGATGTGTCCCCTATTATTGGTAATTATCTTCTAAGAGAAAAGATGGAGAGCGATTAGTGGTGTGGCCCACAATATAACCTTATTTGTGGTCAGATTCATAAAACAGCAAAGTCATACTCCAGTGGGAACTCATTAAAAAAAAATGTGTGCTGCAGTTGAATGTTCTAAAACAAAAAACACAATACGCCACACTGTACATTAGGAAACAAGAACAAACAAATAGAATGCATACATAATTCACCCGAGTGTTACCAGGGCCCAAAAAGGGGTTTAAAATAAAAACAATGTAACCTGCCAGGCATGTTGTAAGAGTTGACTAAGAGGGGTTGAACATGGCCTGGCTACCCAATCGTCCTGTAGCAACTTTAGTTCACCAACACTTCAACAGATAATGACAGGTTAACATTTGATGGCTTGGCATATATTTACTGAAGACCTATGCTCCACAGGTATCTGAAAAGTTTGGAATGATTAATACCTGATTACCGTAATATATAAATAAATAGGTTTTTAAAAATGATATAAGAAACTGAATACTACATTAGTAAACAGAACTCTTGTGTACCATGACCTTTTACTTAGCAATGTTTTCTTCTATTTCATAACCAGTGACAACCCACATGTTGACATTGTTGGAGCTAATCTGTATGACCGCTACATCAAACAAAAAGACACCAACGCCAACACAGTTGATCTGCCAGTGTCTCGCATCATCCCAGACAGTGAAGACCTGTGTGAACAAACTGTTGAAAACTGCCACAGCATGTTGGTTGGTACAGGTGTGTACACACACAAGCCAGAAGAAGACATAACTATCAACTCTAGCACTGATGTTTACCATGGTCACAGAGATATCGCCCACGAGCCTGAGCTGTCCAAACCACACAGATTTGTCCACGATGTGAATGAGGGCATCGACTACATATTCAGAAAGGAGGGTATTTAGTCAACATTTGAAGCGTTTCTTGGTTTGAATGTTGGAAACAATTGAAGTATAAAAAGCTGTTGTGCGTATCTTTGAATATGACAGAGATGATTATTATATAACTGAAAGAATGACCCTAGGTCTAAGTTTGACATGTATCGGTAGTCTGCTGTTTCGTCTTCTTCAGCATTCATCCTGAAATGGACATTGTGTCATGGTTTACAGCGAGACTGCGATATATGCCACCTAGAGCCATACACATACAATATCAGCTGGTGTTTTTCGGTACCCGATTTGTCTTCCCACTGCAATCTATATTCTACACTCAGTGCAGTCTGCTTACGGGGCCTTCTCTTGGAGACAGAATAGGGTCTTGGTCAGCTGTGGCTCACTGAATTTGATGCAAGCAGCCAGCTGTGAGTTGCTGTCTGCAGTCAGGTCATTCATGGCTGTATCTTCAATACCAGTCTGCTGTTTTAAGGTCAAGACAATTCCATTGCAGAGTAATTCTCGGTAATGAGAGTTGAACCCAGTATTTTTGCCATGAAAAGGCAGGGCTCTACCACTTTGTAACAGTCATAGTTTTATATAAATAACCAGCCTTTTGTTAGTGTTGGTGTGAAATTTTATACACCTCAGATGGAGAGGCACACAATTGGCAACATAGAGCAGTCAAATTCAAGATCAGAAAGGTAAAGGAACCCAGATCAAACTGCAGACCGACAGCATATACTATTAAAAAAAACAGCCATATCTACTTGTCAGCAGACAATCCTTGGAGATCTAAGGAAAAGAGGAACTACAGGTTCATACAAGGAGCTCAAAACTGTCAGGTTGCTGTAAATAACAAACAGAATCACCTGGTAACAGACAGATGTGTTTCATACATGGCATACTGTAGAGCTACTGTTGTTGACTCATGTACTACAATGGCTGTTCAAGTGTAAAGTCAATCAAAATAAATGTATTCGAGTGATAAATTTCAATTTTGTCGTGTAAGGTTGCAGTTTGAGAGAATAGTTTACACAATTTTTTTTATTTGCTGAACTGGTTGTTTCTGCATCAAAGATCTTGAAGCTGTAATCTTTTGTTTACTTAACTGCAAGTTTCATGTAAACTGTCTAAATGATAAAAGGGCAGCATCATTCCAAAGCTCAGAGAGGTTCATATAACAACGTTTCCAAGCGCATTCAGTCTAGAGGGTATGTTGGAATGCTACTACTAGATGGCAGAACAGAAGTCAATGCATTCTGGGCAGACTCATAGGTGTTCAGACTTTTTCAGCAGAGGACAATGACTTCCTGTAGCTTGCTGGTTACACTCTTTGTATGTCCCCTCAGGGATTCGATCCTTATTGTCCTACTTTCTGTGACCTCAGGATCTCAACTTTATTTATTGCAATGCAAATCACATAAAAGTATGTAGCATATAATGTGAAGTCTTTTAGTGAATCCCCCTGTATATAATTTCCTCACAGCATGGACTGTAGAATATATACCATCGTTTCTTTCGTTGTTCCGAGTCCCTTTGTGACCTGAACAAATCTACATGGTGCTAGAGATGTATCCAACTAGCAAGTAGTGAATGATCTACTAGCCCTAATCAATACTGTCCCAATCCATGGATTAGCCCATTCCAGTTCTGAATAATTTATTTCAATTTTGTGTCCTTTTAGTCTGAGGCATGTGATGCAACTCATATGACCAATAGTTTTATTAAACAAATTGAGCTAAACTTAGTCTAAAGACTTCTTGACGCATAATAATTCAACTATCTATGGTGTTGAAGTACTTGTAATTAAAATATATATTAGTATGAAGTTTTAAATGTCATTAATGCGGAAGGGAAAATATAGCCCTAAAAAAATCATTTATACTCATAATGTCATGAGTATTTCTGCTTTAAATCCCTCGATATCCTAACCAGTCCCTGTTGTCTGTGTCCCAATCAAAATCTTAATCTGACATGTGTTGAATATCCACGAGTAATCATTAGTCTTGACTAAATAATAAATAATTTTTCGGGGCTTGAAGTCCAACTATTTTCTCAATAAATCCATAAACGTTGT
This sequence comes from Ariolimax columbianus, assembly GCA_036924085.1. Classification (NCBI taxonomy): domain Eukaryota; kingdom Metazoa; phylum Mollusca; class Gastropoda; order Stylommatophora; family Arionidae; genus Ariolimax; species Ariolimax columbianus. The sequence goes on along the minus strand of JAVGWX010000009.1, from coordinate 82,459,759 downwards.
GAAACCGTACCACATTCTTAAATGTCTATCTATCGGAAATAATTATGGTAAACGACATTTTACACATGTGCAAATCATCAACCAATATTCATGTGGTGCCACAGTCAGAAATTCCACAAACTAAGACATATCATAATGCATGTGTTTAGAAGTTGGTATCGACCCGATCTGATTAGAGGTCTTCTGGTTGCCATTTCTGAGTGATATAAGCTGTAAAAGATTAGTGTGGAGGTGAAAATTGTAGAGGACAAAATTTGTTGGTATTTACCATGTTATGTTTTTCTGATGTATTCGTCAATTCCGTTTATACCAACTTTTTGTATTATATGTCCTAGTCAATGTCTGGATTGGACGTATGCTGAATATTCATGAGTAATCCAGATGCGCGATCAATGGACTGATCAAACATTAAATCATTTCTTGTATCTTAAAGCCCAACATTTTTTAAATAAATGTGTCAACTTTCAAAGATCTAAACACACACTAATGTCCGCATGTCAGAAATTTTGAGCAACCATCTAAAAAAATGAAATTCCACTAACTAAATCACAAAACACAAGCGCATATTTTAGAGGTCAGTTTTGGCCACGACTGGTGTATATATTTAGGTATTCTGTCGTCAATTTCGTCGCCTACGTGCTGAAAATAGTTAAACAGGTGGCAATAGGCTATACAGATGAAGAAAGCGAGAAAGGGTTTTGCTTAGAAATTATGAAAGCATTGTTTAAGGTGTAACCATATAATTTGCCATTATCTATGATGGCAAACATCTGTGTGTACATCAGAATTTAATGTCTTTCAATTATAAAGTCACATTGCCAAGTTCTGTAGAATTCCTCATTATGTACATATGTCCATGTACATGAAGTCCTGCAGACATCTGTGTACATATAGTCATTTTAATCATCTGCAGAATCATTTTGTCCATGCCATATTGTCAAAAGATATTCATTGTAGATAACAGTGATTGTTTTGTCAGAATACTTGACCATTTGCAATTGTTTATATCATTCCTTATTGTTTCTATGGAGTATAGCGGTGCAAATGAAATTAAACACTACCGGTACTGACAAAATTATAGCTAGTCTTCAATTAGAATATGAATGAAAATAATTTTCAAAATAGTCTGGAATGTCATTGTGTTAGTACACTTTAATCGGACGTGCCATATGGGAAATGATGATCAATGTTCACCTGTGCCATGTAAGGTAGCGCAGTTCTTGTAATGACTAATAATAGCTTATTGGTGGTAAGAATATATTTATTGCTGTGGAAAGTTGACCTCTCCAGTTATGGTAGAACACTTGCTTCTCTGGAGAACCAAACTCGTTTCACTTCCTGGTCTCAACATGAGTTTCTGAAGGAAAAACAGAGAGGAAGGGAACTAGTCTGTTAGTTCAAGCTGAAACAATGTCGATATCATAGATACAATCTGGCTCCAGCTGCAGACAGTTTTCATGTCAAAGAGCATTGAATATAATCATGTACTATGTTTCAAGGCTCCACAGTGGTACACATACAATAGGTTGAACAGACTTATGTGTAATGTTATCACTATTCATACCATTATATTCATGTGCAAATAATTAGAGTTAGTAAAATGTTTACAATGAGGTAAATGTGCGTTGAGTGTATTTTTTGTAAGTGGAAGCAAGGTTGGTGTACCAAGATTACACGAAGGCAGTGAATTGTGCAGGATGGAACAGTTAGACATCAACATTGGAATTAAAAGCCTTTACCAGCTGAAACATTTGACTTGACTTCGTTCATTCTTAATCTCCCGCTACCAAGTCCTGAAAAGGGCTTAAGTAGCAGAATGTAGACATTTTTTTGTGGCCTTATTTCTCTATTCCCCAAGGCGGTTGCGTTGCACTATGTCTTTATTGTGCTGAAGCAGACTGCACTAGTGTAGTCTAGCCAAGCAAATAGGGATCGCAGTGGGAAGGTACTCCAAAAAAGCCAACTGAAACTGAATTTGTCAGGTCAAAAGGTATTCTCAGCCTCGCTGTAACATATGACACAACCTCCTTTTCAAGATGAAAGCTGAAGAAAAGAAATGCTTAATTTTTCTTTTTTCGTTTTCAATCTCTCGCTACCAAGCCCTGAAAATGTCCTTTCAAGTAGCAGGATGTTGTCGTAGTTTACAGCTTGACTGCAATATTTGCACCTTCAGGTCTGACACATCTGACTTCAGCAGGCATTTTTGAGTACTGTGTTATCCTTCCTCTTTGATCCTTTCTTAGCCAGCCTGTTTTATTGCAGCCTGTTATCCAGAATCACCGCGTGTAGATGTAGAAGGGTCTTGGCAGCTCTGGTTTGCTGACCCGAACACTAGCAGTCAGTTATGAGTCGCTGCAGCTCATGCACTGCTCAGCATCTTGATAGCAAGAAGAAATTTAATTACAAACCATTATGATTAATAGCAACACTTTCTTGAGATGGCGAACTTGCGAGTAATTGAAATAATCAGATCAATCAATAACTTGTGAGTATCTGAAATAATCAGATCAATCAAGAACTTGTGAGTATCTGAAATAATCAGATCAAACAAGAACTTGTGAGTAACTGAAATAATCAGATCATATATTATTTTATAAGACCTGCAGAAACTACATCAGGACAGGAAATAAATCGTCAGAAGAGACCACCACCAGTGGCGCAAGACAGATCGTCAATTGTATCATCGCACTTCGTCATACTCCTCATGGATGGCGTCATCAAAGCCTGTCGGGAGAGGACCAACAAGTACTCAGTGGGGTACTGGAAGATAGGGCAGTCTATCTGTCGGAACTGGCGCTTGCCGATGATGTGGCCCTGATTTCTAAATTCGAGGCAATCTGGGTTTGATTGTCGGTGATGAAGGATCAAAATGTGAGGTGTCGGCCAGAATAGCACAGACAATAGCGGCGTTTGCACAGCCTAAACCGAATGAGAGCCAGACGAAAGAATACTAAAGAAACTGTACACTGGAAGAGTGAGACCAGTTCTCGAGTATGGCATTGCGGCATGGACAACAGCAGCAAAGGCGAATTTTGATAAAATTAGCAAACTTCAAAACCAAGCCATGAGAGTTATAACAGGAGACATAAAGTCAACGCCAATTGTAGAACTTGAAAAGATTACAAATCTGCAATCCATGACCGACAGAAGAGACTGCAGAGCCCAGCAGCAAGCAGAGAAACTCAGAAGACTGACAGACCATCCAATGCATCAGAGACTAAATAGATTTGGAAATGAGAAACTAAAGCAGAGAAACTTTGCAGAAATAGCCAAAGCAAAGATGAGCGAAGACCCTATGAACACCGTAACAATACCAAAGCCCATCCCTACTGTACACAAACCTACCTGGAAGCAGCATATCATTCCGGAGGTGGTAGAAAATATACCAGTTATTGGAAACAAGAACAGCCAGACTGAAAAAGAAAGAAAAAACATAACCCTGAGGTACATAACGGAAAACTACCCAACCATGGACTGGACCCATGCATACACCGACGGTTCTGCAACAAACACAACACAGAACGGAGGGGCAGGGGTATTCCTGAGCCTAACAAATGGTAGAAAAATAACACTGGCAGTGGCAACTGGAAAATTCTCAAGCAATTTCAGAGCAGAGGCACTGAGGGCTGCAGTAGAAGCAATGCTCACAGGTGAAAGCCAGATAGTCCTGTTTACAGATGCCATGGCCGTAGTCACAGCACTAAAAAGCCAGAAAAATACTGAACTTAATGATTTAAGAGCAGTACTCTGTCAACTGTGCCAGCAGTCCGCACCAAAAAGAGTAAATGTACAGTGGGTAACATCCAAAGCAACGAGGAGGCAGACAGACTGGCAAAAGAAGGTGCAAGACTACCACAACCAGATTCTAGTGTGACCTACGAAGAGTCCAAAAGGCTTATTAGGGTCAGATACATGGCTAAATGGGAAATAGAACATACTGGCTACACAAAAAACGATGCCTATTACCAGTTGAACAGAAGAGAGCAGGTCGTGGTCTTCAGACTCCGCACAGGCCACAACAGACTGAGGTACCACCTATTCAATAAACTGAAGATAGGTGGCACTGACGAATACACTTGTGGTACCGGGAAAATGACCGCTGAACATCTGCTGCAAAACTGCCCGACATACGAGGACCAGAGAAAGCACATGTGGCCATCACCAGTAGCAACACTAGACAAGCTCTATGGCAGTGTCGACAGCCTCAGGAAGACCACTGCTTTCTTCGAAAAAATACAGGTTGACGTTTGACAGTGTACGAAAAAGAAGAAGAAGATTAATGTGTACACTGGTCCTATCAATATTCCTCTATGCTTGTGAGACATGGGCAGTTACATCTGACCTTTAGCGAAGGATACAGACCTTGGAGATGAGATGTTTCCGAAGACTTTTAAAGGTATCATACAAAGATCGACTTACAAATGAGGAAATACGATATAGAATTACAACAGCAATAGGCCTTTTTGGAGATCTCTTGGCAACGGTCAAAATAAGGAAACTGGTACGGTCACATATCGAGATCAAATGATCTTGTAAATACGATCCTGCACGGAAAGGTGCAAGGCAGTCGACGAAGAGGCATTCCAAAAATAGGTGGGAGGACGACATAAAAGAATGGACCAATCTCCGACCAGAAGAGGAACAGGCAGCAGCCGATGACAGATAAGAGTGGCATGGGATGGTGAGGATGTCTTCATGTGTACCCCAACGACCTCACTGGTTACGGGATGACCTGATAAGATAATTAAAGGAAAGGATAAAATAGACTATAAACATTTTTTTAAATTCAAAATGCAACACCTATAAGAACAAGAGGTCATAGCTACAAATTAACTAAAGAAAGGTCCATATTTGATATTATGAAACATTTTTTTAGTCAGAGTGGTGTGAATGCTTGGAATCCATTGCCACAGGAAGTAGTGGAGGCAAGGACAATTAATGCATTTAAGAATAGATTGGATGTGCATAGCTTTTAGAGCAAGGAAATGTAAATTAAACTTGTTGTATACATACTCTGCAGAGTCTTATAAACCAGTAAAGAGACGTTATGTTATGTCCAAGACACGAGAGAGAGAGAGAGTAAAACCAGCAATATGAGATGTCTAAGAATGGCCGTTGGAGTATCCGGGAAAGACAGATTGAGAAATTAGGATGTTCACATAAAGGTCGGTGTCATCCCATATGTCGAATACATATCCAGGCAGAAGGTACGCTCGTCTAATGAGAATATTCTCTGATTTTTTGTTTTCTCATTAAAGGTTTGCCTCTCTGTATTCTAGTGGCACTTTCCATCCCGGACCGTAGTCGTTTAGGCGATATCAAGAAGTAATCAGATGCGTGTGTGTGTCTGTATGTACCTATGGGATGCGTGTATGTGTCTGTATGTACCTATGGGATGTGTGTGTGTGTCTGTATGTACCTATTCGATGCGTGTGAATGTATGTATGTACCTATGGGATGCGTGTGTGTGTCTGTATGTACCTATGGGATGCGTGTGAATGTCTGTATGTACCTATGGGATGCGTGTGTGTGTTTGTATGTACCTATGGGATGCGTGTGTGTGTCTGTATGTACCTATGAGATGCGTGTGTGTGTCTGTATGTACCTATGGGATGCGTGTGTGTGTCTGTATGTACCTATGAGATGCGTGTGTGTGTGTCTGTATGTACCTATGGGATGCGTGTGTGTGTCTGTATGTACCTATGATATGCGTGTGTGTGTCTGTATGTATCTATGCTAATTAGACCGATTGCAGTGGTCGGCCCAACCAAAGTCCAATGGAAGGACCTCATTCTGGGGGCGCGTGTGTGCAAGCTTCTTGGAGGGCTACCACTGTCATCTGATTAGTCTCCCCTGCAAGCTTATATCTCGTAATACCAGACGGTCCGGCGACCGAGGGGAAACTTCGGTGGTTTGGACAAATCATCATCAGAAAGAAGATCGGATATCACGGCAGAGAACGATAACTACCCAAAGTTCCATGTGATGACAACATAAGACAGTTTGTAAGACAACCTGGACTAAACTGGAACTAGGCCAAGAGGAAGTCAGCCAATGAATAGTCTACCCTCTTTCTGTCTAACCTCTACACTTCAGGGGAGACGATGAGCCACTAAACAAAAAAACAAAATGGAAAGACAAATATCATAACCACTGGTCTGCTTCTTCGCAAATATATATATATGTGTGTGTGTGTATATATATGTATATATTTGACGAATAAACCGGACTCTCCAAATCGCTGCATCAGAGCGAAGGGGGCCGAATTGAAAAAAGTTAACACGTTTAAATACCTGGACACACACATAACATCAGATGGAAGATACAATTACGAAATAACATGCAGAATAGCCCAAGAAAAATTGGTCTTCTAGAACACCAAAGGAATATTGTGCAACAAAACCTTGTCACTGGAACTGAGAAAGAGAGTCATTGGATGCTATGTGAAACCAGTACTGACATTTGACATTGAAACATGAACAATTGGCAAGCAATCGCTTGGATCTTTGGAAGCAACGGAGATGTGGTTTTACAAAAGAATGCTGCGGACCCCATGGACTGCAAAGGAGACTAATGATACAGTACTCGAAGAGGCACCAACTAGTGCAAGGATCAGAACAAGGCAGTCATCCTTTGGAGGGGGTTGGGGGGGGGGGGGCATGTTATGAGAAGAGGCGGATTAGAGCACGTTGTGACAACGGGGAAGATAGCAAGAAAGAGTGACAGAGGAAGACCAAGAGAGAAGATGATGGACAGCCTGTGAGCATAACACGGGCAACAATCAACAGCAGAGTTGGTAAACGACACACGTGATAGAAATAGATCGCCAACGCCAGGGCACCTAATGATGATATAAGTATATCCATCTTAGGTATCCAAGAAGCCAGAAATCAGAAGCAATAGCCAAAATAACAGAACCGAAGTGGTACGGCCTGAAAACGAATATAGAGATAACAGAACCAATTCCAGTGTGGCAATAAGTGTGGAGGAACAATGTTAGAGGGGGATAGTTCATGAAAGTAATCAGCAAATATCATATCAAGTGTCACTGACGAATGCCCGTGTGGTACCGGGAAAATGACCACTGAGCATTTGCTGCAAAACTGCCCGACATACGAGGATCAGATGTGGCCATCACCAGTGGCAACACTAGACAAGCTCTATGGCAGTGTCGACAGCCTCAGGATGACCGCTGAGCATTTGCTGCAAAACTGCCCGACATACGAGGATCAGAGAGAGCAGATGTGGCCATCACCAGTGGCAACACTAGACAAGCTCTATGGCAGTGTCGACAGCCTCAGGATGACCGCTGCTTTTTTCAAAAAAATAATGGTTGCTGTCTGACTGCGTACGATGAAGAAGAAGAAGAAGATATCAAGTGTCAACTTATTTGTTCGTTCATCACTCAACAGGATATCAATTCTTCTTCTTTGTTCGTTCATCACTCAACAGGATATCAATTCTTCTTCTTTGTTCGTTCATCACTCAACAGGATATCAATTCTTCTTCTTTGTTCGTTCATCACTCAACAGGATATCAATTCTTCTTCTTTGTTCGTTCATCACTCAACAGGATATCAATTCCTCTTCTTTGTTCGTTCTCAATCTCCAGCTACCGAGCCCTGAAAAAAGATTTGCAAGTAGTATGATGTTGTCAGTAGAACGGAATGCATTATGTCGTAGTTTACCGTTTAACTGCGATATTCGCACTTTTCGGTCCGACACATCCAACTCTATCATGCCTTTATAAATGCCGGGTTTGCCTACCCTATTCGCACCATTCTCCTTAGCGAATCTGCTCTGTTTGAAGTCTGTTATCCGGGATCACCGTGTGACGGTGTAGAAGGGTATTGGCAGCTCTGGTTCGCTGGCCTTGACGGTAGCAATTAGCTATGGGCCGCTGACTACTGCAGTTCAGACACTGCACAGCATCTTGATACCAGGTATCAAATGAAAAGAATATAAAGCTTTTGCTCTAGGGGAAATAATGCGTAATATTTACACCCAAATGCTTCACTTTTGATATTCTCCCCTGAAATTACAATTATATTTAAAAACATTCCTTTACAAATGGAATTCTGTGCTTAATCCCAGGACCGGTAATTTAAAGTTATCTTTTTTTATTTTGCAAAAGTCTTCTGCTCGACCTTTTTAAGACACCGTTGTGCGTCTTCTTTGAATTGCCTTTAAGACTCATATTTGGCTTGGCTTGGTTCGTTCTCAATCTCCCGCTACCAAACCCTGATAGGGCTTAAGTAGCAGAATGTAGTCCAGAGAACGGAATGCGTTGTGTCGTAGTTTACAGCTTGACTGCGATATTTGCACCTTTTGGTCCAACACATCCGACTTCAGCAAGCATTTTTTGAGTACCGGGTTAGCATTCCCTCTTCGATGATCCCTTCTCCTTAGCCAGTCTACCCTGCTGCAGCCTGTTATCCAGGATCACCGCGTAGAGGTGTAGAAGGGTCTTGGCAGCTATGGTTCGCTGGCCCTGATCCTAGCAGTCAGCTATGGGTCGCTGATCACTGCAGCTCATGCGCTGCTCTGCATGTTGATCTCAGACTCATATTTGACTATCGGTACCGGCACTAGTAGTTTGTGGGTGGTGTCCTTCTTGCTGTTACTAGGCCTGACGAAGATGTAACTCTGAACTGTCCACTCTAGGCTGCTGTTATTATTTAAAATTTAGCATAACTCGGCAGTGCAGAACCTGCACTGTGCCGTTGTCGGTGCTGGTAATCCTTAGGATGTCATTGCGTGAGGTCGTGTGTTAAGTACATTTTCCACCTTCACCTTTAAGAGAGCATGTCAAAAATGTGGCTCAATAAGTATAACATAATTTAAGTGTTTTTTTTCAAGGGACAATATACTTACACTGCACATATTTTACTGTGTTGCTGCCATTGACATTGTTTTCATGCAACCCGAAGGCAATTATTTTAGACTAAGTGCTTAAGATTCATCTGTTGATGGTGAAGATATATGTTACAGTAGTTCGATGGTTATACGCACTCCAGATTTAACCTTTTCCTTAACAGGAGGTATGTTCCAACACTAACCCAGGGGACTACCAATAGACACAGTAATTAGATGTTGGTCTATGAGAAGGCCAATTCATTTGTTTTTTGCTTTGCAAAATATTTTCTAATGATTACAGTTATCACGAGTCAAGCATTTTCTAGAAATAATCGTTGTTATAATATTATAATTATAATAAACAAATTATTCAACTTACATTGACAAAATATATTATAATACCTAGCCTCTCTATAATCTATCAGAGCATTTGTAGTTTCAATGGCAATACTTTTACATGATGTTGTTAGCTTAAAACATAACCCTCTTTAGTCACCAATTACATGCTTAGCACGTAATAGTGTTCCTATTCTTTTCGACTAGGATACCGCTTAAGTGAAATTTCTATTGGCTAGAACCGCGAAGCCAAGATTTACATTATCTAATACAGCCGTTTGAAACACTAGACGGAGATGCCATCACTATATACAACGAATGAGCCTTATTCACTGACAATGACGAACGCTCTCCGTAAGATATGTGGAATTGGATCTTTAAGACATAGCAGGGGGCAAGAAATAACAGCCTAGAGGAATGAATTGGTCAAAGTCTCCTTACAGGCCAAAAGGAAATGGTACGGTACACACAATGGCTCACTTCATGGGAGCCAACGATTATGTTTCCTACCAGACAACATAACAAGCAGACAATCAAGAAGGCTAAGGAGAAAGCCTGGACCCAGAATTGGGAACATCTCCCAAACATATGCGTCCGAACCTAGAGACTTCTTCAAGAGCATTAAATCGATTAAACCAAGGTGTTACCACCAAACATCAATCATTCACGATGGTAAAGGAGCAGGCCTGGCCACACGGACCAAAGCCAGACATACTGAATCAAGAGGTGGAAAGAGTACTCAAAAACAGTTCAGAAAACAAGTCTACGGGTGAAAACGACATTCCTATCAAGGCAACCCATGCGTGTGGACGGACAGGAGTGATGTGGCTGAAAAGAATATTCACAACGACGTGGAGAGAAAGAAGAGTCCTAGATGATTGGGTGTTCGCTACAATAGTACTCATATGGAAAGGAAAGGGCTCGAAGGGGACCTGTGACACCTATAGCTGTTAAGTCATACGGGGAAGATGTATGCAAGACTTCTTGAACAAAGAGTGTGACCGATTGCTGAACATCAGCTCAACAACGCCTAGTTACGTTTCTGCAAGAGCAAGGGGTGCACCTATGATTGATTTACCCTACGACAGATGTTTGAAAAAACGATTGAATACGACGAGCACTTCAACTTAGCATTTATCGATCAAGAAAACGCTTTTGACGGAGTTGACAGACATATACTTTACACGGTGATGGTGCAGTCTTGAATACGAGGCCAATTACTTGATAATGTAAGAGCTCTGTACCAGGGGAGCAATAGTGTAGTGCTTACAGAGGACGGTGTCACATAGACTTTTCCAATCACCAAGGGCGTGCGTCAGAGATGTGTACTGTCTCGGCTGCTTGTTAACATTTATATGGACAAAATTGTGCCATATGCCTATCAGGATGCGACACACGACACAGATTATATTATCATATTTGAACTGTCATTCGCAGATGACTAATGCCTCGCATACACAGACGAACAGAAACCCCATATTGGACGGAACCTGACGGTATGCATACGACTTCTCTGAAAGTGTGCAGAACGCAGAAGCCGCTAAATTTGAGCATTTAGAACGTGACTCTTCAGCAGGCTCCGGAACATGGGTAGTATTTTCTCAAAATACGGCAGGTGCGACAGAGAGATTGAGGACAGATGCCAGCAGGAGTGACTTACCAACTGGTGCCACTGCTCAAACATCCACAAAGCAACAAATGATCCATAGCATCTTCCTACCAACACTGTGCTGCCAGGGTCAAACATGGGCCAAATCCAGGGCGCGAGAGAGTCAAATTTCCACCTGCAAAATGAGATATCTGCAAATGGTCGCCGGCATTTCCAGGTGAGACAGATTGAGGAACGAGGATATTCGCAAAACGGTCGGTGCCGTTCCTTGTACAAACAGAAGATATGCTGGCTCGGTTATCACATGATAATCTCCCCTGATCAGCTCACACTTCGAGCTTACAATGTCCGACGGTCCGGTTTCCGAGCAAGATGGCGACCGAGGGGAAGTGCATAGATGACAAAGACGATGTCAAACGCACCGCATCTGGCCCAGGATAGACAATGATGGCTCCCACACGACGACCATCTAACTAACTAACTAACACATAGGTATCAAAAACTATAAGTGCTCTTTGTGCTGCAATAGTTCAAGAGACACCTATAGACAGATTTGATTGCAGTTGAATTGCCTATAGACAGATTTGAAGTCCGAAGAGTTCCCTATAGACAGATTCTATGTCCAAAAAGTTTCCTAGACAGATTTGATGGCCAATAAGTTGCTTATATACAAGTTTGATGGTCGTAGAGTTGCCTATTCACATATTTATTGCTGAAGAGTTGTCTATATACAGGTTTGATGGTCAAAGACCTGCCAATAGACAGATTTGATGGCAGAAGAGTTGCCTATAAACACGTTTGATGGTCCAATGGCTACATAAAACGTTCAATGATTACAATGGTTGCACGAAGACAATGTTGAGAGTCCAAAGGCAGCGCTTCAAGAACACTTGGGATTAGTCATGTGTAATATAATGGCATCCTTAAAAACCAACCTGGTCTCTTAACTCATCTCATGATGCCATCCACATCAAGGCTTGGTTATACATCTTGGTATCATCTTCCTAGTTTTTAGTTGACCTGTACTTCTACATGGGCAGATGCTCCTGTGCATGTCCCAACTCTGGTAAGAGCTGGATGTAGCCGGGTGAAGGGTTTCCTGCTCAGCTGGCTAGGCTCAAGCAGCTTAATACTCCGCTGCGTTGGGACAAGCGCTTACGGAGGGTGGTTAACCGATGTGCGTGTCCATCTTAATAGACTCAAACATTAGAACAAAGTAGACCCACAGCCTGTTAGGAGCCATCTATGCTGCTCTAAAAAAAAAACCACCTAACCATGGCGGGTGTTATACCATGTCACACAGTTAGTAGCCTCTTACCACATGCTCTCTGTGAGGAAGTGGTGCTATTCTTGTCCTTGTCCTACACAAAGGCCCTGGTATCATGGTGGTTATGTCCCGATTTTGTTGAACTATTCCGAGATTTAAGCCGATTCACCGAATTACTTTGCACCTTCAAAGTGTTTGAACAAGAACAAACCAGCCCCTCATCGTGTTCATGGACGGTTGGCACGACGGGCCCTTCTCGCAGCAGGCTACCAACCGTCCTTCAATGTGTTTGTTACACTAAATGTGTCCAGTAGCTAAGCTTTAGAATACACAAGATAATCTGAGCTTTCCCAAACGGTTTTGAAGAACTTGAAAAGGCATCCATATTGCATAAAACAAATCAATCAAGGGTCTGGGTTGTTCTTGTTCAAACACTTTGAAGGTGCAAAGTAATTAGGTGAATCGGCTTAAATCTCTTGCGTAAAACAGATCAATTATAAATTGAAATTGTGATGCTCATTTTTGTTTAAGCGTAGTGCCATTTGTACAGGTGTGAAGTCCTTATCGTAGAGGGTATATAAACATGCTGGAAATGATACAAAAAAGAGCGGCAAAGCTGATAGTGGGATTCCAGTATGAGGAAAGACTCAGACAAACCCGCCTATAGTGTCTAGAAAACAAAGAATTTGAGGTGACTATAAGAGGTCTATAAGAGAATCAAAGGAATGGATAAATTAGACTAAAGCAAGTTTTTTTTCAAAATATAAATACCTGCAAGAACAAGAGGACATAGCTATAAATTAACTAAAGAAAGACATTAGGAAATATATTTTTAGTTAGAGAGTGGTGAATGCTTGGAATGCATTGCCACAGGAAGTAGTTAGTACAAGGACAACTAATTGTGGTCATTAAACAACAACAGTACTCTGGTCAAAAGATTCAAAATAGCTTTGTGTCGAGGTTTCTATCAGTGGGCCTGTGCTCATTACATAATCCTCTACGCATATAAGTCTTGCAGAATATGCTCAGCTGTCTATGTTGCTTGTCTGCACTTTACACAACAATATTAACAACAATGGAATATAACTAAACAAACATATAGCTCCAATAATAATTCCCCTGCCAACAAAATCTAATGCAATAGAATACGACCAATTCTGAACGATAAGCTTAACACCACATGCATCTAACACTTTATTAAAGATAATTAAGGAGAGAGAGAGAATCGATGGCAAGATAGAGGTGGTGCTAAAAGATATCCAGTTTTGATTTTGTAAGGCCAGAAGTACACAGGATGTGATTGAATCATTGCGGCTTCTCAATCAAGGACGACCACTATTAATCTGCTTTATTGACTACGAGAAAGCCTTTGATCAAGTCACCTGGAACAAACTTTTTCAGATGTTGCAACAAATAGGTATAGAGAGACCAATCCATAACCTGTACAAATATCAAGAGGTGGTTTTCTCAATCAAAGAAGGAATAACAAATCCAGCTTCAATAAGACAAGAGGTACAAGGTTGCTTTCTTTCATCAAGTCTCTACTCTGAGATGATAATGGAAAGAGTTGTTCCGAGTTGCAAATAGCAGCGTCAAAGTCAATGCCATCTAATTTCTAGATGAACAGTAGTAAAGTTGCAAAGGGTGCTTAAAAAAATTGACAGCACAGACAAAGAGTTTGGTGTGAAAATAAGCACAATGAAGATAAAGGTCTTGGTAATATACAGGCAAATCAATACAGGCAACACAGGCAAATGAATACAATCATCAATTGAGAAATAATCGAACAAGGACAGAGGTTTACATATTTAGGGCAAATCATAACAGAATATGTCTGCAATGAGATGAAAATTCAGACAAGGACTGCATTGACAAAAAAAAAGGACTTCAGGAGAAAAACAGAAATTGCTAACCTCAAAGAATGTCAGGATAGGACAGGACAAGAATAATCACTACTCGTGTATGGCTAATTGCATTGTATGGACTAGCAAAGAAGGATGAAGAAAGCTTGGAAGCACTTGAAATGTGATGCTATCATAGAATGTGGATAGAAAAAAAAACCAATTACTATGTTCTCACAAGATCATCAGGCCCCCCCCCCCCCCCCCCCCCCACCTAAGAACCAAAGCTCAATAGATGATTGAAGGCAAATACAGTCCCAAAGAATAGATACATGTGTACATAGATGGATCTGCAGAAGAGGTGGCAAAAAACGGTAGTGGATGCATCTTTATGAGACAAAATAATGGAAAGAACCCATAAGTCCTTTCCAACAAGGAAAGCTTCCTCTAGCCTGAGGGCAAAATCATTGGCACTTCTCCAAGCACTGAAAATTGTCGGCTCACACACACACCAGGATAATGATCTTCACAGACTGTAAAGCTCTACTCGAATCAGTAAAGAACATGACAAATATGGACATAACACATAAAATCAGAACAAAGCTAAATGTTATACAAAATATCTCAAAGATCACACTCCAGTGGTAAACCTCTCATTGTGGAATTATGGGAAACAAAACGAGAGAGTCAATGCACTATCCAAAGCAGGTGGAAAAATGGAACAATACACCCATAAATTGTCATATAAGGAGGCTAAAACCATCAACCGCAGCCTGTTTAACATAAAATGGGAGAGAGTAACAGTCCAGACCCAATCCACCAGCAAACTGCAATCTTCTGCATGAGAACGGGCCACAACAGACTACTGGGCCACTCTGCTCAAAATCTCCCAAACAAATGAATGTCCATGTGGGACAGGAGTCCAGATCCCTGACCACATACTTCAAGAATGCCCGGCCTACGAAGAACTAAGATGCCAGACCTAGCCAGATGAAGCAGAACTGAGACAAAAACTATGGGGGTCACCGCTCTGACCTGTAAAGGACTGTGGACTTCATCCTGGCGATAGGACTGAAGATTTAGCATGAACAAAGAAAACCTGAAGGCAGAAGATGTCCTCACTGAGGTAGGTGTACAGATACAAATATTGCAAATGATACTGAAACATAGACTGAGTTGGCTGGAACATTATATGGTGCACAAAAGTCTTCTACAGACGATAATAGATGGCAAGATTCATAGGAAAAGAGGAAGGGTGCGACCAAGACTCACCTTTACACCCTCAGGTACGCTGAGACATTACAAACCTATGACGCACGAAAGAGAGCTGTTAGAGCATAGGGTCCAATGCAGAGACGTGCTCGAACAAACGTAAAACTAATCTACGGACTGGCCAGCTTGATGATATTTTCTGAGCTCAAACTAATTTCAAACCTTGATGCAAGTACAGAAGACATTTCCAAATGTCAAAATCTATTTGGCTGTACAACTGAGGAGTGTCCACCTAACTTTCAATTGGAGGCGATTAACCTGCAGTGTGATGACATGCACTGAAAGTTCATATCAGCCTTTACGGCCATAGCAGTGTTGAAATACAGGACACAGAGCTGGACAAAACTTAGAGGGCGCCACACGTATGATCTATACAGACTGAGACACCTAAGATGATGACATGCTAAATGGCAAATTTCAAGAGAATAATTTAAAAGAATTCTATAAATGTGTTGCAAGCAATGAATATGGTCAATGAAGTTCATATGCTGGGGATTTATTTCTGTATCTGGCAACACCTACCTGTGTGAAAAGATTTCAAAGATGAAATACGTAAAATCTGAATATAGGTCAGCATTGGCAGATGAAATATACGTTAAATCTGAATATAGGTCAGCATTAGCAGATGAAATCCGTAAAATCTTAATGTAGGTCAGCATTAGCAGATGAAATACGTAAAATCTGAATATAGGTCAGCATTAGCAGATGAAATATGTAAAATCTGAATGTAGGTCAGCATTACAGATGAAATACGTAAAATCTGAATGTAGGTCAGCATTAGCAGATGAAATACGTAAAATCTGAATATAGGTCAGCATTAGCAGATGAAATACGTAAAATCTGAATATAGGTCAGCATTAGCAGATGAAATACGTAAAATCTGAATATAGGTCAGCATTAGCAGATGAAATACGTAAAATCTGAATATAGGTCAGCATTAGCAGATGAAATATGTAAAATCTGAATGTAGGTCAGCATTACAGATGAAATACGTAAAATCTGAATATAGGTCAGCATTAGCAGATGAAATACATAAAATCTGAATGTAGGTCAGCATTAGTAGATGAACATTTGCAATCAATCTTGAAGATAGGAGGTACTAACTTCGAACCCCAATTTGGTGAAATGTTATCTCAATAGAAGCAAGTCCATTCTTCTCATTAGTTGACCATCGCAAGCGATGATGGTGAAAGCATCAGAAGGTTTTTGTCTTGATGTAACTTCCGCTGTATTTGGATTATAGTGATGAAGAAGTTGTGCTGGTCATAAAACTCACCAAACTACCTTGGGACAGTGGCAAGACTTATGTCAAGATGTCTGGTGGTAATTCAGGATGCAGGCACTCTGGTCCCACCAGTCTAAGACCAGGGGTCGCTAGAAGCCTGCAGAGCTCAAACCTGTTTCTGGTCATCTCTTTGAGAGGCGAGTGCCTTACCTCTCGACCACAGTGACCCTTTAGTAGAGCTGTATAAATACAAATTGTAGTCTACTTATTACGTTACAATTTGTTCAATAAATTTGTGAAAACTTGTTTTCTTGCTCTTTTATTTAAGTAGGCTATACATAGACATTCCCAAATTTGCCTCTTAGATCGTAAAGCCTAAACAACTTACTTTTTGATTCTTTTCAAAAAGTGTTTGTCAACCCATGATTTATAGGACAGAGGAATGAAGTTGGCACAGGTCCACTAGGAATGATCTTCAGGACAGAGCAATGAAGTTGGTACAGGTCCAACAGAGATGATCTATAGGACAGAGCAATGAAGTAGGTACAGAACTAACAGAGATGATCTATAGGACAGAGGAATGAAGTTGGTACAGGTCCACCAGGGATGATCTATAGGAGACGGAAATCTTGTTTTTAAATCTATTTATCACTTCGGTGTTTATTCACATTACTGAGGTTAACCATGGGGATTTATAGGGTTGAGGAATAAATGTTCCTTGTCCCTGCAGTCACCTTAGGTTTATATTTGACATCCGATTAAAAAATACTTTTTGAAACCATTTGTTATAATCAACATTGTGCTGTACACTATTTTATTTATTCTTTTCTCAGCCATGATGAATATGGAATTTTATTTCAGAAGCTAAAATGGACAACAGATTTTTAGACTTTAGAGAGTTTGTTTTTAGAAATGATAGTTCACATATTGTATCAGAATAGGGGATCAAGATGCTGAGCAGCGCAAGAGCTCCAGTGGTCAGCAACCCATAGCTGACTGCTAGCGTCAGGGCCAGCGAACCATAGCTACCAAGACCCTTCTACACCTCCACGCGGTGATCCTGGATAACCGGCTGCAGCAGGGCAGACTGGCTAAGGAGAAGGGATCGAAGAGGGAATGCTAACCCGGTACTCAAAAAATGCTTGCTGAAGTCGGATGTGTTGGACCGAAAGGTGCAAATATAGCAGCCAAGCTGTAAACTAAGACACAACGCATTCCGTTCTCTGGACTACATTCTGCTACTTAAGCCCTTTCAGGGTTTGGTAGTGGAAGATTGAGAACATACGAACTAACGAACAAAGAAGTATCAGAATAGAAGATTTTTGCTAAACAGTGACAATATAATTCAGTAAATTAAAAGTGTATCACGTTGAACTGCTATTATCTGATAGGGACTTCATATTGATCGACATGGTCACAAACAAATCTATACTTTGACATAAAGAAGGACGTGTTTAGGGAACAAATAAAAAATATCAAAATTGGCAATTATCAATAATAAAAGCTAAATATTATGTGATGCCGACTTTAGAATTTCAAATTAGTCCCATATTGGCATTTGTACAAATTATTGTTTTATATATAATACTTTAAATCCTATCACCTAGTGTTGAATATTATACTAAAGTAGTGAAGAGAAAAAAAGTAAGAAAACTTAAGATGGCTATATATCACTCACATATATACCAGTTTTGACTTATGGATGCGAGTCATGGACAATGACAATTGTCAGAAATGAGATATATAAGGGCATCCAAGTAACAAGATGAGACAAAGCCCGCAATCAGACAATACGATAAGATCTCGAAGTCCAGCCCCTTCAGATTGGAGTGGGGCAATCTCAACTTCAATGCTGTGGTCCATGTCTGCAGAATGAAAGACGACCAGTTACCATGGCAGTCATGGGAAGCAAAAAGGCTAAGACCCAGAGAAAGAGGCTAAGACCAAGGGGATGAGGCTGAGACCAATGGGATGAGGCTGAGACCAAGGGACGACCCAAAGTCCCAGCTACCATAGCAGTCATGGAAAGCAATGAGGCTAAGAGCCTCAGGACAACCCAATGTACACTGGGATGCCAACATAAGACAGTCTAAAGAGACCATTGACTGGACTGAAACGAGGCAAAGTGGGAAACCTCTGCAAACACCTACACCCCAGGTAGAAAAAGAGCGACAAGCAAGTATAGTCATGAAAATAGTCATTTAATATTTTAGTATTTATTAGTGTTTTTATACAACCATAGATACATTATATTCCTAGTTCATGGAAACATATCTGCGTGCTTACCCTGACAAGACAAAGAAAATCTGGAATTACAATAAACATAATCAAGATGTGCTTAGAGTAGCCATTGTTAATCTGAAGGAAATCAAAGATGACAAAAGCATGACTGCTAGCAATGTGACGGCCACAATATGAGGTAACGTTATCTCTGATGCAGACTGCCATGTTCATTGGTACAGTTTACCTGGACATCTGCTGTGAGCCATCTACATGTGACGCTTTGGTGCAACACTCAATGACATTATCCGTACCCTGTATGACTTGAATATGACGACGCTAAACTTGCAGTACATTTGATCATTTTGGTCTAAAGGAAACTATATCTTTGAATGTAAATCCGCTAACGAATGTCACCCACAAAAAAAGAATCAGAGGGACTCACCCTGGGGGCCACTCTTCCCCTTCTCTCTCTCCTCACTCTGTTTCATTTGACTCTATCCTTCAGTCACACTCTTGCACAACTTTCACACGCGCCCTCATGGTGAGGCCCTTCCATTGCACTTTGGTTGGGCTAGCTTCTGAGGGCGCACAAACCTAGCATAGGTACATACAGACGCACACATTCATCCAAGTACTGGTTTATGCATCCTGATATCGCCCAATGGACTACGGTCTGGGGTGGAAAATGGCGCGCCTCCGCCAGTAGAAACTAGTGAGGCAAACATCTAAGCAAAAAAAAAAAAAAAAAACCGCATCCTCTATCTAGGAATCATAATAAGTAAGAAATGATAGAGGTGATAGCTTGATGATCTTTGCTGTGATGCATAAGCTCCACACCATGAACACCTACTTAAAAAAAAAATGTGGGAAGTGATGGACATGGCACTCACCACACTGGAAGAGCAAGGCTGAAATTGGCTACATGCTCAATATCTACGTGAGATTTGTTACCCACTTAGATGCACTGCATCGACTTGATATAGGCAGTGACCACAGACAAAAATTGAACCTAACACTCCTTCCCTTAAAAGGCGCCCCCCAGGTGTCCACAAATCTAGATGCTGTGAGGCTTGCGGATCTTGTTCAAGACCAGAATTGGCAATGTGCAGGATCTCTTACCAGCCACCTGGAGCAACTGATGCATGTTCTGAATCGCTGCACCACTGCCGCTAAAATACCTAAGTCGGCAGGAGTAAACCGTATAAACCGTATCAGTGTGGGTACACAGCAACTTCTTGCAACCAGAAAAAGATTAAAAGGTGGGTTTGATAAGATCGCAGTTTGCAAACTAAACAAGAAGATCAAAGAAGATTATAAGCAATATAGCTTGCAACATCTGATAAAGGCTGCTGAGACAAGAAACTACAACAAAAGAAGATGGTACCTGGTACAACATTGACAGATAGAGAGCAAGTCGAGGATGAATGCACAAAGTTCTGCACGGGTCTCCAGACATCAAAAACAGTAGTGACTAACAAACCACTAAATATAGATCCAGAGTAACTACCTGATATAGGTAACGACGAGGTCTTATTCGAGACAACACCTGAAGTCAGGCAAATCACCTTGTCTGGATGGAATCACTGCAGAAATGTTCCAAACTGGCAGAAATATACTTGCCTGCTTACTTACCATACTTTTCAACATGCCTTCATACAAGACAAATTCCAGACCAGTGAAAGTGCTCCAAGACAATCCTGATTCACAAAATAAGGTGAGAAATTCTGGCCTATCAACTATTTATGAACTGTTCACGAAAGTCATCAACTAGATTAGAAAGGCAAGTCAACAAGAACAAACCACAACAACAGGCAGGCTCAAGCAAGGGTTACACAATCAATGATCATCTCCACACATATCAGCCAGTTGATGGTGACAGCGCAAGAAGTCCGTAGGAATCTATGAATTGTGTTTGAAGACTACGAAAAGGCCTTTGATAGCATGGAAATAATTGCAGTGGGAAATGCAAGGAACCAAGGTATCAATGAAAAGTACGCCCAGCTTATAGAGAAGATAAACGAGGGCTACCCAAACTGTTCACAGCTGTTCTTGAAGTTTTAGGTCTCTAAACTGACAGGATAGAGGCCTCAACATAGATGGAAAGATGCTTTCACAACTACATTTTGCGAAGGTCATATTGATTGTCAGCCATGGCATTGCAGAAGCCGAACAAAGCGGTTGGCCTGAACATAATTAGAAAGAAGACTCAATTTCAACTGAAATCTTTTTGCCCTACGAGGTAACTGTGATTGGAAGATAAATACACAGAGAATGTCAATTCGCACATCTACTTAGGCCAGAAAACCAACAACAACATGGATAAGGAGATGTCACGCAGGAGAAGGGCTGGTTGGCTCAGCTTCAACGGCATTAAACGATACTTGAGCAGATGACAGACGTCAAGGCCAGGGCTCACACCTTCAATAGCACGGTCATCTTAGCAATGGTATAAGGGTGTGAGGTTTGGAGGCTGCGCAAATCAGACGCAGAGAATCTCAGAATTACAGAAAAAAGCAATGGAGTGAAGAGTCCTAAATATCTCCCTAAGATACCATATCCGAAATACCATTAGCGACCAAACAACTCAGCGTCAATGCAAAAGTACATATGGCCAGCCATGTGGTCCGCATGATTGATGATAGATGGACGAGAAGGATGTCTTTCTGGTGGCCATACAACTGCAATCAGCTGCCAACGAGATGGATAAATGATCTGCACCACGTACTTGGACCATCATGGTACTCCAGGGTGAAGGACAGACACAAATTCAAGCAGCTTTTAACTACCTGGCATCAGGCAACCTAGCCTGATTGGCTACCAGGATTCCAGTAAACCTGCACTTGTTTTTCATCTTGAGAGTCCATGTCTAAGGAAATACAATAACACTGTTGTCATAAAAAATACATTTCAGCCGAACCCCTGGCTTAACAATTGCATTAAAAAAACAGCTAGCTGTAAGAGGTATAGGAATGTTGACACCTGACATGAAAAGTAATGTGAGTGAGCTTGAATGCAACAGTAAAATACAGCAGACAATTCAGTTTCTGCGGTCCGACCGAAAGCAAATATAGTTTCAGGGTAGAAATTACTTCTGAAATTCCCAGTGTTGGAGACAAATTCAAGAAATCCAATAGAAGGAAGTTTGAGCATCAACTTAGTTTACTGTCTTCTATTGTTGATTTTGTGCTAGCTGATAACCAATGACACTCTGATCTGCTTTGGTCTTGCACAACGTTAGATGATTTGTAGTGAATTAAGAACCATGGGATATATTGTCTGTTGTTCCACGATATACCTTTGTCTACTGCCACACTACAGGGGAAAGTAAACAACATGTCACAACAGTTCCTGTTAAGCTGTAACAAACTTTAAACTCACTTCACAAAGATCACGAGGCTGATCATTCTGCAACTAGTTGCATTAACTATTTTACAGATCTTGCAGTATTGAAGGGTAATGGATGCATTTTCTTCAGTAATGATATGGTAAGAGTGCCACCGGGACTTTCTGCAGATTCCCAACTGTTAATGCACTTAGAATAGCTGATACAATTGCTTGACCATCACTGGGCTGTTGCCATCCCTCAGTCTACGCAGTGTATGTGACTAAATCAAACTAAGTAAGCTATTCTGGACTAAGTACGGTGATGCTTTTATCAGAAGTGGGAAGCATAACAGTGGGACAGCAGCCACACATGCTGCTGACTTTGAAGTTTCAATAGACCGTGTATGCTTCCAGGAAGTAGTGTAATTCTCTTGAACATTTTAAGTGTATTATTACAATTAATGGAGGGCTTGACAAGAAACCCAGATATCCCAAAACACTGTGCGCAACAAACAAGACATTTTGTGAGAACAAAATCGATGTACCGGTAGCTGCCCGCCATAGTGCTTATAATGCTATTGAAAGTAGTAATTATCTCACGACCTTTCATTGTATCCCAATGGGGCAGTGATTGCGGAATACAAGACTCATATGTCTCATAACCTCTACTGCCAAAGTATTCCTCACCTACACGTTGGTGAATCCTGTTATACCCAGTAAACTTGTCAAACAAAGGTTGGATGTTAACCCCAGCGGGAGGCAAGATGGAACAGAACACGAGGTTAAGACAAAAACAGAGCTCCCAGCCAGATAGGGGAATTGGAGTACACTCTACCACATAACAGGTGCTGAAGACAGAGGTACCAGGCCAGGAGGCGCACTAACAACCATGGTACCAAAAAACCTGCCCAACCCCTTATTTTGTATGTCTATACAAAAGTTAAAAAATAATAGATATGGTGCTCGCACTGTGAAGTCCCTCCAGGCAGGAGCAGTGCCAGGTTCTGAGTCTAGACATAACCCACTTTCAGCTACTGGAGATCTCCCTGGCAGGCCTTGTGGAGCCAGGAAGTGCAAGGGAGAAAATGACCCCTCTGAATGTTACACAGAGGTAGTCAACAACAAAAAGACTGAGTTAGAGAGGACACTATACCAGAACAAAATCAGTGTATGTTGTACTCAGGAAACCCATCTACAGGAATGGAAACTGTTTAAGATACAGGGGTATCAATGTTTCAGAGTGGAAATAGGGAGGTATTCTAACCTTGGTAAGGAATAGCATAAATGCCATAAAAACCAAGGTATACAAAGAAGGTGCAGAATACCAAATAATTCATCTCAGAACACTCTGAAGCTGGACAATTTCTACTGCCCCATTGACATAACACGGAGCATGGAAAGCATAGATATTCCCAGTGGCAACTTCCAAGAAGTGGGTGACTTCAACAGCCACCCCCAAAGCTGGGGATACAGCCAACTAGACATAAGAGGAGAAGAGGTATAAAACTGGCAAGACGATAACAATCTAACCCCAATAAACAACCACCCCCAACATTCTACTCCAGAAGATGGCATAGTACTTCTGCCTCAGACTTTGCATTCTGCACGCCAGACCTGGCAGGACTAGTCGAAAGAGAAACACGAGAACAACTCTGGGGAAGTGATCATCACCCTGTATTCATAAAAATTAGAAGAACACTCAATATTAATCCAGGGTAGTCAAAATAAAAAGCAAATTGGTGCACATACCAACATAGAGCAAACCTACTCACAAAGGATATTTAGGATACTAGACAGAGACATTAACAGTGTCGGCAGGGAGTTTAACAAGGGGGTGCTCAAAGCAGCAAGAGAGACAATGCCAAAAGAGCGAGGAAGAGCTATGTAGTATATTGGAATAAAATGCTACAAAAACTACATGAAGAGATGTATGAGGCAAGAGACATCGCAGAGTTACATCCATCGTAACCTACCCATATCGCACTGCAAATAACCAAAGTAAAACTAGAAGCTCAGAGGACAAGCTGGAAAGAGAAAACTTTAAGAAGGAATGCTGGGAGTTGTGGAAACTAACTAAACAACTAAGTGACGGTAATAATTCTCAGTTACAAACAATGCTAGAAGTAGGTAAACTATATATCTGCAAACAAGCACCCAATATATTTGCAGAATCCTACAGAATGAGAGTAACATCACTATCAACCCAGGCAGACAAAGAGACATTCGACAAGAGATAAACCACACAAAAAGCAGCGAAAACAGTCTGGATATAATGTTCAAACTTCTAGGGAAGAGCTAAAAACAGCCTTATGGAAACTAAAAGAAAAAAAATCACCAGGTCTGGATGGTATAACCAACGACATGCTCAAACACCTTGCGCATGCAGCAATGAACAAACTGCTGCAAATATACAATTTTAGCTGGATGACAGACAATGTGCCGCAGTCATGGAGAGAGGCACATATGTGCCTTATCATAAGGAAAGGATAAGAAAAAAGCCATCAGCTACAGACCAATAAGTTTAACCAGTTGTGTCTGTAAGACAATGGAGAGGATGGTCAACAGAAGCCTGAAATGGTACCCAGAAGCAGAGAAAATACTAGTACCAGAACAAGCAGGGTTTAGACAGTGTAGCAGCACAGAAGATCAGATTATATACTTGTCTCAAATCGTTAAAGATGCCTTACAAGGAAAGAAATGACCTTACAGTATGGGTAGTTTTCTAGATAGCCTTTGTATTATTTAGGCTGAGAACTACAGGTCGCTTCGCCACTGCTGTCACCATCGTGTGCCGGCTATGTTTGTTTATTTCACCCCCAACAGAAAAACAACATATGCCAAACCGGGATTCGAACCACTGCCATCCTTGTCACAGCAGGCACTCCTCAAAACCATTCGGCCATGCGCTCCTCATAGCCTTTGATTGATAAGGTATGGAAAAATGGATTAATGGCAAAATTACAAAGGAATAGCATTAAGGGCAACATGAGAAAATAAAGGATAACGGCATTCCTACACAACCGAAAAGCAAGAGTTACCAGGAATGGTTTAAAAAATTTTCAAAAAAACCTCCTAAAACAAGGAGTTCCTCAGGGCTCAGTACAGTCTTCCTCATTATTCCTCATCTTAATCAATGATCTCACCCACAATCTGCCACAAGGGGGTGAGAACCGCTATATACGCAGATGACTTGGTAGTGTGGTGTGTAGAAGAACACCTAACAATTGCAAATAAGCGAATACAAGGAGCAGCAGACAATATAGCATCATGGGCTGAGAAATGGATGGTACAGATCAACGCTGATAAATCTGCAACAACACTCTTCCCACTCTCAAACAAAGAAAAAACAGGACAAATATGACTCTGAAATATACAGATCCAAATAGATGAGCCAGTATATCTGGGCATCACGTTTGATTACAGAATGACATGGAGGCCTCACATTGAAAACACAGAGGCCAAGGCAAGGGAAAAACTTGCAATGCTCAGGAAAATAGCTTGGTCAAATTAGGGAGCAAATGAAATGCCATTTAAGAAGATCTATAATGGGGTAATGAGACCAATAGTGGTCTATGAATCAACAGCATAGCCCACAGCAGCCAAATCACACATACAAACCTTAGATAAGGTACAAAACCAAGCGCGGAGGTTTATCACATGTGCAATGGAAACAACTCCAATAAATGAAATGTAAAAAATCACAGGCATCACACCTCTATCCTATAGACAGGATACCAAGACCATTATACAAGCGGAAAAATACAAAATTATGACAGCACATCAAATGAAGACTGGATTCTGAGATCTTGCCAGTGGAAGATTGAAGAGAAGTTTGTACATCGGTTCACAAAATTAATCAGAAGTTTGTACATCGGTTCACAAAATTAATCAGAAGTTTGTACATCGGTTCACGAAACTAATCAGAACACAGGATGAATTACCAGACACCACTAAGGAGGTCAATGAAATACACCTTCCAAAACCATGGGAACAACATTAAAACCTCAGCATAAAAACATTTATAACTGCCGCCTGTTCCATAGGAGAGAAAAATGCTCTCCAAAAGAAATCAGCAGCATGCGAAATGATTGATGAACCGTACCCCAGAGGAGCATGGATCAGCAATGAGAACTTTGAAGAATAGAGGTGCAGGTTCTATGTTGTTTACTCAGATAAACAGGAAAGGAAGACTAACGACTGGTCAGGCAAAATATACTGATCAGACATGTTAGTCAGGTTCAGAGAAAACATACTGGACAAGACCCTCACCGTGGCTTCCTCTTAGCCCTTTATGGAAACGGACTGTATTCATGGCAGCCTGGCTAATAAGGTGAGGGATCGGCATGATCCCCGTAGTAGTGAGCGACATGCAGATGAAGCCAAGTATAGCACAACCGCCTGGAGGACCCTGGTCCACCTTCATCAGCACACTCGGCATGCGAGGAAAGCTACTGCAACTCGCCCCTTAACGTCCTTTTCAGGGCGCACAAAAGAGTAACCTACTCATTGTGGGCATTCGCAAACAACAACAACCCAGATAAATAAAATGAAACCACTAGTTCATCCACTGGAAAATTCTGTTCAAACTACTCGGCAGAAGTACAGGCACTACTTATTGCTGCAGAAATTATTAGTAACACAAGTCAATGACAGCAGGCTGTATTCCTTACAGTAGCAATGTCAGTTCTGCAAGCCCTCAAGAGTGATAAACTGCCAGAGCAAGAAAAAAAACCAACATATCTGAGGAAAATAGCCGGGTCAAATGACACAACGCTTAATAAGGTCTATAATGGGATAATATCAATAGTAGACTATGGATCAGCAGCATTTAAACAGACTAAAATTGGCTCCATCATCAAGCCTTAAAGAACTCTTCACTACAGTAACCTTTATCTAGAAAACTGATGGCGAACGAGAAGAAGACAATGACCTTTCAGAAACTAATTTACCTTGACCATTATGGATCACACCTTGATTTGAATGGCAAAACTTTAGATTCTGATCTAGAGATGGCAAATTTTTTAAACGCTTGAGTTTGGAATTAGACAGTTCTTGGTGGCTACAGTATGCATGTGGTACATTCCCTTCCCAAAATAGCAATGGTGCTGTGACGATGGTTCAGCAGACAAATTACTTACACATTCTGTGTAGAGGCATGCAAACTAGAATGAGGTAGATCATAAATGATCCATTATATCGCTAGACGTCGGCAGTGAACAGTGTTCCGATTTCCAATGACACATATGGATTGTGTCCAGATCACAGTGGCACATATGGATCATGTCCAGATATCAGTGGCACATATGGATCATGTCCAGATATCAGTGGCACATATGGATTACTTTTTCAAAGAATTGCATTAGATGGTCGTGAACCACTATCATGGATTGTCGTTAAAATTTCAAAATGTAAGAGTTCATGATATCTGTGCCTTTCAGGTATTTATTTTAGTACCAGATTTACCTTCCCTCTGCGATCCATATCCTTTTCCCAGAATACACTAATGACTGCTGCAGCCTGTTTCCAGGGCTGTCACATGTAGGTGGAATAGGATCTTGGTCAGCTGTCCCTGATATGCAGCCAGCTATTAGTTGCTGGCTGCTGTCAGCTCATTCCCCGCTGCATCTTTGTTGCCCCCCCTCCCATATTATGCCATTTTACTTTTACTGCCCGTCACTGACTTAAAATTCACATGTATCCAGCTCGTCATGCGGCGGTCAAAGTGCACAAATTTGCATTTCAGACGACTACAATTGATGCAATACTAGGGCTGTTATTGTACGCAATTTCTTCAACTGGTTGCAGTCTGAGTGCTAAATGAAATGCCAAACATTCACATTAATATTGAGGCAGGTAAGAGTTCTTTCAGAATATTGCTGTAGTACATTCTATTTCAAAAGTTTAAGACATTCTAAAACAGTAAGATCTGATATCCATATTAACAAACAATTAATGAAAAATATCATTGATAAAATTATTTTTTCATGATCACATTTTCAAAATTTGATTTGTCTTGTCACATAACTGTTATGCCCCAATTTTCCAAAACTTCAATTTTTGGTTGACGGTTTTAATATGAAAAAATAACGAAGATGTCGGTTTAGGGGGTGCTTTGAACTTCAGAAATTGTACTTAACACAGAAATGATTCTTGTAATGCACTGGTACAATATTTAGTAACTCATGTTTCACGTAAGTAAACTGAGTTATCTGTATATACACGATGTATTGTACAGAACTACACTAAGCTTTAAATATATATGTACGTGATTATAACATTGAAGCTTGTGTGTTTGGCCATGTGGACTGGACATGGTGGGTTAAAAAATGACAGAATTTTATTGACTTTTTATTATGGATGGCACCAAACACAGAATTCTTCAACAATGAAGATATGAATTGCTTTAAAAGCAAAACAAAAGTCAATTTCTGGAAACTTGATGACAAACACTCAACTCCAACATTCAGGAAACTGGACATTTGATGAGCAATACTCAATTGAATGTTCAGGAAGCCTGATATTTGTGAACTCCAACACTCAGGAAGCCTGACATTTGTTGAGCAACACAGAACTCCAACATTCAGGAATGTGAATATTTGATGATCAACACTCAACTACAACATTCAGGACGCTGTGCATTTGATGATCAACAATCCAACATTAAGAAAGCTTGACATTTGTTGAGCAACACTCAACTCCAATGTTCAGGCAGCCGGACATTTGTTAAGCAACACTCAACTCCAACATTCAGGAAGCTGGACATTTGTTAAGCATGTTTAGGAAGCTGGACATTTGATGATCAACACTCAACTCCAACATTCAGAAAGCTGGACATTTGTTGAGCATGTTCAGGAAGCCAGACATTTGTTGAGTATGTTCAGGAAGCTGGACATTTGTTGAGTATGTTCAGGAAGCTGGACATTTGCTGATCAACACTCAACTCCAACATTCAGGAATGTGGACATTTGTTGAGTATGTTCAGGAAGCTGGACATTTGCTGATCAACACTCAACTCCAACATTCAGGAAGCTGGACATTTGCTGATCAACACTCAACTCCAACATTCAGGAAGCCGGACATTTGATGATCAACACTCAACTCCAACATTCAGGAATGTGGACATTTGTTGAGTATGTTCAGGAAGCTGGACATTTGCTGATCAACACTCAACTCCAACATTCAGGAAGCTGGACATTTGCTGATCAACACTCAACTCCAACATTCAGGAAGCCGGACATTTGATGATCAACACTCAACTCCAACATTCAGGAAGCTGGACATTTGATGATCTATACTCAACTCCAACATTCAGGAAGCTGGACATTTGCTGATCAACACTTAATTCCAACATTCAGGAAGCTGGACATTTGCTGACAACACTCAATTCCAGCATTCAGGAAGCATGCATTGCTTAAACACTACCAATAATACCAGGACGTGCTGACTCAAAACACAAAGATCTAGAGCAAGAGAATCAAGTAAATAGTTTCATTTCAACATTAAGTACAGGTCTACCACATGTTGAGAAACACAAGTTCAGGCAAAGAAGCCATAGCTAACAAAACACTTTGTTCTGTCACTGGTGAAAACTTTCAACAGGTGAGAACAAACATACAATGTAAAAGAAAAAAATACTCATCTCTTGTTACGAAATTGTTTTCTTTTCTCTGTTCTAAATTCACGTTAAAAAACTGAGATGTAAAAAAGATGAATAGGTATAAAGTCATGCACTTGTTCCCGAAAATGTTTGTAAAAATGTTTGTTGCATTATATGCAACCATCACTGTTTGAATGTATACACACAGCACTGTAGAGAGATGATGTGTGAGCTTGCTGCCTCATCCGAATGAGCTGGATATCACAGAAGATTTCAACAAATAACTCTGGTGCAGTCATATGGTTGCTAATGAAGATGTCTTTCATTATAATTCGCATTTAGTCCGCACATTAAATGTTATATTGCATTTCTCGTGTTTGCTGCAAATATGAAACATTTTGGGTCAAATTTCACTCAGTTTCAATGAATACGTTCTCATTCGGTCAAAATATAACATCTTGGCACCAACACCCGTTACGACTGCACATACCGGAATATGGAATATGAAATATATCCCATTGTACAACCCAGTCAGTTTTTGTTTTTTAAACCGCACATACCAGAATATGAAATACATCCCTTTGTATAGGCAGAACTTGAGCTTTCTACAACTGCACATTCCAGAATTTTGATTATGAAATAAATCCCATTTTATCACCTGAGGTGTAATTTGTTTCGTATGCAGTTTAGTTTCACTAAATATCAACCATTCAACACTAGAATTAGTCACCTCCTAACACGCATCTTTTTTTCACACCAACGTACGAGAAAATTATTTGATATCCCGGAAACCACAAAACCAAGATTATTAGTATAGTTGAGAAATGTGTTATCAAATAGTATGCGTGCAAACTGCAAACTTGGCTGCATGAAAACACATGCAAACTTGGCTGCATGAAAACACAATCTCAATACAAGGATAGTTCTCACTCCCTGAATATTGTTCATAACCAGAACACAGCACTTATCCATGTTGGTGGAACTTTACACGATTTTCCAGTTTATGCCAACTTAATAAGGTATTAATCATGAATCCTTGCCAATGAGCCACTCACAAATATGAAGTCATACGCACCAGTTATGTGTTATTAAACTGATCTATGATGTAGTTTCAAACTTCTAGCTAACACTATTTATGAATTTTGTTGATAATGTCATTATTATTCAAAAGTCCTTTGTATAAACCATAGAACAGTTAAGATTTTACTGTTTAAATCTCACTATTTAAAACCTTGATAGTTGAAATGTTACTGCTCAAATCTAAATTTAAAACCTTGCAGTAGTTGGTTTTAACACTGCCAGCTTAAAACTAGATTTCTGGATTGTATATTGTTAAACATTGTCAACTTAAAATTGATTTTATCACAACCAAACGTATTTAAACTCTTCAATACTTTGTATTATATCCGTGTATGATCCACTTATAAAAACACTTGTAATTCAGATTTTAGAAACACACCAACACACAAATGTGAGCCACAGTACGATCATCAGCTTGTTATTCTGCACATTTCACATAAAACACGGCAATAACATCAACACTGAAATAATATAAGGTTTATTGTTCTATACTGCTACGGATACAAATAAAACCACCACAAAACTAAATAAGAGGTCAATATGATGAAAAAAAGCATTGTGCAGAGAAAACAGAACACACAACACAGACTTCTGAAGTGCAGTGACCTTCACATTGATATTATTCGCAATTCCAACAATACGCATCAAAGAGATGCTAAGCTGTGAAAGTCTGCACAATCCACTGGATTATTTAATAAAGCACATTTGTAACTAGTAATTCACATGCACATTAAAAGATCTGATCAATATTGAAATCAATACCTCCGAAACTTCGATTTCACTCTGATGATTCTTATCATCTTACACAAGCGCAGTCAAAACAATAAAATGGGGAGGGAAAAACCGCCTAGTAAAAACCTTGTACGATATACTATACCAATATCTTCCAAAAAAAGCCGCAGTATAAGATTTACTTAGCTAACCATCAGTCCCTAGCCATTATAAAAAAATGTAATTTGCATCATATAAATTGAGGTAGTTAATTACAAATTTGAAAATTATTTTTAAATAAATTGGCAGATGAAAAGGGGGAAAGAACTGAGAAAGTGAACACTCAGTGAACAGGAGGTAAGGACAATATCTGTGGATGCAGTGGTCCATAGGTTAAAAAATGAAGTTTAAAGTTTAAAAACCACACTGACAATTTTTATCCAAGCACTGTATAGAATACTAGCTCCATAACAGGGTCACAATCTGAATAATACAGCTCTTTCCAACCAAGAACCCAAATTAATTACAATCACTCATACCACTATAGCACTTTATGGTTTGTTTGTTTATTTTGGTATTCGCCTTGTTTCCTAAGGCAGAGTGCATTATGCTGTGTTTTTGCGCCTTTTGTCCAATGCATCCAACTTGCGACACACATTTTTTAATGAGTTCACTTTCCATAGGGATTATGACCTTGCTGGTTGATGACCTCAAATAGTTCAACCCGCACCATTAAGTTAATGATTTACCATCCCTTATCCGAATTAATGACCATCTTTTCCACAATTAAATGACTATACATCAAAACTAAGCTGCACCATATCTTCACATGCCCAATTCCTGGGGTCACTTTCCAATGAAGTTCTCAGAAACCACAAGCACATTTTTTACACATGCCAACTACAGTTAGCAGAAAATATGACAATATCAGTCTAATAAAAAAAAAAAATTAAGTTTCTCCATTGTCCCACATGCGCAAATCAAGAAAATGATACATTGAAGTCAAACTATGGAGCAATGTTTGCAGGCCCAAAGAGATGCACATCATAACTGCTCAGTGTAAATTGGCATGTTATGGACCCACAGAAAGGGGCTGGGGTACCATACGAAGGATGACCACGGACCATGTGAGGTGGAGGGAGTTTGATGGGTCTCTAAAGACGTCACCACGTGTGATAGTCTCAGACAGCTTTGTCAGTCATTAGCCAAGAAACCAACAGGAGTTGAAGAGCAGGTTGAGTAAGGTCCTATGAGTATTATATTGAAGTGAATGTCAAAGAACCACTAACACTCACATATATACCAACTACTTTGAAAGCAATGTTCAAACTAGATGAAAGAAATCACCTGACCAAATTGTATTGCCAGAACAATGCTTTTGTGAGAAACAAAGATAAACTAAACTCAAATTACTAGAATATGATTTGAGTTTACTAGAACATACATGTTCATGTTCTATGCGTGTCATGTTGTTCCCCCCACATGTAGTGACTTATTAAGATACACAAATTCAGGTGTCTTGGAACATGTTCCTTGTGCACACACAGGAGACTTAACCCTTTCCAGTTTGTAGGCGCCGTTCTCTGCCACTGTAAAACAAAAAACTGCCACCCTTTACAACCAAAACAGACTTCTGAAACATGCGTTTATGTTTTGTGATTTATTCTGCAGAATTTCATTTAATTACACTGCTCTACATGATGGTGGCATCTGCACATACGGAATTGACAATTGTATGAGTTTTTTCTGATAGGTAGATATTTGCAAAAGTTATGTTTGAAAGTCGAATCAAGGACAGTTGGGCTTGAATACCCAAGAAATTATTTCTTGTTTGATCAGTCTAATGATCATACATCTGGATTACTCGTGGATATTCAATACATGCCTGATTCAGACTTCTGAGAAAACAATAAATATGAAATGTGTGATGAAATTGACAACTATTTCAGTGAAACATGTGGTTGAATAAAAAGAAATCTTTTCGCTCCAATTTTCACCTCTGTATTAATGCCATTTAACGCTTCATACTAATACATAATCTTTATTATAAATCTTTAATGTCATAGATACGTTTAATTATGTGTTTTACGGTGGGTGCTTAGGTCATAATTTTAGCAATTTGCTCATTATTTGTTATTTTCAATAGAACTTTCACATACGGAATTGCGGCACTTGGTTCAGACTGAAAGGCGCAAACCGGAAAAAACTGGAAAGGGTTAATTTATAAATGGTATCAATGAAAAGAAAAGGTTTCTTAGTATGAATGTTGTGTTTGTGGGTTGACAAAAGAGTGGTTGGATGAGGCAGACAGATGACACTAAAAGAAGTGTCCTCCAACACTGCAAACAGTGTGTAAAGTGCACTAGTCAAACATTATGTGCCCACAAACTTGACAGTATCTGTACGCCTTCATTGCTATCTCCAGAAATCTCATTCCTGATAACATTTCAATGAACTGTTCAGTAATCGCTAGCAAATTTTCCCAAACTGCCAAAATGAGAGAAAGAAAATAAAGAATACAGGAGGAGGCAAAGAACTGAATATATATGTGAGCACATGTGTGGAGATTTTGGAATAAAAACGGGAAATGCTATTGTCACAAAGTGATGAAACCACTCTTATCCACTTCAGAAGGCAAATGTTTATCATCCTCACACACGGTATACACAACTACCACTACGTTACACAATCTCAAAATATGAAGTGAATTATTCACAAAAACATCACTTATCCACTTTTCCACTGTGAAAACTACACTTCTTGGCTGCATTCTTATCACACACATCTTCACAAGTCCAATTTCTGTATTTCACTTTTCAAACATTGATCAGTAACCACAGGTGAATTTTTCAATATTTGCCACAATGGCTACACTTTCACATTTTGTTTGTAGCTTTCAATGGAAACTTCAAGGAAATAGTTTCTGAGGAGAAAACAAAAACATGACACTTTATTTTCACTGCAGTAAAATGTAATAAATGTGCACTTTTAATTTTCACAACACAATAAAACATATTCAAATATTTGTGCCACAATTTAAATCAAATTAACCCTTCCAACAGATATCTTAGATTCAGTGGCCTGGGGGTTGTGAGTTTGGTTTACAATCCCAATGTATCAGGTTCAAATCATATCATAATCAGTTTACAAACCGGGCATGTCATGAGTTTTTTCAATGTATGATTACTTCTATAAGTTGACCAAGCTGTAAATTCAGGGACTCAGTGGTCTCGAGGTATGGTGTCCGCCTCGGGTGTCAGAGGTCGCATGATCAAATGACGGTGGTGACCGTAATTATTTTTCACCAGGATCTTCTGGTAAAGATTCTCCGGATCTCGGGGTAGTGAGATCGGACTCCTGTGTTCAGTGTCGAGTAGGTTTAAAATTCCTTGACAGTTGGAAAACGAAAAGGACAAAATTCCAGTTAAAAATCTACACAAGTTATTTGTGCCTTTCCCCAGATAGTTTGTTAAGATCAGCTATAGATGGTGCCTAACTGGCTGCGAGTCTACTCAGCTCTAGTGTTGTTGTTTGTTTCGAATGCCCACAATGAGTAGGTTACTCTTATGTGCGGCCTGAAAAGGGCGTTAAGTGACGGGTTGCAGTAGCTTTCCTCACATCTCGAGCATGCTGATGAAGGTGGACCGAAGTCCTCCAGGCGGTTGTGCTATGCTTGGCTTCATTTGCGTGTCGCTCACTACTACGGGGATCATGTCAATCCCTAACTTCATTAGCCAGGCTGCCATGAAAACAGCTCATTTCCAGGAAGGGCTACAAGGGAGCCAAGGTGAGGGTTTTGGCCAGTATGTTTTCCCAGACCCCGACTAACATTTCTGATCAGTATGTTTTACCTGACCCTGACTAACATGTCTAATCAGTATGTTTTACCTGACCCTGACTAACTTGTCTGATCAGTATGTTTTCCCAGACCCTGACTAACATGTCTGATCAATAGGTTTTTTCCTGACCAGACGTCCTCAACCTGTTCACTCCCCTCATCATATACATGTGCACCATACTTCAAATTGAGTTATGGAGTCAGTTCATATTTCTCTATGCCGTGTAAATATTTGGAAAAATCATGTCCCTCATTTTAGGCAACTATCTCACATGTCAAGGGGCTGAAATCTGGGGTGTCCAAATGTCATGTAACTAGTAATCTCCTTTGGAATCTAAAAAAATGCTACGTAAAATTTGATTCAGATAAGAAAGGTTTCGAACTGTATAATGAACAAACAAACCGATGACGACTACCAGCTTTATTTATAACTGCGTTAGATGCCATCCCACCTTTCTACCCTGCGGGTTACATGTTTACGGAAAGGCTTCGGTGGTAACCCTGAGGCAAAATCTGCATCCTATGCTATCTCCAGTCGTCTCGATGAATGTCTTGCCACTGGCAAAAGGTAGCTTAGGCTCTGTGCGTGAGGTTGACAAAAGGCGCAGTTTCTTCCTCACTTTAATCCAAATCACCGCGCAAGTCACCCATTTCAGCGGACACAGCAAGAGATACGACTGTCCACACGGCTGAACAAAGAGAGTGGTCTTCATCACTTGTGATGGACAACTATTATTATATATATATATATATATATATATATATATAAAGGTATTTTTCCTAGAACCTTCTTTCAAACCTGGAAGAAAGCTAAAGCATGATGACAGTGGCTCTTTTCTCATATATCATTCACAACTTACCAAAGGTTGAAAAAATGTGTCTTAAGATCTATTAATAAGAAATATTTCGCTCAATATGTTTAATAATTTATTTTATATTGGAATAAACTACTTACTAATGTAGTTTGGGGCTGAAGATGCAGCACGGTGAATGAGCTGATGAAAACCATATTCTACCCCCAGCATCAACCCTGGAAACAGGATATACAAGTACAACAAGATATACAAGTACAACAAGATATACAAGTACAGTCTGGCTGAGATAATAGGGATCACAGTAGGAAAGCAAACGCTGCACCCAAAAAGGCCAGCTGAAATCGGATGTGTTGAACTGAAAAGGGCAGATATCGCAGCCTCCCTACAAACTACAACAAAACATCATTTTCAGGACCTGCACTGAAGAGGAGGATACAGAGCATAGAGTTTGCTTCTCTTGCATTGGGTGTTAAAATATACCATTGGGTGTTAAAATACCAATTTCTAAAATAAAGCGTTAATTATTCGAATAGACACCAACAATAATTTTTAAATACTGGACCAAACACCAAATGTTTGAATACTTACATTTATGTCACATGACGAAGTCTTCATGAAGTGAACAAAGTACATTAAATCTGGAAAAAGGAAAATAAGACTGAATTATATATCGTTTTTAAACATTCAAAACACAATTGTCATAAACTATTCTCAACATGCTTGAAACAAACAATTGAAATTCTCCAAGGTAAAATATGTAAACAGAAAAGAGGGAAACTCACAATGAAGACGTACAACATATGAGAAAATAAAAAGTGATAAACTTGACAAAACAGACATACTCTTTACTAAGATGAGATAAAGGGACAACATTCAGGCTGAAAGAGGTTATTTCGGACTCATTCTTCTGTTGAACAGATAGGACTGACAGAAATATGCCAGTATTTGAATGACAAATAAATAGAACATTTCAACATATCTGTAAAATCGCTTTTCTCAAACCCACTTGAGAAATCAAATTGTATCACAATGATACGAGTTTAAGATGGGCCACTAGTTTTACGACTGAAATAGGTTTGGTTATTTTAGAAAAAAAACAAAAGATAATACACAATAATATTTTAAAAGTTTAACTACCGGTCTTATACCAGCTAATCAAATAAATACAGAGATGTTAATAAACAATACAAAAAAAACAACTTTAAGCCTGTCTATGAAAACTGCAAGTCTAGTCTTACTATTCTGTAGTGATATGCCTTTTGCTATCAATAACAAATCTTAAAATTATGTTTGATTTTCTGCAGATGAAATCCATTATTTGTTTATAGAGAATTATTTCAACTGATTTCTACAACATATCAAAAGATGATCACGCTGCTGTCCGAAGGTCCTTGGGCTGAGTTGATGCTTCTTTGGTAGCGTGTTAGTAGCTCTTTTTGCACCCCAAGGCATACTTGAGAAAGTGGACCAGGGTCCTCCTAACTGTAGTGCAATGCGAGGCTCCTCAGTAAGCTATTCATTACTGCTGAAGACGATGTGTCGGAATGAGAGGTACAAATATCGCAATCAAGCTGTAAACTGGCGACAACACATTCCGTTCTCCAAACTACACCTTGCTACTTGCAAAGTCCTGTTCAGGGCTTGGTAGCAGGAGATTGAGAATGAACGCAGAAGAAGTTATTCACTATGGGGATCAGTATTGAGACCCACCTCGTTAGCCAGACTTCTGTGACACAGCATATTTCCAGGAGCATGAACGTGAGGAGAGGACTTAACCAGTATGTTTCAATGACCCTGATTATTTTTGCTCCGAAAAATGACAAAACATTTTGACAAAAGATGGCACGTACACAATATACTCACTACATGATGGGCCGCTTGGTAGGCTTCAGCTGGCCCGCATTTTCAACAAGATATCACTTTCAGCCAGATGTCTGTACACAATTTACTCATCACGAAGATCAGTCCATACATGAACCAAAGCAACACATTTGAGATACAAGATGCCTTGTTTCTTCAAACTAGAAATACTTGTGTAAGAGCAACAATAACTGGCAATCTGTAACTTTGACATATATTTTACAAATGCAAGATACATAACAGCCCTGCTTTTATATGCCTTGAAAATGTATCTTTCTGGAACCCAATATTTACACTTTAATTAAGTGTGAGTATAAGATAGTTATAGCAAATTTAAAAAATATATAGGAGTTTAGGAAAATAATTTCTCTATCCAGTCATGTACTGGAAGGGAACGGCGTATGCTAGTGACACAGCTCACAATCTGAAGGTGTTTTGGTTCAATCCGCATCACAGCAGTTGCCGTTACCCCGTGGAAGCAAAACCTTAGAAAATGCAGCAGGAAGCAGATCATTAAATAAAATGCATGCCGAAGTCGGATGCACTAGGCCAACAGGCGCAAAATAAAAACAGTGCAATGCACACCAACAAAAATAAGGCTTGCGCAATAAAAAAATTTCCGTCACGTTTGAAACTAATTTCTCAACTGTGAAAATATTTTTTAGCATTTGCCTCACTGCATTTTGCACCTTACAGGATAGTGCATCTGAGTTCAGGGCCCAATGATTAAGTAGGTGCACTTCCCACAGGGGTATGACCTTGCTGGCTCATGAAACCAAACAACAAGCTTGGTTTGTGAGCTGTGCCACTAACC
This sequence comes from Ariolimax columbianus, assembly GCA_036924085.1. Lineage (NCBI taxonomy): Eukaryota > Metazoa > Mollusca > Gastropoda > Stylommatophora > Arionidae > Ariolimax > Ariolimax columbianus. The sequence goes on along the minus strand of JAVGWX010000009.1, from coordinate 82,421,092 downwards.
TACGCTCCGCCCTTAAAATGGTAAGCTAATTAGATTTAAAACATTATGATTCCATGCATTTTCAATTATTTCGCTGCTATATTTATGATTTACAAAAAGTGACTACCTAGTAATGAATGCAGCAATGTGCAATATTATTTAAATGACTCCATTACACAAAATTGTATTCATAATCATTTTCATCAGCACATTAGAATTTTGAGTAATTATCGTGCAGCATTTCATTACAACCAATAATAAGTCCTTACATGTGCTTATTCAATTGCAGATGCATCTATTATTATGTCATTTATGCAAAAAATATAAAAGTAAAATATATTTTGACGTACAAATTAAAATTGTGTTAACATACACATACTGCACATATAGTCAAGTCTCAGTGTAATTTAGGCTTATTTTCTGTAGGCAAGTGTAACTTTTTCTACTGACAAGTAATGACACTTGACTAGCATGTTTAAGAAAACATCTTGAATTACACAACACAAAGAAAAGACATTTGACAATGTAAACAAATTCTTAGGCATGCCGTTTTTTAAGGATAGATAGTGGCTGCAATATTAAGGACATAATTAGGTTTAGAACAAATCATATTGTAACTGCAATGTTGATTTTAAAAATGCTAAATTAAGAATTATGTCTAGAGAATTTCTAAATAACATGAGAATATATATATTACTTTCATTAATACTAACCATTCATGGCTACTCTTCTAAAATAACTTTAATAAAATGTAGGCTCTAAATTCTATAAACTCTTAATTTGCAGTAATCTACCTTTTGTTTCAATTCAGAAAAACAGAAGATCCTAAGTAAACAAAAATAAATAAGTAGAGGGAAATGGTTTATACTATGATGTTACACTACAGATTTGTAGTTTTCTTTTCAGAATCCAATTGAAATGTTCTAATCCTTAAAATTGTTATCATTGATGAGTTTCCTGTGTAAGAAAATGTAAAACATTCACATTTAAGTGGCACCATTCACTACCACAATGACAAGGTGATCCTCTTTAGCTGTTTCAGGTGACAGCTTGGGAGCTCGGTTCCTCAAGAAATTTAGACCAAAGTCACATGGAGGAAAAGCATGAAGAACACCTACATCCTTCTTTCCTTGAATATGAAAAGATGGCAGAGAAATTACTCCTGCTGCTTCTTTCTGCTTCAGGTAGGTGACAAGATTTTTCAGTGGTCTCTGCTGTATGGCAGTTGCATTGTCCTCATAATTAGGCAGAGAGCTTGGGACAGCTAACAGGATGCAGTGACCGCGAGGACCAGCAGCTTGGATCCGTCGACCAACATCATCTAACTTTGGCTGGTCAAGACGAAGACGCTGTGTAATCTTCAGAACTGGAGATTCTGTTGATGTTGGATCTCGCATGAGGGTGTCTACCAGTGTGACATCCCCACCAACAACATGCATACGTGTTGCAAAAGCTGAACTCTTAAGGATAAGAGCACCATTCCATGCAACAGGCAGCAATTTTGCCAAATCTGCTAAAGTACGACAGTGATTATCAATATAATCTCCGTGCGGACTAGGAGCCCTATAATCCCTCCTGTCAGACAAACGATGATCTTCTTCTCGCGGCTGTCCTCTGTCATCTCTGTATTCCCTGCCCCTCTCTGGTGATCTCTGACCAACATGATATGAAGGTACAGGATATTCAGGTGTTCGTTCACGGCGTCTTTCCCCAACTCGATCGTTATGATAATCTTCATGCCTGCGCACATCTTCACGGTAAGCCTCTGGTACTGGTCCCCTGTAATCAAGCTGATCTCGTTGCCAATCTTCGTAACGCTGTCGTTCTGGACCTTCAGGTGGTAGAGCTCTCCATGGAGCTGGAGGAATTTCAGGAAGTGCACCATAGCCCTTTGGCGGAGGATAGTGATAGTCAGGTAAACTATGACTGCGAGTAATGTGCTCTTTCTCCCCAAAGTCCAGACGCAAACGTCTATCTGCACCACCGAGTGCATGTCCTCGCATTTGTTGGCATGCTGCTTGTGCAGCATCAATACTGTCATAAATGACATATGCAAAATTTTTATTTCTTGGCCACTCAATATGTTGAATTGCACCAAATCTGTCAAACTCACGCTCTAGAGTTTCCACTGTCACCCATGGGCCGAGACCACCTACCCATACAACTGTTGTTGGTGTCACTTTACCATAACCAATTTTGCACTGAAATCGCCCAATATACTTGCCAGACATTTCCACTTTCGCCCTGTGAGCACAATCAAGGTTTATGTACTTAACAAATGCATATGCGTTGCCACTGTTTCGAACTGGTCGTTTGATGTCTACATCTTCAACCATTCCAAACTTTCCAAAAATATTTCGCAAATCATAATCTGTAATGTTCACATCTAGGTTTCCTACAAACAAAGTTCTTGTTGCTTTGTCATCATATTCAGGGTCAACATGATCCAGATGATACGGAAATTTTTCACTTTTTCTGTCTCCTTCACTAGGCGGACCGATGGGAGGAGGTAGACCTGGTCTGAACTCATCTCTTGCTCCATAAAGTCCATCTGGGGGTGGTAGCCTCCTGTCATATGGTGGTGGTGAGTGCCGATTAGGGTAGTATTGTTCAGGTGGAGGTCTGCTCGCCGCACCTGGTGAAACATTGCGGCTTGGGCTAAGATTTCGACGTTTGTTGAAAACTGGGTTTATCTTCAATTCTCGCTCAAATAAGAACTTAATACCCTTTTGCAATGCTTCGCTTGCATCTTCAGGGTATCGAAAATTAAGATATGCAACTCTCTGGTCATTTGACATTGTAATTTTAACATTCATTTCTCCAAATCGTTTATAATTGTCAATCAAACAATCCCGAACCATTTGATCAGGCACTTTACTTGGGATACCACTAATGTAAAGTGACCTGTAATCATTGTTATTCGGTGGCCACCTAGGAGGTCCCTGGAATGGCCCTACTGGTGGTAGACTGCGATTGTCATATTGCCTCGGTGGCGGCGGTGGTCCATCATGAACCAAGAATTCTGTTCGGTAACCTGGGCCTGGCAGCGGTGGAGGCACATCCCGTGGATCATACTTGCCCCTGTGGCTATCACGCCTTTCGAATTCTGTGGGGCTCATCCGACCTCTCATCAGATCAACATCTGGTGCATACCCAGATCTTGACCTCTTACTCAATGGTGATCCTTCTCGGTCCATGCTTCGTTTTAGAGAGCTTGACATAGTGCTTGAATAAAATGGAGTGCTGGTTAGTTTGACGGCGTCATTCTTCTTCCATCCGTCTCCATCTTGTATTCATACGCACATAATGAAAGCCGGAAGCCAGGTATTAGCTCAGTTTACTTTTCAAAGTAAGCGACAGCACCCTAAAATAAACTAGATGCAACGTAATTGTAATTTACTGTTCTATATTCATACCGTATTCTACACTTGGTTGATATAACATCTTTATCTACTTTAAAACTGTAATTGTGTTCCGTGCACGAATGAAGGTGGGTTACATGGCTGATTATTTAACTACTCAATTCTTTCAATGGCTTTGTGGACAGAAATTAAGAAATATAAGTTGTTTAACGTACATATTGCTGGTAATAACGAAATTACACCTTATAAAAGTAGCGAACAATGAAATTCATAAATTGTAGACATAATATCATAAAAGTATGTGAAAGATTAAAATACAATGCAGCCTGGCATACATTATAAAGCAATGTATAAACATAACATGTACATGTGCACTTTCTTTACGCGTTAAGTGTATATTATATTTATAGAATTGCAACAATAAAAAAAACGAATTTAAAATGTATTTCTTTAACGTCAGTAGCAAAATTCTAAATCACATTAATTAAACTCCTAACAGTTATAATGCGTTTCCTGGAACTATTTTTTTCTTCTATTAGAATGTAACGTTCTAAGCATATCACGCATTGTAGCCTTATTCTTCTTCCTTGTTTACCATAAGACATCCTCATCAGTGGCACAAAGTCGTGGGGGCTTTATGAGGCTTGTTGCAATGCACTTTTGTCTGCGCTTTTCTCCAGTGCATCTAGCGTTACCACTCCTAACTTAGTTATACCGGTTAAACTGTTCAAAGTCTGTATACAGACTCCTAACTTAGTTATACCGGTTAAACTGTTCAAAGTCTGTATACAACCAGTTTCTTCTACCCCACCTTCAATAAACCATCTCTTTCATTAGTATCTCTGGTGAAGCCTAATCTGTAATACTGGAGGATAACATAAGACGTCTGACTGAGCCACAGATGGACAAGGCCAAATATTTAAGAACAAGCTGAAGTACCCAAGACCTTATCTCCACACACAAACAACTGTGTGAAAAAGTTCTGGAGTATGAGGATAAAATGCAGCTCTGTATCCAAGATCTGCTCCACACAAAAACTACATTAGAACAGGAAACCAAATGTCAGACGAGTCAAGGAGTTCCACATGAGATGAAATATTGTACATCTCTGCAAGCAAAACGGCATACTGCCCATCCTACTGTCGATTGCAGGTACAGTTCTGGTTCAAGTCTTACTCATCCGCCTAAATGACCATCTAGAGCGGGATTTACTTACAGGCAAGAACTCGACTTCATCGCCACGGGTTTCCGCATATGGCCCAGCAGATGAACCCAGGGATGTCCAGAAAAATTGCATTATGAACCGACCGTCTTGTCGCATGTTGAATTCGAACCCCGACCGTCTGAACACAAGGCAAACGCTTTGACCACTTCGCCACAGAGACCCCCTGATTTACTTCCCAAAAGACAGTGTGCATTTCGAATTTTTAAATTGTTTGTTTACTTTAAATGTTTGCCTCACTAGTTTCTACTGGCGGAGGCGCGCCTATTCCACCCCCAGACCGTAGTAAATTGGGCGATAAAGACGCATAAACCAGTTCTTGGATTCATATGTGTATCTGTATGTACCTAACCTATTGTTTCATTGGAGTAAATATGTTTCATGTCATTTGATGATCCTCTCGCTTTTCCTGGTAGATAGGTGGTTTCTAATTTCCTTTTTCTTCTTTTCCTTTGTGTACACTGTCCAGCGTTTGACAATAATAGTCACAGTTGCCCATCACAAACGAAGATGACGACAGCATCAGACTTGTGCTTCGAAATGTGTTCACGAATGTCTGTTAAAACCCATCCCGGAACGACATATCCTGCAACATTCAGGGCACATATGTGACGTGTAGACCCGGCTGTGAAGTGGGTTTTATGCTAGCAACTTTCAGAAGTTGACATCAATAGTTAAGCTTTTCAGAGACACTTTCAATGTCACACTTTTTCTATAGCGCCTCTTCTGTCCCTGGTGAGCTTGCTGTATAACAGATTGGGGATACGCTCTTCTGGCCTGCGAACAACATGCCCCGTCCATCTTAAACTTAACTTAACGTCTTTATACTGGTTTAGAAGCCTCTGCAGAGTCTGTATACAACCAGTTCCATTTACAACACCTACCTCTAGAAGCTGTACGCATCCAATCTGTTCTTAAATGCATTGACCGTCCCAGCCTCCACCACCTCACTTGGCAATGCATTCCAAGCATTCACTACTCTCTGGCTAAAGAAATACTTCCTAATATCTAATCTGGACCTCTCCTTGGTCAACTTGTAGCTGTACCCTCTTGTCCTTGTTGGTGGTTGTACTTTAAAAAACTTGTTATAGTCCACTTTATCCATTCCTCTGATCATCTTATACACCTGTATTAAGTCACCACGAATTCTTCTCTCTTCTAGACACTGAAGGCCAGTTCTTTTTAATCTTTCTTCATAGCTGTAATTCTGGAATCCCACTATCAGCTTTGTCGCTCTTTTTTGTATTCTCTCCAGCATGTCTATATCCCCTCTCTGATAAGGACTCCACACCTGTACGTACTCCAATCTAGGTCTAACTAATGCTTTATACAGTTTGACTATCACTTCCTTGCTCCTATGTTTAATATTTCTTTTTATCATCCCTAACATTGCATTTGCCTTTTTTACTGCTACCTGAACTTGCTCCCTCACCTTATATGTATGATCTATTATAACCCCTAAGTCCCTTTCTTTATCTATCTTTCTAATATTGTTCTCTCCCATTCTGTAATTATGTTCCATATTGGATCTACCCATGTGGATGACTGTACATCTATCTACATTAAACTCCATTTGCCAGATTACAGACCATTCTCGAATTTTATCTAAATCCGACCTCAATATATCTACTTCTGCTTTAGATGAGACACTACTGCATAGTTTCGTGTCATCAGCAAATTTTGCAATAATGGATCCCATACCTATGTCTAAATCATTAAATATATCAAGAATAAAATTGGTCCCAAAACCGAGCCCTGTGGCACTCCACTTTTCACTTCACACCACTCAGAGTACTCCTTATTTATACCCACCCTTTGCCTTCTTCCCGTTAACCAATTTTCAATCCATTTGGCAACTTCCCCACCTATTCCATGTGATTTTAATTTTCGAAATGATCTTTGATGAGGTACTCCAGATAAATAACATCCACTGGCTCCCCTTTATCTAACATTTTGGTAACCTCCTCCGTGAATTCTAATAGATTTGTTAAGCATGATCTCCCTCTGGTAAACCCATGCTGACTATTTCTAATTAGATTAAATTTGTCTAAATGCATTACAATGTTTTCTTTGATTATTGACTCTAACAATTTACAGACTATGCTCGTTAAGCTCACAGGTCTATAGTTTGCTGGATCTGCCTTTTTGCCCTTTTTGAATAAGGGGATCACTCCCGCATCTTTCCAATCCCGTGGAACAATCCCTTTTGCAAGTGATTGAGAACATAATATAGCCAATGGTTTTGCTAATTGGTCTCTAATTTCAAACAGCAATTTTGGATGAATACCATCTTGACCTGGACTTTTATCCACTTTCAACCCCTCCAATTTTTTAAAAACCATTTCCTCTGTAATACAGATTGATCCTAATCCTGCTGTATCCATGTCTCTTTGAAAAATATCTACAGGCTCTGGGATCTTGGAGCGGTCCTCTTTTGTGTACACTGTACCAAAGTAGTGATTGGGTAGATTTGCTGCCTCCCTATTTTCACTTATTTTTTTTCCTGTGCTGTCTATGAGAGGGCATACTTTGTCCTTTGATCTTTGTTTATTTCTAACATAAGAGAAGAAGCTTTTACTATCAGTCTTGATCCTCTGAGCAAGTTTCTTTTCGAAGTCTATTTTTGCTGTTTTATTTGCTTTCTGAGATATGTTCTGCTTGTCCAAATATTTTAAATATGTTTCTTTTGATTTACCTGCCTCTATATATTTTTTCCATGCTTTATTTTTAGCTCTTCTACATTTAACTACAATTTTAGTGATCCACTTTTTACGCTTGGGGTTTACTTCCCTACATGGAACACATTCCTCTAAATCAGATCCAGGCAATTGCTGACCAGTGAGTTTGACAAGCATAATCTGCAACATTTTAGAATTTATTATTAAAGACAACATAACTATGCATTTGGACAAGTTTAATCTCACCAAGAGTGAGCATGGTTCTACTAAGGGGAGATCGTGCTTAACAAATCTATCAGAATTCATGGAAGAGGTTACCAAAATGTTGGATGTTAGAGAGCCAGTAGATGTTATTTATCTGGATTTTGCAAAGGCCTTTGATATAATACCTTATCAAAGATTGTTTCGGAAATTGAAATCACATGGTATAGACGGAGGAGTTGCCAAATGGATAGAAAATTGGTTAACAGGCAGAAGGCAGAGAGTAAGCATAAATATGGAGAACTCTGACTGGTGTGATGTTATAAGTAGATTGCCTCGGGGATCGGTATTGGGACCAATTTTGTTCTTGATATATATAAATGATTTGGCTTAGCTTGGCTTGGTTTCGTTCATTCTCAATCTCCTACTACCAAACCCTGAAAGGGCTTAAGTAGCAGAATGTAGTCCAGAGAACGGAATGCGTTGTGTCGTATTTTACAGTTTGACTGCAATATTTGCACCTTTCGGTCCAACACATCTGACTTCAGCAAGCATTTTTGAGTACCGGGTTAGCATTCCCTCTTCGATCCCTTCTCCTTAGCCAGTCTGCCCTGTTTCAGCCTCTTATCCAGGATCACCACGCGGAGGTGTAGAAGGGTCTTGGCAGCTCTGGTTCGCTGGCCCTGACGCTGGCAGTCAGCTATGGGTCGCTGACCATTGCAGCTCATGCGCTGCTCCTATAAATGATTTGAATAATGTTATCGCATCTATGATTGCAAAAAATTGCGGATGACATAAAATGATGCAGCAAGGTCGCTTCTCCGGCAGAGGTAGATCTGTTGAGATAAGATTTAGCTACTATTCATAAATTATCCGTGAGCTGGCAGATGGAGTTTAGTGTGGACAAATGTACAGTCATTCACATGGAAAGATAAAATACGAAACATAATTACATGATGGAAGTGAACAATATTAGACAGATAGAAAAGGAAAGGGACCTAGGTCTTATAATAGATCATACGTATAAGGTGCGAGAGCAGGTCCATGTGGCTGTGAAAACGGCTAATGTAATGATGGGTCTGATTAAAAGAAACATTATACATCGAAGCAAGGAAGTGATAGTCAAACTATATAAATCATTGGTGAGACCTAAATTGGAGTACTGTATTCAGGTGTGGAGTCCTTACCACATAGTGGATATAGACATGACAGAAAAGATATAAAGAAGAGCTACACAAATTATCGTGAGATTCCGTAATTATAGTTATGAGGAGAGAAAAACTGGTCTGTATTGTCAAGAAAAGAGAAGAATTCGAGGTGACTTAATACAGGTTTATAAATCAATAAATGGAAAGGATAAATTAGACTTTAGCAAGTTTTCCAAAAGTTCAACCGCATACAAGAACTAAAGGGCATAGCTTCAAATTATTTAAAAGCAGGTCCAGATTGGATATTAGGAAACATTTTGTCAGTCAGAGAGTGGTGAATTCTTGGAATGCATTGCCACATGATGTTGTGGAGATAGGGTCATTTAATGCGTTCAAGAATAGATTGGGTGATCACAGTCATTTTTAGAGTGAAATAAACTGGTTGTATACATACTCTGTGGGGTCTTCTAAACCAGTATAATGAAGTTAAGTTAAGTTAAGTTAAGTGAACGAATGCTCAACATGTTAATTCTTATAAGAATTTCAGTTAGACACTTTGTCCTGTCACCTGATCCCGAGCAGCCTACGAAGACAGCTCAAGGGAAAACGAGTTAGCTGTCTGGGCATGTCTGCTATCCACGCTGTCCCCGTTTCAAAAGCACATAGCAGAGTGGATAACACAACAGCAAGAGACACTACTATCTTAGTGGCGATACTGATGTCTGGTCGGTTTCAAACGTTCGCTTTGGGCACGGCGTGGTCTAGTGGTTAAGTGGCACGGCTCATAACCCGAAGGTTCTGGGTTCGATCCCCCATCACAGCACCGGCCGTTACCCCGAGGAAGCAAACCCTTAGAAAATGCAAGAGAAAGCAGACCCTTACATAAAATGAATGCTGAAGTCGGATGCACTGGGCCGACAGGCGCAAAATAAAAACACAGTGCAACGCACACCGCCTTGGGGATTAGAAAAATAAGGCGAACGAAAAACAAAACAAAACAAAACAAATCTCCGCTTTGAGCTTTCTAAGCACAGAGCTCACCTTAGCAATCTTATTGTTGACCTTAAAGTCGATCGATATCCGCATCATTAGTGAGGGTACTGCCTGTGTAGATGAAGCTAGTGATTGTCTGGAGACGATGGTTCTGTACAGTAATGCTGTTTTATGTGCAGTTCCTCAGTTGGCAGGCTGGAAGAGTACCTCCGTTTTTCTCGTGTCGATCGTTAGACCATAGTTGCTGCATGACGCCGAAAATTCCGTCATGGTGGACTGCATATCTTGTTCTAAGCAAGTGTTACGGGCGCAATCGTTCGCGAACAGGAGATCCAAGATCTCTGGTGTAGGATTTCAGGCGCCCAGGGATGAACAGCTGACTTTGCGTCTTGTATCTGATATGCATGCCAGTAACAGCGCCATTACAGTATAAATGAGCACTGCTGCAAAGACCATGCTAAAGATTGTCGGTACCAACATATAACCATGTTTGACACCGTCGGTGACTGGAAAGGGTACAGGCAATTCCCCTTCATACAGTACACTAGCCATCATAACATTATCGGATACCGCAATGAATCTGCAGTGGCAGCCACACTTTGTCATGATTTGCTAGAGTGTATCGACATTGAAGGCGTTAAAGTATTTGGTCAGATTTACACAAACTGTGTACAGATCACAATTCTATTCCTGGCATTTCTCTTGTAGTTGAGGTGCTACATATATCATGTCAACCATTCCACGACCCGCACGAAAGCCACACTGAATCTCTGTTAGTAGACACTACTTAGTCGAACCTACGACCAGTTTTACCCTCAGCAGGGAATAGAATTTATCCCGCAACTGACAGCAGGGAGATAGATACTCATGTGATAGTCGCGGTATTGACTGTTGCCCTTTTTGCTTACAGATGTACAATTGTGGCATCTTTCATCTCCCGTGGAACTTCATTGGCTTACAATAAACACCGAAAAAGTGTAGTTAGTTCCTAAAGAAGAGCAGGGCCCCTTGCTTGGTAAATCTCTGCCGGGATGGAACCAGATCCGACAGCCTTGCATCTGGGTATCGAACAGATACCTTTTCTGACCTCTGCCTCGATGGGATCGAGGTCAAGCCCCTGGTTAATAGTAGCCTGTCGCATACAATGACGTGTTCGCTGATGAAGGACGTGCAGTTGAGGAAGGGGCGTCAAAATAATTCGCCCATCGCTCCAAAATCTAAACCTTCTCGGCCAATAGCGCCGCGCTGTCAGCACTGAGGACACGAGATAAGTGATGGCACGAAGGACCGTAAACAGCCTTCAGTGCACAATAAAACCGTCTCGAGTCATTGACATCAGCATACCCTTACATCTGCACCATCTTGTCTTGAAGTCAGACATCCTGCATGGACCTCAGCCTATGTTGCTCTACTGTGTGTATGTTGTTGAATGCAGTCTTTAAAAAACAAAACAAGGAATAGTCGCCTTGGAACACCTCGAACAGGTGGTGCTTTTTATCAAACAGGATCTTGATAGCTGCGTCGTGGTCTTCGAACCAATCCTTTCTCCTGCGAGTCAAATGACTCGGGATCAAGACGCTGAGCAGCGCATGAGCTGCAGCGGTCAGCGACCCATAGCTGACTGCTAGCGCCAGGGCCAGCGAACTAGAGCTGCCAAGACCCTTCTACACCTCCATGCGGTGATCCTGGATAACAGGTTGCAGCAGGGCAGACTGGCTAAGGAGAAGGGATCGAAGAGGGAATGCTAACCCGGTACTCAAAAAATGCTTGCTGAAGTCGGATGTGTTGGACCGAAAGGTGCAAATATCGCAGTCAAGCTGTAAACTACGACACAGCGTATTCCGTTCTCTGGACTACATTCTGCTACTTAAGGTCTTTCAGGGTTTGGTAGCGGGAGATTGAGAACGAAAGAAGCCAAGCCAAATGACCCAAGCACTCATTTGCAAAAAGGTGGATTGCATTCCCGAGAAAGGCACATCTATCTTCCACAGTGTTCAATGGGTTTTGCTCTCTCATCAGACGACTGTCTAGCTCCCTGACAAAGTTTTGTACGTGTGTCTCGTTTTGTAGCTTGGAGATGTTGAATCTTTTTACAGACCTCAGTTCTTGATGGCGACACATAGACTCCGGATAAATGTTGAACATGGAGACAATATGTATATGTCCTGTAGTCTGTCCTGCACTCAGCACCACACATACCCTTAGCCACACGCACGCCTCGTCTGTCCTGCACTCAGCACCACACATAGCCTTATCCACACGCACGTCTCGTCTATCTCAATAACATAGTCTATGATGTACAACTACTTGGATCAAGGGAGAGCGTACGAAGAAGAAGAAGAAGGATCAAGGGAGTATCTACATAATTTTTCTCGAGTGGGCAATCAAAACATGGTATTAGTGATAGGGAGGTCAATGGGGAGGTCATGCAAGGCACAGAGGCTCAGCAATTGTTGGCTATTTCTGTTGCACTTTCGTATGATGTGCAAAAGCACTCATCAAACGATCCAAGAGGACAGAATGGAGAGACCAGCACAAAGAATACAAGCCAGACAATGACAGCATAGACAAACTTGGCAAAGATAGACAGACAAAGATCTTCAGACTCAGAAAGGGAGATTTTAAACTCAAGGCCTACCTCCACAGACTGTGTCTCAGAGACACTGGCCCATGTGATTGTGAAGGACCCAAGCAAACACCAGAACATATTCTGCAGAACTGCCCTACTTATACAGACCAAAGAGAGGCAGTCAGGCCTGGGAGAGTGGCCATGATCGAAAAGCTGTAGGGTACAGGGGAAGACCTGAAACGCACAGTCTCCTTCGTGAACATCACCGGACTAGAAGCATAGCATCAGTTGATCGATGATGAAGAAGAAGAATATGATGTGTGTTCCAAGTACTCTAGAATTGAAATATCCAAGGATTATGAACTTATTAGATTGGGGGACGGACAGAATGAGGGCGTGGAGATTCTCGTAGCATTATTCCTTTGCCACCTCCCGGTTTGTCATTGCCGGGGCATATGTACGTAGCACATCACCCCCGACCCACTGAGAGCCGAAGAGAAACTAGCATATCGTTGACGCACAGCATGCTCTCGAACCAGGAGGTATGGACAGCAAATATAACACCAGCCTCACTTCTTTCAGTGCTGGCACAGCCACTCACGAAAAATGTGCAACCGCACCCAACCTCTGTAAAATTGTCTTACTAAGGACAGCTTCATCCACCAGGTAGCGAGCAAGCTTGTGGCTATGAGTGTTGTCCTTCGTTCCGGCAAGTCGGCCCTAGCATTGTCCAGTAGGTTACGTATGTTCCAAGAGACGAAGATTAATCCGTTAAATATCTCGCAGATTTTCGTCTGATACTGTAACTTGCGCTTGAATTGACACTGTCAACAGAAGCGAGCTTTGGCAAATTATGGTCAAATGTATTGCAATGCTGTCGAAGGTTTCCTCACAATCCACACGCACGCGACACATTTACATATGTACTTCCTGTGATTTGTCAATCAACTGGTTAATTGTGCGAAGGTTAGTCGGCGGTTGAGTAGCCCATCTTGTAGCCTCTTAATCTTGTGGTTGATTTTCATAAAGTTGCTTCTCTAGTCTTTTGGCTTGGCTTTGTGGCTTTATTCGTTCTCAATCTCCGGCTACCAAACACCGACACGGGCCTAAGTAGCAGAATGTAGTCCAGAGAACGGAATGCGTTGTGTCGTCTCTAGTCTTTTTAGAATCGCTCTTGTGAATAGTTTGTAGATGGTATGAGAGCAAACAGATCGGAACAGTTTTTCAGTTTTTTTTTTTCTCTCTTATGAATCACATTTTCCATTTGTTTGTGAACCTTTTTTTCACATTTTTTTGGCCAGTGACTTGCACTGACATCTAGTTTTAAACAAAGTAGCGATAATATTCAAAGTTTGTATCGTTAATTGTTCAGTTTTACTCATAACCAAAGAAACGGAGAAGAGTACTGATGCCTTTAAAATGTGAGTATTCAGAAGACTTGGACGAGTTTCTTGGAAAGATATGAAAACAAACAGTGAGATTCTGGAACAACATTCTGTAGACTCCGCACAGGCCAACGTTGAAATACCATCTCGACAGCCTCATGATGACCGCCGCTTTTTTCGAAAAATAAAAATCAATGTCTGACTGCGTACGACGAAGAAGAAGAAGAAATACCATCTGTTCAACAAACTATATATATATATATACAGTTGGACGTGTTTGCGACACTGACAAAATGAGTTCTGAACATCTGTTACAATGTTATCCATCATACGAGGAACCGAGAAAGCATGTGTCGTCATTAAAGATACCATTCCAGGACAAGCTATATGAAGATACAATAGCCCCCTCAGGGTAACCACTTAGATATATTCATTTAACGTAACTTAACGTTTGTATACTAGTTTAAAAGACTCATCAGAGTCTGTAGGCAACCAGTCATATCTGCATTATACTGCTCATCCAATCTATTCTTAAATGCATTAACTGTCTCTGCCTCCACCACTTTCTGTGGTAATGCATTCCAAGCATTCACCACTCTCTGAGTAAAAAAATATTTGCTAATATCCAATCTGAACCTTTCTTTAGTTAATTTGTATCTGTGCCCTCCTGTTTTAGTTGGTGTTTGTTCACGTCGACATATCAAATCGTAAGAAGAAGGAGAAACTGATGCAAGTGTTTATGTATCATAACAATTCTTTGTCCTCAGTGCTATTATATTTTATTATTGTTAGCTTTCTTTCAACTATTCACTATATATTTATAGAGAGAACTAGTCGAAACAAACTGGGAGTCTGTAAGTAAAAAAAAATAAAAAAATAAAAAGACTATGCCTATTTTTAGCGGAATGAATCACTTCCGTCCGTACGGCAACATCCGGTTGACGAACAGTGATAGAAGGTTGTGGTACATATTCAGGAAATCTGTTTCTCATTCATAGTTGACCGTCAAAGACATAGCTATGATGGCACACGCACAAATCAGACAATTACAGCCGAAGAAGAACCTCATTTCCGACGACTATAGACTAACAGGGTCGGTTTTAGGATTAGGCATTAACGGAAAGGTTCATGTATGTTATGGTAGATCTACACAGCACAAATTCGCGTTGAAGGTAAAGAAGGATTTTGTTGTACTATTAAAAATAAACATTAAGTTCAGTTCCGATGTATGTCTTGTCTCCAACAATCTTCCTCGTTGTTATGGACAGGATAATGTGGCAGAAAAACGGGAGTACAATGGACATTGACATGGCCTTTGATAAACAACCGAACGGAGATCTTATCATTATGAATGTACAGTTTTCATAGTAATAGTGTAGTATAACTATGATGAGTTCATGGATGTCCATGATACTCTTACTGACTTGTTTGCGAATGCCCACAATGAGTAGGTTACTCTTTTGTGCGCTCTGAAAAGGACGTTAAGTGGCGGGTAGCAGTAGCTTTCCTCACATCTCGAGCGTGCTGATGAAGGTTGACAGGGGTCCCCCAGGCAGTTGTGCTATGCTTGGCTTCATCTGTGTTGCTCACTACTACGGGGATCACGTTGATCCCTCACCTCGTTAGCCAGGCTGCCATGAAAACAGCCCGTTTCCAGGGAAGGCTATTAGGAAGCGGAGGTGAGGGTCTTGGTCAGTATGTTTTGCCTGAATCTGACTAACATGTTTGATCAGTATATTTTGCCTGACCAGACGTTAGTCTTCCTCCCCTAACTCTTACTGACTCAACCCCATAGTTGAAATAATTGTGTAGACTACAAGTTATTTTGTTTTATTAATACATTATAATTTCATCGTGTGTGATATATGTTAAGCGTGAAACAAGAACAGCCAGACTGAAAAAGAAAGAAGAGACATAACCCTGAGGTACATAACGGAAAACTACCCAAGCATGGACAGGACCCATGCATACACCGGCGGTTCTGTAACAAACAGAACACAGAATGGAGGGGCAGGGGTATTTCTGAGCCTACCAAATGGTAGAAAAATAACGCTTTCAGTGGCAACTGGAAAATTCTCAAGCAATTTCAGAGCGGAGGCAGAGGCACTGAGGGCTGCAGTAGAAGCAATGCTGACAGGCAATGAAAGCTAGATAGTCCTGCTTACAGATGCCCTGGCCGTAGTTACAGCACTAAAAAGCCAGAAAAATACTGAACTTAATGATTTAAGAGCAGTACTCTGTCAACTATGCCAGCAGTCCGCACCAAAAAGAGTAGTGGTACAGTGGGTTCCATCCCACTGTAACATCCAAGGCAACGGGGAGGCATACAGACTGGCAAAAGAAGGTGCAAGACTACCACAACCAGATTCTAGTGTGACCTACGGAGAGTCCAAAAGGCTTATTAGGGCCAGATACATGGCTAAATGGGAAATAGAACATACTGGCTGCACAAAAAACGATGCCTATTACCAGTTGAACAGAAGAGAGCAGGTCGTGGTCTTCAGACTCCGCACAGGCCACAACAGACTGAGGTACCACCTATTCAATAAACTGAAGATAGGTGGCACTGACGAATGCACTTGTGGTACTGGGAAAATGACCGCTGAACATCTGCTGCAAAATTGACCGACATACGAGGACCAGAGAAAGCACATGTGGCCATCACCAGTAGCAACACTAGACAAGCTCTATGGCAGTTGTCGACAGCCTCAGGATGACCACTGCTTTCTTCGAAAAAATACAGGTTGACGTTTGACAGCGTACGAAAAAGAAGAAGAAGATTAATGTGTACACTGGTCCTATCAATATTCCTCTATGCTTGTGAGATATGGGCAGTTACATCTGACCTTTATCGAAGGATACAGACCTTGTTGACGTTTGACAGCGTACGAAGAAGATATGTTAAGCGTACACGTTCAAATATACATGAAAAGATAGACCATGGGTCTTTTTTGCCACATGCTCTCTTTTTCACCATATGTCAGCTGGCTTTTCTGAGTTGTGATCATTGCCCATGGTTCACATACGTAAGTGGGATCAAGATGATAAGCTGTAGCAGTTAACGACTTAAAGCTGACTGATAGCATCAGACCAGCGACCCAGAGCTGTCAATACCTGAAGTGTAAATGTTGCAGTCAAGCTGTAAACTACAATACAACACATTCCGTTGTCCAAACTACATCCTGCTACTTGCTTAGCCCTTTTCTGGGTTTGGTAGCAGGAGTTTGAGAATGAACGACGAAGAAGACCATACATATGTCAAAACTGCCATTGGGGGTGTGCTATACAGCCATCTTAGTTTTCTTACCTATTTCTGCAGCTGCCCTGAGGATAGTCTTGAATTTTAACAAGATAATTTCAAATCCTTATGTAGTTCCTCTGGACTTCACACTGCTGTCGATATAGACTTCTGATATCTAGTCCTAACTTCAGGCTCTCTTTGTTTGTAGGTCTTTATTCTCGCTTCTCCGTCTTACATTCCAAATAAAACGCATATAATATTTAAGCAAAAATTGTATTCTGTCTACATTAATGCCAATATATTTACTATAATTATTTTTATATTGTCTTACAAATTTAATTGTGACGTACTATGTTGATAGATTTTAAAACTTGAATAAAAGTAGTTTAAAAAATATTCATAACTAATTACTAAACAAATAACCCCCCACACACACTTGAAGCCATATAATTCCTGTGGACTAAATTAACATCTTTATACTGGTTTTGGGGGCGCAGTAGTCAAGAGGTTAAGGCACTCACCTCTCACAGTGATGAACGGAAACGGCGGGTGATCAAGTTTCAAGCGATCCCTGGTCTCACTGGAGGTAAGACCAGAGTGCTTGCATCCCAAGTTACCTCCAGTCATCTCGACCAAAAGTCTTGCCACTGATCCAAGATAACTTGGGATAAGAGTGAGATTGATGACTAGCTCATATTCTTCCTCACTATAATTCAAATACAGCACACATCACATTATTAAGACAAAACCATCTGGTTTTGTGGCTATCATCGCCTCGCGATAGGCAATAACTTTATACTGGTTTAGAAGATTGCAGACTCTGTATGCAACCAGTTTAATTTACATTCCTTTGCTCTAAAAGCTATGCACATCCAATCTATTCTTAAATACATTAATTGTCCCTGCCTCCGCTTCTTCCTGTGGCAATGCATTCCAAGCATTCACCACTCTGTGACTAAACAAAATTTCCTAATATCTAATCTGGACCTTTCTT
Source organism: Ariolimax columbianus (assembly GCA_036924085.1). Classification (NCBI taxonomy): domain Eukaryota; kingdom Metazoa; phylum Mollusca; class Gastropoda; order Stylommatophora; family Arionidae; genus Ariolimax; species Ariolimax columbianus. The sequence continues at coordinate 82,403,320 of JAVGWX010000009.1, read as the reverse complement.
TGGTAAATTTGTAGTTATGCCCTCTTGTTTTTGTAGGTGGTTGCATTTTGAAAAACTTGTTATAGTCTAGTTTAATGTATTGGCGGGGAAGATTCTCACTGGTGAAGGTCGTTGGGGCACACATTAAGACATCCTCACAACCCCACACCATCCTTCTCTGTCAGTGTCCGCTGCCTGTGCCTCTTCTGGTCGGAGATTGGTCCATTCTTTTATGTTGTCTTCCACCTCTTTTTGAGATGGCCTCTTCATCGTCTGCCTTGCACCTTTCCATGCAGGAACGAATTGTCAAGACCATTTTCTCTCAATATGTGAACGTACCAAGTGAGTTTCTTTTGACAGTTGCCGAGAGGTCTTCAAAAGGCCCTATTTCTGTTGTAATTCTTTCTCGTATTTCCTCAATTGTAACTCAATCTTTGTACGTGACATTTAGAAGTCTTTGGAAACATCTCATATCTAAGGCCTGTATTCTCTGCTGCGGGTTAGCTGTAAAAATTTTTAAACATTTTTTTTACTGACCGTCTTTGATATATATCTCTGAAGAATTCTTTATGGTTCTAAATTGTATCCATGCCCAAGTTTCTTAGCCTGTGCATTTTTCCCCAGATACTAAAAGATGTGCCAAAAGCAAGACGAGAGATTGACCTGCATGTGAGAGCATGTCACATGTGCAACCACATTGTGAAAATTCATGATGTCTATGAGAACAGTTACTCAGGACAGCGATGTCTTCTTATAGTCATGGAGTGGTAATATAATTTAATTATAATAGATTGCTTATATAAAAAAATCAAAGCCATATTTGTACTATTATTTTGTATTTTGTCAAAGTCAGAAATGGGTCTTGTTTGGAAACCTCAAATATGTAGGTCCTGGCTGGGAAACAAATGATTTAAAATGAGCTTTTTCTCACAAATCAGCACATCCAAACCAGTTATCTCAGCTTACAAATAGTATTTGACAGTGCTAATGACTGGGAGATGGTATTGAACCTGTCAGGAAATTGGACATACCTCAATATCATTAGGAAGTCTTAAAGGTGACCATATATAATGCTGCACTTGCCATCACAAACCGCATGATTGTGATCAAGTTAGCTGTGGCATCTAAATCCGTATTAGATGAGCAACATGTTTTAAAAATAGCCAATGATTTTGTTACAGAGTTAAGTACACAGAGTTCACATCTAAAGTCATAGCTGTAGAAGTAGACTCAAGAGGTTTAGAAGTTACATCTGAATACTCTGCCGAAGACGGATGTGTCGGACCAAAAGGTGCAAAAATTGCAGTCAGGTTGTAAACTAGCGACATAATACATTCTGTTCTCTGTATTACATCCTGCAACTTGCAAAGTGCTGTTCAGGGCTTGGTAGCAGGAGATTGAGAATGAACGCAGAAGAAGAAGTTACATCTGCTGAGCCATGTTCACGACATTTGAAATGGTGACCTCCACTGTTTCTTCAAACCCTTCAAAGTTGTCCATTAGGAAAGAAATCAACTTTACCAAATGTCTTTCAGACTGGACTCTTTAACTTCGGCCTATGCATTTCTGATATTTTTTTATGCCATCCAGAATAATGAATCGTTTCCAATATATATATATTGCTTTCATAACTTGTGCATTGCTTACAGTCTATTTATTTGATTTTAGCATGGATGGAGGAGAGCTCTTCACTCGCATACAAGAAAGGGCAGATTTAGCATTTACTGAAAGAGGTTAGTGCATAATGGCTTGTTGATTAAGTTATTATAAATTAGGTTAAGTAGAATCAACATGACTCAGGACATCAAAGAGATGCTGGATTTGACCTTGGGGTAGGTCGGAAGACTGTTGAAAGATAAGTTTCCTACAGACAGGCTGACATGAGAGCGACGTTCTGCAAAGGACATGCTACATGATGATGGTGAGAATCAACATGAACTATGAGCAGACCTACTCAGTCTATTTTAGAAGATGATCTAGTATATATATTCTGATTGTTCCTGTAGCTCACTGGTCTTACACACTCCTGGTCCATCTTCATGTTTCCATTTTTTAACTACATTTCGTTCCCAATTTCTGCAGTTTGTGTATTTTGTTTTTGTTTTTTTGCGTTCACCTTATTTGTCTATTCTCCAAGATGATGTGCGTTGCACTATGTTTTTATTTTGCGCCTGTCAGCCCAGTGCATCCAACTTCGGCATGCATTTTATATAAAGACCTGCTTCTTCCTACATTTTCTAAGGGTTTGCTTCCCCTGGGTAACGGCAGGTGCTGTGATTACGGAGCAAACCCAGCACCTTCGGATTGCGAGCCGTGTCACTTAACTACTAGCCCACCCAGTCCCCATATTGCTGATTCATCGGTTGCAATCATTTTCTGACAGATGATCCTTCTTTAATGTATGTATATCATCATCATTTATTCATCTGGTAGCCCCTTGGAACATAAGGACCTTATCCATATCTCATGTTCCAACTTTTGAGGCATTTGAAGCCAGCCTATCTGCTATTTCATTGCCATAAACTCCAGCATGTCCAGTGCTGTAGACTGAAGGCTTTTATGTGTGCTATCTTGTCATCTTTCCACACAACCAGTCCAAGAAGGATAATTATTATATGTTTCACCAAATACCATCACTTACCGAGAACTTTAGTATTCCTCAAGTTAGATTTGTTGCGTCATCAATGAATACCTTAAGTCGTGATATTTACCTGCAACAAAGGAAATGAAACAAACACGAGCAATGTCTGTAGATCTTCAGAAATTCACAAATGTATTATGCAAATTAACTTAGAATTGCTAAACCATGCTTATAGGAACATTCCAAGTAATCAGATTAGACGCTGCTTAACTATGTGATAATTTTCCCTTTAAAATATTTTTCTTTTTCGACGTTCGATCTGAAAATGATGTTTTGTTACATTGTGTAGTAGTTTATGGCAAAGCTTTCTACTCAACACATTCATCTTCAGCATGCTATTTTGGGGATCGAGTTTACCTTCCCTCTTCAATCCCTATTCTCTTAACCAAATGGTAAAGGGTCTTTGCCAGACTGAATGGGTGCAACCTGTTTTTATGGCCACGACTTGTAGGTAGAAAAGGGTTTTGGCCAGCCAGACTGAATGGGTGCAGCCTGTTTTCAGGGCCACAATTTGAGGTGGAAAAGGGTCTTGGCCAGCTATGACTCTCTGACCTTGACGTAGGTAGCCAGCTATGACTCTCTGACCTTGACGTAGGCAGCCAGCTATGAGTTGCTGGCTGCTCTCAGCTCATTTACTGCTGCATCTTTAGCCCCATATTTAAAATATGGACTGCTATTGACTATTTATTCAGTACAGGAGCTGCAGTGATCAGTGACACATAGCTGACTGCTAGCATCAGGGTCAGCGAACCATAGCTGCCAAGACCCTTCTACACCTCCACGCGGTGATCCTGGATAACAAGCAGCAACAGAGCAGACTGGCTAAGCAGAAGGGATCAAAGAGAAAAGCTAATCCGATGCTAAATGGAATGCGTTGTGTCGCTAGTTTACAGCTTGACTGCAATATTTGCACCTTTCAATCCAACACATCCGTCTTCGTCATCAGGTATTTTTTTTAGCACCGGGTTAGCCTTCCATCTTCTATACCTTCTCCTCCTTAGCCAGTCTGCTCTGTTGCAGACTTATCCATGATCACTGTGCAGAGGTGTAGAGCGGCCTAGGCAGCTCTGGCTCACTGGCATCGATGTTAGCAGTCAGCTATGGGTCGCTGCAGTTCATGAGCTTCTCAGCATCTTGATCCCTTATGTTATCTGTGTGAAGAGTAATCATTTTTGCTAATTTATTTAGTGTAGTAACAGTGTGTCATTACAAGAATGAGTTGTTTTTTTGTTTCACACATAGAACCAAAACTGTTATGTTGAAATTCTCCCTTTCTCTTCCAGTTAGAATCAAAACTGTTATGTTGAAATTCTCCCTTTCTCTTCCAGTTAGAACCAAAACTGTTATGTTGAAATTCTCCCTTTCTCTTCCAGTTAGAACCAAAACTGTTATGTTGAAATTTTCCCTTTCTCTTCCAGTTAGAACCAAAACTGATATGTTGAAATTTTCCCTTTCTCTTCCAGTTAGAACCAAAACTGTTATGTTGAAATTCTCCCTTTCTCTTCCAGTTAGAACCAAAACTGATATGTTGAAATTCTCACTTTCTCTTCCAGTTAGAACCAAAACTGATATGTTGAAATTTTCCCTTTCTCTTCCAGTTAGAACCAAAACTGTTATGTTGAAATTCTCCCTTTCTCTTCCAGTTAGAACCAAAACTGTTATGTTGAAATTCTCCCTTTCTCTTCCAGTTAGAACCAAAACTGTTATGTTGAAATTCTCCCTTTCTCTTCCAGTTAGAACCAAAACTGTTATGTTGAAATTCTCCCTTTCTCTTCCAGTTAGAACCAAAACTGTTATGTTGAAATTCTCCCTTTCTCTTCCAGTTAGAACCAAAACTGTTATGTTGAAATTCTCTCTTTCTCTTCCTGTTAGAACCAAAACTGATATGTTGAAATTCTCCCTTTCTCTTCCAGTTAGAACCAAAACTGTTATGTTGAAATTCTCCCTTTCTCTTCCAGTTAGAACCAAAACTGATATGTTGAAATTCTCCCTTTCTCTTCCAGTTAGAACCAAAACTGTTATGTTGAAATTCTCCCTTTCTCTTCCAGTTAGAACCAAAACTGATATGTTGAAATTCTCCCTTTCTCTTCCAGTTAGAACCAAAACTGATATGTTGAAATTCTCCCTTTCTCTTCCAGAAGCGGCAGCTATCATCCAAGGTATTGCTAAAGCAATATACCATTTACATTCCATGAATATCGCTCACAGAGACTTGAAGGTAACATCATAACTGTAAACATTTGTTTGACAAACATCAGTGACCACTTTTAGATGACGACATTGCTGCAGAAGACGGATGTGTTGGACCGAAAGATGTAAATATTGCAGTCAAAATGTAAATTAGCAACACACTGCATTTTGTTCTCCAGACTACATTTTGCTACTTGTGAAGCCCTTTTCAGGGCTAGGTAGTGGGCAATTGAAAACAAACATAGAAGGAGAAGATGATGATGACATTACAGTTGATGAACCAGCAGAATTTTGGCAGGGCTGGTGTGTGTATAACCAGTGAGCTGCGGGAATCATTTGCTGAAATGTGTCTGCCAGTGTGCAGACCTGTGAGTGCTTTAATGTAGATCCTTTATAACAGAAGCACAGAAAGTCGTTCAATACTTGTTATTGACTCATTCACAGTGGCAAGAATAATTTTAAAAAAAAATAATATATATAAATTTATTTCTTTTTCATTCGATCTCAACATTTCGCTAACAAGCCCTGATATAGGGCTTTGCAAGTAGCAGAATGTTGCTATGGGTCACTGACCACTGCAGCTCATGCGCTGCTCAGCGTCTTGATCCCCATAAATTGATTTCATGCATTCCAACTTAAACAAATGCTATCATATGATTTTTGCTGTAGGTTACAACCATTTACAGAAAATGCAATAGATAGACAAACAAAAGCAAACAATATAAGTTGTTTGGCAACAAATTTTAACTTATGCCATTCTGCAGATGGCACATTTTTATTCAAAGAGAGCCTCATTTGCCGTTTTTGGAGTGTGTTGTGTTGTTGTATAATTTCTGCTATGCCATGCTGTCATCTTTGTGCCTTGTAGTCAGATCTCTTCTGTTGTAAGCATTAAGTAGTAGTCTATCAAGTTGCATTCTCAGGAGATGACCGAACCCTTATATTTTTTGTCTTCAAATCTATTTAGCACAACAGGTCGTTCTCATCATATTTCTCATGTCACTCTTCTCTTTCTCATTTTATCTATTGGTGACACGGAGGACTTTTCTCTTACATTTAATTTCACACATAATTTTCCCCTCCTGTACCTTGAACAGAGTTTGATGTTGGCAGCATGAAATTGGTATAAAAATTAATTTTTTTTGCGTTCGCCTTATTTATCTATTCCCCAACGCGGTTGTGCGATGCACTGCGGTTTTTATTTTGCGCCTGTCGGTCCAGTGCATCCGACTTCGGCATGCATTTTATGTAAGGCTCTGCTTCCTCATTTTCTAAGGGTTTGCTTCCCCGGGGTGACGGCCAGTGCTGTGGTGGGGATCAAACTCAGCACCTTCGGTGTGGTAAGCCATATCACTAGCCCACGCCATCCCAATGAAGTTGGAATAAATGTACTGTTTATCGGTTGTTGTTTTGTTGTCATCCTTATCTATTTGGGTGTTTAAACGGAGGTGACTGTTGATAAGTCACAGTAGAGACTCTCTCACATGTAGTTTCAATGTCTCAATGAAGTCTTCCATCTTGTGTAAAAAATACTTCCCAAATATTTGAACTTTTAGGCCTGTTTCAATTTGATATTATTTACATGTACCTGCTAATCTTCCTAGCTTCCATCTTTGATGTGCTAATTTTCATATTATCTTTCACAGGCTGTACCAAGAGCATTCATACGATTTTGCAGTCTAACTGTCCTCACATATTAGACTATAGCTATCTGCAAAGAGTAGTTCATGTATCGAGCTGGGCTCTTTACTTACCGTTTTGAATTTAATTTCTAGGGAAAACACACGTATTTGTCATACTCCTATAGTTATTTCAAAAGTATCTGTGATTCCATCAGCTGTTCTTATTCCATTTTTACATATTTGGTATAATGCTCTTGCATTATCTGTTAGTTGTCCCTGTATTCTATAGTCCACTAATATTGTCCAGTTTATTTTGATTTACTCTATCAAAAATGTTCTCCTGATCTATAGATATCTTTAAATGCTTATGTTAATCTATTGTTCTATCTCATAATTGTCTTAAGATGAATAAAGCATCAGTAAAATCTATTCCCTTACAGAATCCAAATTGAGCTTTTCTTAGCTAGGTTAAACAATTGGTCTTATTCTTGTTTTTTCAAGTGTTTTCACATACATTTTTCCTGAATGACTTAGTAGCTATATCCATCTGTATGCATCAGTTTTCTGGTATTGCCTTTTGTCTACCAGATTAGTATTAATGTAGTTTTGTAATTGTTATTATTATACATTCTCCAGCCAGAAAATTTGCTGTATTCAGACAAGACAGACAAAGGTATTCTCAAATTGACAGACTTTGGTTTTGCCAAGGAAATTGGACAACACAAATCACTGCAGACACCCTGCTACACACCGTACTATGTTGGTAAGTTCAGATTTTGCTTGTAATGGTCTGGGAATAAATGAATGCTCAAGTGAACCAGCACAGTTATGACACTGAAACTGGCAGTTGTAGAATAGTTACTAACCCTTTACATTCCAAATTAGTCATTGCAGTCAACCAGATAAGCACCACTTACAGTTCGATTTATCTGAAGTCACATATCAACCATATCTTGTTATTTAGCTAAATTTGATTTATAAACAAAAGCTGTATCATTAAATTCAAAAATAATAATTTCAATTACTTTTATTTAGTTATGAAACAAACAATTAATGTTCTTGTCTCAGACACTAAGACTAACATCTAGTAAATTACATTGGACTATAAATGGCTAATCTAATATTTGAGAACAAAATGAACAATGTAATGGTGTGTTATACATTTAAACTTTAGACATTCATTTATTTATCAGTACCACTTATATGACAGAATGATTATGTATGCCTGTTCACTTGATTTTATTTTTGTAACTGACCATGGAATATATATCATTCATCTCTGAACCCACCTTTGTGGGAGTAGAGCATGCAGCAGTGAATGAGCTGACAGCTGCCAATGACTCATAGCTGGCTGCTTATGTCAGGGTCAGCGAACCACAGCTGACCAAGACCCTATTCAGTCTCTAAGTGGCTGTCCTAGAAACAGACATGTAGTCTGGCTAAAAGAATAGGGGTCGCAGAGGAAAGGCAAACCTGGTCCCAAAAAGTGGTGTGCTGGGCCGAAAGGCGCAGGTATTGCAGCCTCGTTGTTAACTATGACTCAACTTCCTTTTTACAATCAACCACAAAGAAGAGTCCGCTGTTTTGTAACATATAGTATGAAGAGAGCAAATGTGGCTTCAGAGCGGTTTGCAGAACAGTAGATGATATTCGAGACTTGGTAACTGCAGGAAAAATGTCAAGAGCAGCTTTGTGGTCTATAAATAACTTTCATAGACTCAACAAAGGCTTTTGACATGGTCTACAAAGATGGTTTCTTGAGGATCATGGGTAAATTTGACTGCCCAGGCAGATTCACGATTGTCAAACAATTCCATGAGAGTATGAATGCTTGCTCATGTACTGAGTGAGGTGGAAACACCAGATGCCTTTTTCATCTCAAATGGCATTAAGCAGGAATGTGTACTGACCGCAACACTGTTCAACATGATGTTTGCTGCCAGTACTGAAAGAAATATGCAGACCTATGTGAACTAGTTTTCTACTGCCTGTGACATGTTTGTTCTCACCATTAATTTAAAAAAAACCATGAAATCATGTTTCAGCCTGCCTCAAGCGACGTATATTATCAGCCCCTCCCAGGATGCCATCTCATTGTTGGGGTGGGGGCGCCTAGTGTGCTTCAGTGAACTATGCCGCGGGAACATATGTTTCTGGTTGGGCCACCCATTCCAGACAGATTACTTTAGAGGGGTCAGACTAAGAATGGTAGCAGCCAGGTGGTTCTGAAGAGTCCATGAAGACGACCACCTAGGAGAGGAAACACAAGGTTCGGGTTTCTGCCGAAGACGGATGTGTCGGACCGAAAGGTGCAAATATCGCAGTCAAACTGTAAACTAGCGACACAACGCAAATCCGTTCTCCGGACTACATCCTGCTACTTGCAAAGCCCTATTCAGGGCTTGGTAGTGGGAGATTGAGAATGAACGCAGAAGAAGAAGACAAGGTTCGGGCAGATTTGAGACAAAAGCTGCATGGAGATAAAGCAACCTTACAAACAACAGTATCCATTGTAGGAGAAATCTGGGCCTTGATCTTCTTCGTTCGCTCTCAATCTCCCACTACCAAATCCTGAAAGGGCCTAATTAGCAGAATGTAGTCCAGAGAACGGAATGCGTTGTGTCGTAGTTTACAGCTTGGCTGCGATATTTGCACCTTTTGGTCCAACACATCTGACTTCAGCAAGCATTTTTTAGTACCGGGTTAGCATTCCCTCTTCGATCCCTTTTCCTTAGCCAGCCTGCCTTGCTGCAGCCTGTTATCCAGGATCACCGCATGGAGGTGTAGAAGGGTCTTGGCAGCTATGGTTTGCTGGCCCTGACGCTAGCAGTCAGCTATGGGTCGCTGACCACTGCAGCTCATGCGCTGCTCAGCATCTTAATCTCGGGCCTTGATCTGAGGAGGAAGAAGAAGATATCTCTTAGGCGTGGAAAAAAACTTGCTGTGCTGAAAAGCAGAATAACTGACACTCTGACATTGCATGTTGCATATATGACTGAGGATTCTGTGTTAGAATTGGACTATACAGCGATTTCTGGACTGACTGCTGTTGTCAGCATCACTCACAATGCATGACTATTATTATGGAGAGATCTGAGGAAAAGAGAACTTGTGTTTAAGATATCTTTGTATATTTTCATGCTTGCTTGTTTTCTTGTCCATTTTGATTGCCAGGCATCTGTTTCTGGTACACGTATTTCTTGCTATGATTAATTCACTAAACATTTGTACAATGTCTTCATGTCAACTCTGATGAAGTTATTTGTAAAATGGTAAGCAAAGAAATAATTACTTTTTCAAAGCTTAAGAGAAAGTATGATCATTGAGTTGTTTCACTAGAAGTAATGAAAGCAGGATACCATGAACAAGTAGGGGTAAAATAAGTTTAAAATTGGTGACATCTTCTTCTTTGTGTTCGCCCTGAAAAGGACGTTCTAGTTTACAGCAAGGCTGCGATGTCTGTGCCTTTTGGCCAGGCACATCCAATTTCAGGTGACTTTTTTGTAGTACATGGTTTTCCTTCTCACTGCAATCCCTGTCCCTGGGTCAGACTTCACTAGTAACTAGTACATCCCGTCTCCATGGCTGCCACGTGGAGGCAGAGTAGGGTCTTGATCAGCTATGGTTTGCTGTTTCTGATATGATCAGCCAGCTATGAATCACTGTCTGCTGTCAGCTGATGCATTGCTGGTGACATGACCTGAAAGATAGATGTACATTTCAGATAAATAAAAAATGATATGTTATAATCTTTCTCTCTTACACTGATGTTTCTGCTTTTCTCATTTCAGCACCAGAAGTGTTAGGTCCGGAGATGTATGATAAATCCTGTGATATGTGGTCTCTTGGTGTCATCATGTACATTTTGTGAGTAACGTACCAGCTATGTTTTATGTGTGGCAGCTGTTTGTCATGAGGTGTGGATGACTGGCTATTACAGGTGGATGAGTTCAGTAACTTTTGACTTATGAAAAGGTCAATAAGTTTACCAGATGTAGATACAGGAACAAGTGGGAAGCAGAGCACCTGGGTCATCTACTAAATAAGGAATATTACCAGCTCAACAGAGGTAAGCAGGTGGTAATCTTTATACTCTGCGCGGGCCACACCAAATTGAGATACCTTTTATTCAACAAGCTAAGGATAGGCAATACTGATGAATGTATCTGAGGAATAAAGAGTACACATATAGCCATCATCAATACTATTCTTGGACAAGCTGTCTGGAGATACATTCATGTTGATGTAGGAAAGCATACAAAGAAGAAGAAATTACTTTGGAAACAGAAAACACCATAAAATGATTCTCCTCCGTATGGATTCTAGAAGAATTTATTGAGGAGGAAATAACAAGGAAAACCACAGCCCAACGGATATTGTAAAAGACTACTAAAGAGAACTCTGTGTGCTTTGGTACAGATTTCTTGTATTGAGACATCTATAGTGGCAGCAACTTCTGCACTAGAGAAGTAATCTGAATGATATAATGATGTGGCAGCAGAGGTATTTTTAAATGCCGCATTTTGCTATTTTATAAATTCTTATTAGTTTTATCATTTATTATTGTTGTTATGAATCCAGCAGCACGGACACTTTGACCCAATGCCATGTAATAATATTTACACATTTTGACAGTTGTTTAGTTCCATACAAAGTTAACCATTGATATGGCCTCAGAGAAGGAGATGGAAAATCGTCTGTAGAACCAATTTCATTGCACTGAAAGCGGCGAGGTCCAAGATGCTGAGCAGTGCATGAACTGCAGTGGTCAGCGAATCAGAGCTGCCAAGACCCTTCTACACCTCCACGGAGTGATCCTGGAGAGCAGGCTGGCTGAGGAGAAAGGATCGAAGAAGGAAGGCTAACTTAGTACCCAAAAATGCCTGCTGAAGTCAGATGTGTCGGACCAAAAGGTGCAAATACAACACAACGCATTCTGTTCTCCGGACAACATCCTGCTACTTGCAAAGCCCTATTCAGGGCTTAGTAGTGGGAGATTGAGAACGTTCAGAGCTTGGTAGTGGGAGATTTAGAACGTTCAGGGCTTGGTTGTGGGAGATTGAGATCGAACAAAGAAGAAGAAAACAGAAAGGGGCAACCGCAGGTCAGTAGGTCTGTAATTTCCCACTAACTTCACAAATAACCCATTTACAACTGGACCAACTGAGAAGCTGTCAAACCATGAAAAAACCCTGACATGTCTGGTTTGTCAAACTGATCTCAGCATGATTTGAGCCAGGTACATTGGGGTGGTAAACCAAGTTTAAAATCTCAAGGTCAAGCACGCAAGATGAGACACATTTTCTTAGTCTTTGTGCACCAGACAGATAGTGATTAATGGTTTCATTTGAGTGTGTGCAAAGCTGGCACTCCTAGAGTGTGTTGTGGTTTAAGTCTGTTCAGGTGAATGATAAGCATAATATGCTGGGTCTTTAGTTGGAAAATTGGGGATTCCGTAGCGAAGTGGTTAGGCCGTTGGCCTCATGATCAGGTGGTGTGGGTTCGACTCCGGACTCTGCTGTCTTTTTCACGGGTGCTTGATGCGGAGTCCCTGGCATCTCGTAGTTGTCCCTAGTCGTCTTGTCCTTGACTTGCCACTGGGGTCGGGCGGCACGAGACGAGAGAGTGAGGATAAAAAGTAGCGCAGTTAATCCTTACTAAAAATAGCGCTAGCAAAATTAATTATGCCATCATCGTCTAAGATGGACAGCGGCCTTTGCCTAGTTGGAAAATGGAGCCATTATTCCTCTTTGTTTCATGTATGCATATTTTTCCACTCATTGTTCAGCCTTGCAAATTTGTTTTGATAGTAGAACTAACAATTATTTTGTTTTATGGAGGCTATGTAGATATCCTCCCTTAGTAGAACTAACAATTATTTTGTTCTATGCAGGCTATGTAGATATTCTCCCTTAGTAGAATAACAATTATTTTGTTTTATGCAGGCTATGTAGATATCCTCCCTTAGTAGAACTAACAATTATTTTGTTTTATGCAGGCTATGTAGATATCCTCCCTTAGTAGAACTAACAATTATTTTGTTTTATGCAGGCTATGTAGATATCCGCCCTTAGTAGAACTAACAATTATTTTGTTTTATGCAGGCTATGTAGATATCCTCCCTTAGTAGAACTAATAATTATTTTGTTTTATGCAGGCTATGTAGATATCCTCCCTTAGTAGAACTAACAATTATTTTGTTTTATGCAGGCTATGTAGATATCCTCCCTTAGTAGAACTAACAATTATTTTGTTTTATGCAGGCTATGTAGATATCCTCCCTTAGTAGAACAAACAATTATTTTGTTTTATGCAGGCTATGTAGATATCCTCCCTTAGTAGAACTAACAATTATTTTGTTTTATGCAGGCTATGTAGATATTCTCCCTTAGTAGAACTAACAATTATTTTGTTTTATGCAGGCTATGTAGATATCCTCCCTTAGTAGAACTAATAAATTATTTTGTTTTATACAGGCTATGTGGATATCCGCCCTTCTATAGTAATAATGGAGCTCCCATATCTCCTGGGATGAAGAAGAGAATACGTACTGGTCAATATGAGTTCCCTAACCCTGAGTGGAGTCGTGTTGGTAATGAAGGTATGAGCTTCATCTAAATTTAATTTTAGTTTTGATAATGTTGAAATCTTTTTATATCTTTCAGCTTTGTGTTGCAATTTAGTCTTCTTTGCAGAAATCTCAAGTATGAAATGGCAGTAATAAACATTTGATAAATAATGAATATATTATTTTTAATTTTTCTATTATCGTGTTGATTGACAGAAGCTGTTTGTTTAAAGTTATCCATTTACCAGAGATTTTGTCTTGCACTTTGCATACAAATTTGTCTGTTCACTTTCAGCAAAAGGCTTGATTAGAGGCTTACTGCATACTGATCCAGACAAGAGGTTGACCATTGTACAAGTTATGCAAAACAAATGGGTCGCAGTAAGTTTTGTCATTTACTTTCAGAATGTCTTAGACTAAGCAGTCCTTGGCCTAAATAACAAGTGTTGGTCATCTCTAAGAAACATAATTCTCCAGAACACAGCATGAAAAAAAATTGTACCTTATTAATGCAAGTTCATATGGTTAAATACCTAGTCATTTAATATAATAATATCAGATGGAGTAAAGGCTCAGAAATAAAGAATAAAATTATCTAATTAAATAAAAACTACATTTCAGAAAATGAAAAGTATCCATGAAACAAGTTCTTGTCAGTTGGTGTAGGAAGTTTCATTAGTGTTACATTTTATTTTCTGTCATCAACATTACCATCAAGTGCCTTCACCGCAACGGAGGCTGACGGTAATGGATCTCCATCTGTCTCTGTCTCACACCAGGCTGGTGCACGTAGTGTCCCGACCACATCCTGATATTGTCTGTGCATCTGTACCTCTGCCGCCCATAGGCTCTCTTGCCCTCTACTCTGCCCTCCAAAATAACCTTTACCAGACTGTCATGGCGCTTGACCTGACCAAAATATTTTATTTTCTGTTTTTTTATTTCCTTCAGAAGTGTCTATTCCGCCTAAAGAACCAGAACTTCACTATTGGTTTTTCTATCTTTCCAAGAAACTCGTCCAAGTCTGAATACCCACATTTCAAAGGCTTCAATACGCTTCTCCATTTTCTTTGTCAGGGTCCAGATTCCTACTCCATACAATAAAACAGAATGCACATAGCATTTTATGATTCTCATTTTTAAGATCTGAGATATCTGCTTTGACATATCTGTCATATGTAATCAAATTATGGACACTGAATGATTTGTTCTGTCTACATGACCAAACCATCCTAGCCTTGTTATGCGTTGGTGTTGTTTCCAGTGCAATGCATCCATTTTATAATTAATTATGGCACTTTAATCTCTTATACATTCAGGATAACACATTTGTACCTCCAACACCTCTCATGTCAGCACAGGTGCTAAAGGAGGAAGAAGATGTCTGGATGGATGTGCAGGTAAATATTGAAGTTTAAGATCAGACACAAATAATTAATTGTTTATCAGAAAGCAACGTGGAACTTAATGGAATTGAAATTGTTAATGTAAAGGTATATATTTAATTAAACCAACAATTGTCCTGCATTTATTCCGTGGCGCCATGGCATTTTTTAGGATTTTGACATGTTCCAATAAAATACCGGAATCACATAGAAAATTAAATCAGACGTCTCTGAAAGCATATTGGACAAGGAATATTATGGTATTAATTTTTTATGTTTGCACATTATGTACAGTGACCTTTTAATATTAGTCTCTTTTTCTTTTTCGATCAAGTCCTTGGTCAGTCTTGTGAATGACAAGGAAAGAGAAAGCTATTGTTGATTATGTCATTGTGAGGAAAGATTGATTGAATTATGTGAGAGATGTCAAATCCTAGAGAACTAGAAATAAAAAGTGACCACTGCCTCATGGCATAAAGAAAACTACCAAAAGAGTAGCTCCAACAAAACAACACCCACAATTAAGTAAGAAACCAAACGCCATAGAAAGAAATAGCAAGAATAAAGGCATACAAGCTAAGTCAGCCAGAAGTTAGCTCAAGATTATCAGCAGAAGTGGAAAGTGCAGAAGAACCACCTGAGGATCTACAAGCTCTCTGGTTAAAATTCAAGACTACCCTCAAGGCATCTGCAGCAGAAGCAGAGTCAAGAAGGAAATAAAGAGAACACACTGGAGGGCACAAGAAACCAAAATGATAGTAATGAAAAAGAAAAAGGCTTGGAAACAATACTTAAAAGACAAGAATACAGTAGAAAAAAACAGAGAAATAGAAAAAGAATAAGTAATGCTCAGAATGGAAGTCAAGAAAACAGTTATAAAAGCAAAATAGAAATCCTGGGAGGACTTTAGAGAACGACTGGAAAAGAGTACATGAGAAAATCAGAAGCTGTTTAATAGGACCTTGAAGAACTCAAGGAAGGAAAAAGATGGAAAGACTATTTTTCAGAGCTCCTATGTGCAGAGGAAGACTGAGTTCCAGGTACAACAGGCTCTAATGCAGAGAAGGAAATCAATAATGAGGTAAACATCACAATGGAAGAGCTGAAGGCAGCACTGGAGAAAATAAAGGTTGGCAGAGCAGCTGGAATGAGGTGAGGGATTGATGTGATCCCCGTAGTAGTGAGTGACATGCCGATGAAGCCAGCATAGCACAGCCACCTAGAGGGCCTTGGCCCACCTTCATCAGCACGCTCGGGATGTGAGGAAAGCTACTGCAACCCGCCACTTAACGTCCTTTTCAGGTTGCACAAACGAGTAAACCTACTCATTGTGGGCATACGCAAACAGCAACAACAACCATAAATGGTAAAGTGTATGGGAACGGCAGGTGAATTGTTGTTACTAAAAATTCTCCATGCAGCCTGGTGCCACAAAGCTATATCAAAAGACTAGGAGATGGCCATCATCATGCCAATATGTAATAAGAATGACAACTTACAATATAAAAACCATAGAGATATAACTCTCCTTATCATCCCCAGCAAAGTCTACTCTAGGATACTGAAGCAGAAACTTGTACACCTGGCCAGATCAACAACACATGCCATTTCAGAACAAACCTTTTCTTCAGCCTCGGGCAACTCCATCTATGTTACAGTTTTGACTTTGGGAGTCGTGGACAATGACAACAGCCCAGAAAAGTCAGCTCCGAGTGTCTCCAAGAAATGAGATATCTAAGGAAGGTGGTCCAAGTGACAAGAAGAGATAAGGTCTGCAATTAGACAATATGGCATGATCTCGAAGCCTACACTTGCAAGCTTGAGCGGAACGATCTCAAATTCGGTGGTTTGTCTATGTCTGTAGAATGGAAGAAGATTGGCTACTGTGGTGGTCATGTGAAGCAAAGGATCTAGACCTCATGTTTGACCAAAAGTTGCTGATATAAGACAGTTTATAAAAGACTTTGGACTAGACCAGAACCAAGCCATGAGGAAGACAGCTGATATCTTCTTCTTCTTCTTCGTACGCAGTCAGACAGTAACCATTATTTTTTCGAAAAAAGCGGCGGTCATCCTGAGGCCGTCGCCACTGCGATAGAGCTTGTCTTGCAGTTCCACTGGTGATGGCCACATCTGCTCTCTCTGATCCTCGTATGTCGGGCAGTTCTGCAGCAGATGTTCAGCGGTCATTTTACCGGTACCGCACGGGCATTCGTCGGTACCACCTATCTTCAATTTGTTGAATAGGTGGTACCTCAGTCTATTGTGGCCAGTGCGAAGTCTGAAGACAACGACCTGCTCTCTTCGGTTCAACTGGTAATAGGCATCGTTTTTGGTGTAACCAGTATGTTCGGTTTCCCATTTGGTCATGTATCTGGCTTTGATAAGCCGTTTTGACTCTTCGTACGTCATACTAGTATCTGTTTGTGGTAGTCTTGCGCCTTCTTTTGCCAGTCAGACAGCTGATATAATGGTCTGGTGTTCTTTCTGGCAAACCTCTTCGCCTGAGGATAGAAAAGTAGTGACTAAGTAAGGAAGTGATTTTATTTCCTAATGTCAAATCATGAAGTTAGTAACTGAATGCACCTTTACATCTGTTATTTTAATATATGTTATTTATTAACACTCATCTCTTGTCTTGTATTTTTGATTACAGGAGGAGATGACGAATGCCCTTGCCACCATGAGAGTTGATTATGACCAGGTGGTGAACATTAAAAACTTGCAACAGTCCAACAATGCTCTACTAAAAAAACGAATGAAACAAGTCCCAGATGGTGCAGCAGCCATATAGTGAGGACTTTCTTCCATACCTTTTTATTGAGCAATCTTTAAATAAATTTGTGTTAATTAATATATGTGATCTAATGTTTGATTTTCTATAAATCAATGTTCTTGTTAATTGCATTGATGGTAGCATCATTGTAACAGTCAACCATTATCATATTCACCTTTGTTAGTATGTCTCTTCTTTACAAACATAAGCAATATTAGGAGCAAACATAGTACAAAAGACACTCCAGTCAACATGTAAGCAGCAAAATAAATACAACTTCAAAGCAATGCCAAACTGCAGAGAAAAGGGGGCTAATGTGCAAGCAAGCCATGCATAAAGAAAACCACCTAGGTTTGTGGCAAACTTCTACAAACTAAGGACCGGTGCACAATCTTTCAACTTAGACCTTCACTCAAGAGGTACTTAAACTAGATCAAGCACACAGACATAACTGCACTCGTGTATATGAGATAATACAACACATGCCCAGGAAGAATTGAGTAGCTGGACCCTTGCCCAGCTCTCCTTAATTACCTTTTACGACAAGCCTGATCGATTACAGTATTGCTGTATTTTGGTCCCTACTAACGCACAGGACTTACCATAGAAAGAAAAAAGCTATAGCAACTAAGAAACGCATTCAAATTTCTCACATATTACCATTGACTGACAATAAATGAACAACTTGGCACTTCTAGTTAATAATATATCTCTAGAATTATAGCAATCTGTATTAATAGTTATCTTGATAACGGATCTATAATAATCTATTTAATTTATATTTGTGTGATAATCATCTTGGTTAGTCAACTGTACAGTCATCAACACTGTTATTATTGTGACCTCCTCTAATTGTCAGAACTATAGAAGTGTTATCTAATAATGTTTATTGTAGCCATCTTTAGAACATTATCACCAAAACCTTTTTCACTTCCTGTGAAGCATAGATGTTCAACAAATACATGTCAAGCCATCCTATTCAGAGTCTTCCATTATTTTATTCTCATTTTTTCTCTCTGTGTATTCTTCGTTCCAATTCTTGTGACCTCTCACACATTATGCTTAATTTAATTTGCATCTGACTGCGGTTATTGGATAAAAGAGCCAAATCAGCTGCAAAACCCAGAATATGTTTTATCAGTGGCCCTTGAATTCAATTTTTCGTGATTGATGTTGTTGGCTTCATAAACTCAATATCCAGCAGAAAGAAACCTGGTGATAAAAAACATTCTTGTCACACACCAGTTATCACAAAGGGCTGAGAAGTCTCACCTTCATGTAGAACATTTCGTACCTTCATACTTTCAAGTAGCTAATGATCATAGTTTTTTGGTATTCTCGAGGTTCATTTCACATACACCAATTCATAGTTTATTCATTTGTCACATCAAACGATTCATGTTACGTTACATGATTCATGTATTGTTATCAATACTAATGCCTTTCAATAATTCTAACTGGTGCATTGAATATTTGTTATATACCACGTCACATATGATGTTATGTTATTAGGCAAGCAAATATGAATGTTATGAACATATCCTCCTACCACTGAAACTCTTGACTATATAACACACATTCATCCACAATAATAAAACAAATGTGACAGACTAGAAATCAAAGCTACTTAGATGTTTTTATGTAACTATTGAGATTTTATATTATTATTTGTAATTATGCTAGCTTATCCAAACATTGCCTGTTACCAAGTCTCTTGTGGTAAAGAACATTGCCTGTTACCAAGTCTCTTGTGGTAAAGGACATTGCCTGTTACCAAGTCTCTTGTGGTTAAAATACATTGCCTGTTACCAAGTCTCTTGTGGCTAAAGAACATTGCCTGTTACCAAGTCTCTTGTGGTAAAAAACATTGCCCATTACCAAATCTCTTGTGGTAAAGAACATTGCCTGTTACCAAGTCTCTTGTGGTAAAGAACATTGCCTGTTACCAAGTCTCTTGTGGTAAAGGACATTGCCTGTTACCAAGTCTCTTGTGGTAAAGGACATTGCCTGTTACCAAGTCTCTTGTGGTAAAGGACATTGCCTGTTACCAAGTCTCTTATGGTAAAAAACATTGCCCATTACCAAATCTCTTGTGGTAAAGAACATTGCCTGTTACCAAGTCTCTTGTGGTAAAGAACATTGCCTGTTACCAAGTCTCTTGTGGTTAAAATACATTGCCTGTTACCAAGTCTCTTGTGGCTAAAGAACATTGCCTGTTACCAAGTCTCTTGTGGTAAAGAACATTGCCTGTTACCAAGTCTCTTGTGGTAAAGGACATTGCCTGTTACCAAGTCTCTTGTGGTAAAGGACATTGCCTGTTACCAAGTCTCTTGTAGTTAAAGGACATGCTTTGCTAGTCTCAATACATTCCAGTCAACCCATCTGTAAATGAGTACCTGGCTCACAATTGGGGGATAGCAAGATGGGGAGGAAGAAAGCTGATTATCCCCATCCTTAATCTCTGAAACAGATGAGACCCAGTACAGTGAAGCTCAACACTTTATCTGCAACAGCAGTGCCTGAAATCCCCAACAATTTTGATTTGCAAATTGAATATTCTGTTGATTTCAAAGTTGTTATTGTTGTACAAAGACTCTACTTCCATTGGAGTCTTATGACATATTCCTTCATCTTATTCATGTTTTATTGTGTATATTGTAGAATAAAAAACAAATTTTGAAATATGTTCACTCAACATGATGGCAATTTGTTGACAGGGGTTTCTTTGTCATTACTACAATTATGTATCTCTCAAATTTATGTATGTAATGAGAGAATGTTGATGTGTCAATCAATATTTGTATGATATGTGTGGAGAATGTTGACGTGTCAATTAATATTTGTATGTTATGGGAGAATGTTGGTAGTGTCAATTCTTCTTCTTCTTCGTACGCAGTCAGACAGTAACCATTATTTTTTCGAAAAAAGCGGCGGCCATCCTGAGGCTGTCACCACTGCCATAGAGCTTGTCTTGCAGTTCCACTGGTGATGGCCACATCTGCTCTCTCTGATCCTCGTATGTCGGGCAGTTCTGCAGCAGATGTTCAGCGGTCATTTTACCGGTACCGCACGGGCATTCGTCGGTACCACCTATCTTCAATTTGTTGAATAGGTGGTACCTCAGTCTATTGTGGCCAGTGCGAAGTCTGAAGACAACGACCTGCTCTCTTCGGTTCAACTGGTAATAGGCATCGTTTTTGGTGTAACCAGTATGTTCGGTTTCCCATTTGGTCATGTATCTGGCTTTGATAAGCCGTTTTGACTCTTCGTACGTCATACGGTAGTGTCAATCGATATGTGTCATTTTGTGTGGTTATTGTTGGTAGTATCAATCGATATGTGTCATTTTGTGTGGAGATTGTTGTATCAATCAACATGTGTCATTTTGTATGCAGAATGTTGGAAGTGTCAACCAATATCTGTTGTTTCGTGTGGAAAATGTTGGTGTCAATCAATATCATGTGTGGAGAATGTTGAAAGTGTCAATATCTGCCATTTTGTGTGAAGAAAGTCTAAATGTATCTGATGTATTTATATTATATAACATTGTTGTTTTCAGGGTATCTGCCAGCCTTCTGATTGTTTTGTATTGGAATTTTAAAAATGTATTTGCGAACTGTATGTTTGTTTAATGGGGGAATGTCTATATTTACTAACATTTGGAAATTTTGATGTAACTGCCAATTTAATGTATCTGCCAAATTTTAGGTGTGTCTTGGGGAAAATTTTGGTGTGTCTGTTTTCTTTCTTTCTTTTATGTTTTACATGCTTAGTCACTCCTCTTCTACCCTGGGGTATAGAGCCTTCTACCTTGCTTACTTAGTCACTCCTCTTCTACCCTGGGGTGTAGAAGTTTGCCAGACCATTCATTTGCTGCTTTCCTCTTGGTCTTATTCCAGTCTAGTCCATGGTTTCTCATAGACTATCTTATTTTGTCATCCCAGCAGACTTTTTTGTCATTTTTGGGGGTCTGGATCATTGACTCTTTGCTTTCCATGACTGTCGATCAGCCAATTTTCTTTCATTCCGCATACATGGGTAAACTGCTGAAATTAAGATTACTCCACTTGAATTTCCAAGAGATGGGCTTCGAGATCTTGTCAGATTGTGGACCTTGTCTTTTTTTGTAACTTGGACCACCTTCTTTAGTTATCTTATTTTTGACTTTTCTGAGTTGTTGTCTTTGCTCATTGTTGCACAGACATTTCAAAACTGGCACTATTTAATAAACTGAAGATAGGTGGCACTGACGAATGCACTTGTGGTACCGGGAAAATGACCGCTGAACATCTGCTGCAAAACTGCCCGACATACGAGGACCAGAGAAAGCACATGTGGCCATCACCAGTGGCAACACTAGACAAGCTCTATGGCAGTGTCGACAGCCTCAGGATGACTGCTGCTTTTTTCTAAAAAATACAGGTTGACGTTTGACAGCGTACGAAGAAGAAGAAGAAAACTGGCACATATGTGGAGTGGTATACAGCCATTTTATTTTTTTAACTTATTATTATTTTGCTGAGGAATGCTCTATTTATTAATGGCATGATAAAGTTTACCAATTGCTGCCCTTCTTGTAGCCAACTTTTCTTTAATACCTCTCTTCTGGTTTACTACAGCTACAAGGTATTTGAACTACTTGACCTGTTCCAGCGGCTGTTCACCCAGAAAAATGCCATGTCTCTTCTCTAAAGACCGCCACGGTTTCTGTTTTTTGAATTGTTAATACTTAACTTGACTTGACTTGACTTTACTTAACGTCTTTATACTGGTTTAGAAGACCTCTGCAGAGTCTGTATACAACCAGTTTCATTTACATTACCTTGCTCTAAAAGCTATGCGCATCTAATTTATTATTAAATGCATTAATTGTCCCTGCCTCCACTACTTCATGTGGCAATGCATTTCAACCATTCACCACTCTCTGACTAAAATAAAAAATCCAGTGAATGGTCAGTAATGGTCACCCCTCTCTCTCCAGCTCCGCTTACTCCTTGTTTCAGATTTGAAGGTTGGTCAGGAGATATACCTCTGATTTAGTAATCAGGGCCACATCATTGGCAAACCATATAGGGACTGGTCTCATCTTCCAGTACCCCACTGAGTACTTTTTGGCTCTCTCCTTACAGACTTCCATGATATCATTCATGAGTAGTATGAAGATGTATGGTGATATAATGTCTCCCTATCGTCTGCCACTGGTGGTCTTGAACTCCTCTGATGTTTGTTTTCTGTCCTAATGTAGTTTCTGTAGGTCTTATAAAACTCTGTATAGAGCAGATCAAGGGTGCTAGGATGTTCTTCCTTTCCAGGCAGTCCCAGAGCCTGCTTCAGGGAACCTCATAAAAATGCCTTTTCTAGGTCCAAGAGACAGAGGTGTATTTCACCATTATACTTATAAGAGATTTTTCACAGAGTAGCTTGGAGTGTGAAGATATGGTCTTGAGTACTTCTGTTTGCTCTGAATCCCCATTGGGCTTCGCACATCTGTGACTTAGCCAGCAGTCTTAGTCTCTGCTCTGGTATCCTAGAGTATGTTTTGCTGGGGACACTAAGGAGGGATATGCCTCTATGGTTTCTGCACTGCCGGTTTGTCACCCTTTTTGAATATTGGTTAGCCTTATGGCGCCAGATTGCCATGAGAACCTTCAGGAATAGCAGTTCACCTGCACGTCCTATGTACTTAACCATTTCTGGTATTATACCACCATGGTCAGCTGCTTTGCCAACTTTTTCTCTGGTACTGCCTTCAGGTCCTTATTTTTCCTATAATTGATTTCCTCCTTTGTATTCGAGCCTGTCATACCTTGAATTTGTTCTTCATCTGCACAAAGAAACTCTGAGATATAGTCTTTCCATCTATCCATTATCTCCCCCTAAGTGGTAAGTCTAGCACCTTGTTTGTCTTTTACAAATTTCAGTGGGCACTCTTTTGGGAATTTATAAACAGAATATTGGCTACAATCAATATAATCTTAAATATCATTCAGATTATAATTGATATGTTGTTGACTTTTTTTTAAATATGAAAAGTTTAATCCTGAAACACTGCCAGAATGGCATAACGGTTGGTTCTAACTTGTATCTTGAAATGATTGCAACGTTTTTATCAATTGGAAAAATGGAACAAAAATGTATAAGAAAACAAATGCATATCAAAAAGTGTAGGTAGAAATATTGCTAGACACCACATTTCTAAATCTTTATTAGAGATCATGTACTGCTTTGGTACGCAGGTAAGGAAAGAGTGGTCTGTCAGGGTCTTTGTGTATATCAAGGACAAGAATAGCGCCACTGTCTTACAGAGAGCATGTCGTAAGAGGCGACTAACTGTGTGACATGGCATAACACTGGCCATGGTTAGGTAGTTTGTTTAGAGCAGCATAGATGGCACCTAACAGGCTGCAGGTCTACTTTGCTCTAGTGTCTGAGTCTATTAAGATGGACTTGCACATTGGTTAACCACCCTACATAAGCGGTTGTCACGACGCCGCGGAGTATTAAGCTGTTCGAGCCTAGCCCATCTAAGCAGGAAACCCTTCTCCTGGCTACATCTAGTTCATACCAGAGTTGGGGGACGGCGTGGCCTAGTGGTTAAGTGGCACGGCTCACAACCAGAAGGTGCTGGGTTCGATCCCCATCACAGCACCGGCCGTTACCCCGGGGAAGCAAACCCTTAGAAAATGCAGGAGGAAGCAGATCCTTACATAAAATGCATGCTGAAGTCGGATGCACTGGGCCGACAGGCGCAAAATAAAAACCACAGTGTAACGCACACACGCCTTGGGGAATAGATAAATAAGGCGAACGCAAAAAAAAAAAAAAAAAAAATACCAGAGTTGGGACCTGCATGGGAGCATGTGCCTCTATAGAAGTACAGGTCGACTAAGAAGAAAGAGGGAATACTCAAGGTTAGTCAATATTTGAACATTAGGGAAACATACAATGAATAATAGACAAAAAAGTGAAGTAATATGCTCTGTTCTGCTCCAGGAGACCATGCATCGTGCTACAAGAAAGTCTAGGCAATCACTTAACCTTTGCTGTTTTTCAGTGATCCTTTATTTAGTCACCTGCAGGGCTGTGGTTCGGTGCCAGGTTGTCTATTTCTTCACCTTCTTCTCTGTTGTTTATTGTATATGTTTTCCTAGTTCTTAAAAAATATTTGTCTTTGCAATCATTACCACCACTATTCTACTTTGTTTGTTACATTTTTAAGCATTGAGATTTTGCTGGAATTGTGCGTGCTGTTACTGGACATTCATTTATCGATGACACATATTTTAATTACTATCTGAACTTGTGGTATAGAAGATTCATTTATAGATGGCACATATTTAATTAGTATCAAAACTTATGGTATAGAACCTGCTGAAAACGGATGTGTTGGACCGAAATGTGCAAATATCGCAGACAAACTGTAAACTAGCGACACAGCTCATTTCGCTCTCCGGGCTACATCCTGCTATTTGCAAATCCCTGTTCAGGGCTTGGTAGCGGGAGAACAAACGCAGAAGAAGAAGAAGAAATGGTATAGAATGTTCATTTATAGATGACGTATATTTAATTAGTATCACAACTTATGGTATATAACATTCATTTATAGATGGCACATATTTTAGTAATCTTTTTCTTCTGCATTCGTCCAGAAAAGGACATTGTGGCGCCATCATAGTTTACAACGGGGCTGCGATATTTGCACCTTTTGGCCCAACACATCCAATTCAGTTTGCTTTATTTAATACTAGGTTTTCCTTCCCATCGTGATCCTTATCCCATGACCAGATTACACTAGAGACTATTTCAACCTGTTTTCTGGGCCGCCATGAGTAGGTGGATTAGGGTCTTGGTCAGCTATGGTTCGCTGACCTTGATGCAAGTAGTTAGCCTGGGGTTGCTGGCTGCTGTCAGCTCATTCACTGCTGCATCTTGGTCCCTATTTTTAGTTATGGCTTAAATTATCATATCTGGTTCCCCTTGGATATTAGGGCAGCAATGGTCACCTCTACAGATTTATGTTCGATACCATCTTGAGCGATGCCTATCAGACTCCAGTTCTGACGTCCTTTTTCACTGTTTTTCACCTGGTCTTCTCTTTCCACGTGGGTTCCAATTCAGCGCATATCTAATTACATTGTTTGCTTTTTTGCTACCCATCTTGACTTTCTTTCCTTAATCTCCAGTTGTATTAGTTGTTGACATGTCCATGACTACAGAGCTGTACTTAATTACATCTGACTATCTGATAGGAAAAGTATGCGACAGAGATCTGCTGATGAAGGTCACCCATCTGGATGTTATACTTTTTTAATAGTATCACAGCGTACATTGCCATATCACACTCTTTGAATAGTATCACAGCATACATTGCCATATCACACTCTTTGAATAGTATCACAGCATACATTGCCATATCACACTCTTTGAATAGTATCACAGCATACATTGCCATATCACACTCTTTGAATAGTATCACAGCATACATTGCCATATCACACTCTTTGAATAGTATCACAGCGTACATTGCGATATTCTTTAATCTCTTGTTTTCTATTCGCTCCATATGAAGCATAGGGTCACAGCTGACCGCCTTACAGAAATTGTTTTGTTTTGGAATTTGTTATGTGTATGTATGTCAAAATTTACAAATATTTGGAAGTTTTGATCCTATCTGCCAATTTCATGTGTTTCTCTTGGGAGAAATTTTGGTGTGTGTGTGATCTCTTTGTCTTACTTACTTAGTCACTCCTCTTACGCTGGAGTGTAGATGTTTGCCAGAAAAAGTACCAAACCATTCTATCCGCTGTTTTCAAAATGTTTATGTGCACTTTTGTTATGAAATCTGTAGTGATCCATTGTACATGAGCTAGCCTCATGAACAACCCTCTTCTACAACATGCTTGTAAAACTACACCCACCAAGTTCTCTTTATTTGGTCATTTAATTAGTGTCATATCAAATAACACCATTTTTTTCCCATTTTTTCAACATCCAACAATTTTAAATAAGTTATTAAAGTACAATTTATCCAGAAGTATTAGAAGCACTTTCTGTTTTAAAGTGAATTGCATTTTTCTACTTACTTACGTTCCACGTCCAAGCATCACGTCATATAGTGTTCATCCAGTTTTCAGCGACTTTAATTGCCCTGTCATTCGCCTTCAGCATGTTGCTCTCGTCACATGTATCATAAGATGACCTTGTACCACGTCACAGTCACATGTATCGCCGTCCTATAGACCCCATTTCTTCATGTTCCTCCTACATGGTGATACACCAGTTTGAAGTCTATTTATTGTCATTAAGTGAGTAGGGAAAGTGATGTCCAGGGACATGTTCCTCCTGAAGCTCATTCCCTGGGTCCTCTATCATTTCGTGCCATAATTCAATGTGACCACTTTCAGGGCTGGACTATATGGGCTTTGTTGATTTAAGGAAACTTCTTCATTCGTTCTCAATCGCCTGTTACCAAGCCCAGAAAAGGGCTTTTCATGTAACAGGATGTAGTCCTGAGAACGGAATGCGTTTCTGTCGCAGTTTACAGCTTGACTGCGATATTTGCACCTTTTGGTCCGACAGGCCTGTCTTCAGCAGGCATTTTTGAGTAGCTGGTTGTCTTCCCTGTTTAATCCCTTCTACTTAGCCAGTCTGCTCAGTTGCAGCCTGTTGTCCAGGATCACCATTGTGGTGTAAAAGGGTCTTGGCAGCTCTGGTTTGCTGGCCCTGACGCTATCAGTCAGCTATGGGTCGCTGACCGCTGCAGCTCATGCGCTGCTCAGCATCTTGATGATTTAAGGAAACTATGCCTGGATTTTCAATTTTCTATTAACACATTATTATCTTGTCCAGTTTACTGAAAATCTTACACACACATAACAAATTTAGTATTCTCTTATTTGAGCATATGAAAAGGGTGATGCATAGCTGCTTAAGCACTCTAGGGTAGAAGACTCCAATTTTTTACGGCCCAAACTATGCTTGGTGAGAAGTAGCTTTCTGAGATTTTGAAAGAAGCATTAGAAACAATTCGTATCAAGATGCTGAGCAGCGCATGAGCTGCAGTGGGCAGCGACCCATAGCTGACTGCCAGCGAAACAAAGCTGCCAAGACCCTTCTAGACCTCCACGCTGTGATCTTGGATAACAGGCTGCAGCAGGGCAGACTGGCTAAGGAGAAGGCATCAAAGAGGGAATGCTAACCCGGCACTAAAAAAATGCTTGCTGAAGTCGGATGTGTTGGACCGAAAGGTGCAAATATCGCAGTCAAACTGTAAACTACGACACAACGCATTCCGTTCTCTGGACTACATTCTGCTACTTAAGCCCTTTTAGGGTTTGGTAGCGGGAGATTGAGAACGAACGAAGCCAAGTCAGAAACAATCCTTCTACTACTATTTATTAATTGTTCAGCTGTAGTTCGCTGACTGACTCTGATACAAGCAGCCTGCTATAAGTCACTGGCTACTGTCCAGCCCATTCTCTGTGCTACATCTTCAGGCCCCATTCTCTGTGCTACATCTTCAGGCCCCATTCTCTGTGCTACATCTTCAGGCCCTATTCTCTGTGCTACATCTTCAGGCCCCATTTTCTGTGCTACATCTTCAGGCCCCATTCTCTGTGCTACATCTTCAGGTCCCATTCTCTGTGCTACATCTTCAGGCCCCATTCTCTGTGCTACATCTTCAGGCCCCATTCTCTGTGCTACATCTTCAGGCTCCATTCACTGTACTGCATCTTCAGGCTCCATTCTCTGATTTAATTACTATTAACATTTCTTACAAAGGTCATCATATCTTCTTCTTCTTCTGTGTACGCAGTCAGACAGTAACCATTATTTTTTCGAAAAAAGCGGCGGTCATCCTGAGGCTGTCGCCACTGCCATAGAGCTTGTCTTGCAGTTCCACTGGTAATGGCCACATCTGCTCTCTCTGATCCTCGTATGTCGGGCAGTTCTGCAGCAGATGTTCAGCGGTCATTTTACCAGTACCGCACGGGCATTCGTCGGTACACCCTATCTTCAATTTGTTGAATAGGTGGTACCTCAGTTTATTGTGGCCAGTGCGAAGTCTGAAGACAACGACCTGCTCTCTTCGGTTCAACTGGTAATAGGCATCGTTTTTGGTGTAACCAGTATGTTCGGTTTCCCGTTTGGTCATGTATCTGGCTTTGATAAGCCGTTTTGACTCTTCGTACGTCATACTGGTATCTGTTTGTGGTAGTCTTGCACCTTCTTTTGCCAGTCTGTCTGCCTCCTCGTTGCCTTGGATGTTACAGTGTGACGAGACCCACTGTACCACTACCCTTTTTGGTGCGAACTGCTGGCACAGTTTGCAGAGTGCTGCTCTTAAGTCATTAAGCTCAGTGTTTTTCTGGCTTTTTAGCGCTGTGACTACGACGAGAGCATCTGTCAGCAGGACTATATGGCTCTCATTTTCACTGTGTGTCACCATTTCTTCCACTGCCGCCCTCAGTGCCTCTGCCTCCGCTCTGAAATTGCTTGTGTACTTACCAGTAGCGAATGACAGTGTTATTTTTCTGCCATTTGGTAGGTTCAGGAATGCTCCTGCCCCTCCGTTCTGTGTTGTGTTTGTTACAGAACCGTCGGTGTATGCATGGGTCCAGTCCATGCTTGGGTAGCTTTTCGTTATGAAGCTTAGGGTAGTATCTCTCCTTTCTTTTTCAGTCTGGCAGTTTTTGTTTGGGTCATCATATAAATATTTCTTTTTTTTTCACCTCATTTGTTGTAGGTTTAGCTTTTTCCTCTGTCAATTTATAATTGACATATAAACACTTTGGTAAGTTGTTATTAGTTTTTATATCACACACTTTATCCATATTTCCTGGACAATTGTTGATAGATCAAAACATCTCCACTTGTAAAGATACACATAGATCTGAAATACCAAAATGCATTAATTATATTCATCTATATAATTCTACTAACATTTTTTTGTGTTGTCAGGCATTCTATATATTTGGTCTTTAGATTTTAAAAACTGATATTTTAAATTCGCTTTTCATTTCTAAATCTGCCCTTGAATTCCATACCATCTATACTAGTGTTTCCTAACAGCTGGTCCGCACAAATGTTCTGTCAGTCCGCAAAAAATAAATTACGGCTTAACCCCTTACCTGCAGAGTTCACCTTGAGGTGAACTAAGTTCTATTAAATTGTTGGTCGTATTTTCGAAAACCGATTTGGTATGAGCAGACTTTCTCCAGTCCTGCCAGTAATCAAAACCAAAACAGAGAAACAGAATGGATATCAAAGTAGAGCTTCGTCTTTCAGAAACAACCCTGAAGCCACATTTATAAAATATTTTAACAAAAAAGCAGTAACAGATTTTATGCTAATTTTACTTGAATCAAATATTGAAATTAACATTCTTCGGCCACCTCAAACGCCACAATGGCTTAGAAAGAACGATACTGAAGGGTATAGTAACTGGCAAGAGAGGGAGAGGCAGACGAGAAGATGGACATGAAACAGTATATAGGCTCAAGGATCGATCGTGACGAAGGCAGGAGAGCTGGCCAGGGATTGATTGTCTTACACATCGGCTGTCATGAGAGTGACGCTCTGTAAAGGATATTCTACATGATGATTGCTTTCTCAAATATTCAAGACGTTCTATTATTAGCAGTTCTATTTACTGGTTGGTCTTTTTATTTTAAATAACTAAAATTTTCATTTTATAATATTAGATTTAAAAACAAATTCACAAAATACCATATAGTGTTTTTATAATTCTGTCTGAGCTGTCTGCAAAATAATGTTCCTATTTTCACCTGTCCGCAGGTGTAAAAAGGTTGAGAAACACTGATCTATTGTTGAATACCTTTAACCTGTTTTTTATGTTTTAACTATATTTTTTTATATGTAATAATATTTCTTTGTCACAAGGAGTGCGTGACATGGTAGTTTGGATAACCGGTCTCATATTTTGAATATGTGTTCGAAACCTGAAATCCCTAGTATTTTTCTATTGGGGGAGAAATTAAAACCTGCACATTATATGTTGGCATCTGGTGTAAGTTTCTGCTGTTTCTCAGCTGCATGGAACCAACAGTGAAAAAATGTAATGATAGTTTTTATTTTTATGAATTTTTTTCTTTGGTGAAAAACTTTTCATTGTATACTGAGCAATGTACCTGTACTATGTTTTAAGTTTATTACAAGGTGACTGCTTACTGAGAAATGTATCTACGCAACATATATTTTTACCTTTTCCATTAAACAACTGCCTGCACCCAAATCATTCTCTAACACCCATGTGACCTATAACATACGAGGGCAGTCCAAAAATAAACTAGACTTTTAAAACAGCACAGCAACAAAGTGGAGCAGAAAGTTACTTACTGCTTGTGTCTTTCTTTCTTTTTCTTTTTTTTTTTTTTTTTTGCGTTCGTCTTATTTCTCTAGTCCCCAAGGCGGTGTGCGTTGCACTGTGGTTTTTATTTTGCGCCTGTTGGCCCAGTGCATCCGACTTCAGCATGCATTTTATGTAAGGGTCTCCTTCCTCCTGCATTTTCTAAGGGTTTGCTTCCCCAATGTAACGGCCAGTGTTATGATGGGGATCGAACCCAGCACCTTCGAGTTGTGAGCCGTGCCACTTAACCACTAGGCCACGCCGTCCCCTACTGCTTGTGTCTGAACCAGTGACATTGTCCTTAAATTTAATAATAGCCATGAGCGTTAGTTTGCGTGAAGTTCTGCTTCAATTTAGGTCAAACATTTACTGAATGATGACAGATGATTTTCTTAAAAATATAACGGGCGATGAACGTTATGTTTATGTGGAAACAAAAAGGCAGTCAACACAACTGGTTGGAACGACATCGCAGTGACCAAATACAGTACGTCGGTCGCTCAAATGTGAAGGTTCTGTTGGTCATATTTTGTTATTGAGGGACACCGTTTATCATATTTGTTCCACATGGTCAAACGATCAATAAAGAGTATTACTTGAATATTATGAGGCATTTAGGAGGGGCAATATGAAGAAAGACACCTGAAGCATGGACAAACAGAACCATGATATTGCACCACAAGAACACACCTGCAAAACTTAAGATGGTTGTTGTCCCACAGTCACCTTATTCACCGGATTTGGCTCATGCAGATTTCAGACTATAGAAGATATCAAAGAAAATTTGCTATGAGATATGTACACTATTCCAGAAAACAAGTTTCATGATGCATTAAAAAATGTGAAAATACTTTGGGAGCTGTGTATCAACAGTGGAGGGAACTATTTCAAAGGAGATAAGTTTAAAAAAATTGTAAGTAAAGAAATATTTTTGTTTTTTTACAAAGTTCGGTTTCTTTTTGAACTGCCCTCATATATTGATCCATATGCATTTAGATATCCACATAATTATCTGGTGATTTATTTTAATGTCAAACTGATGGCTCTTCTTTGCTGTATCTATTAGAACTCAGAAAAATCTTTGTTCTAATCAGTTTTTAACTGCACGATGTTTTTCTATCTTTTTTTTTGTTAAATTGAAATATTTCCGTCGCCATATTCCTGTGGATTATTCATTAGCAGAAGGATTGTCTAGTAAAATGTAAAGCACAGCATTTTTAAAGTAGATTTATTCTTTAATGACATTAAAGGCAACTAGTCACCCAACCTCCTCACAAATGATGAAACCTTGTTTTAAACAAAAACCTAACACTTTATCCACGACATTGCTATAGAACTACCTGTATTTTTGTTATATGTAATTATAGCGACAAAACACATTTTCTTAGATAATGATGTCCCAGGCATACCTGTTTGAAACAAAAATGATTTATAACCAAATTTGCTTTTGAAAATTGTTCATTAGTGCCAAGACTTTTCATTGACTGCTTATGAAGTGCTAGTATATCAGTTAACATTCTTCTGTTATTCCCTATGTTATGTTTGAGGTTATTCCCTGTCATGTTGAGGTTATTCCCTATGTCATGTTTGAGAAAATGTTTAGATTTTTTTTCCACACTCAAATAGATGATCCATATTCAGCTTTTTTTAAACTGTTATATAGATGTGTGCAAAGGCATGAGTTGGTAAGTCTTCTACTATAAAAGGGTTCATCAGTTCCTAAAATACCCAAAATGCAAAGCTATTTTCTGGCATATTAATGCTGTTATGCCCCATTAGCACAAATGTCTGAGATGATGTTCCACGAACACAGGACTCGCCAATTAATGACCTTTTGGAAGTTTCCAAGCCTAAAAATCAGATACCCAATTATCTGGCTAATCATTGGTGATGTAAGGTATGTGCATGTTTAATTCTGTGAGCAGAAGAGCAGTGTTCTGATGAAGACATACGACAATCAACCATACCCTTCTGATACAGCTTGACTTTCATCTACACATGTTTTGTGTATATATCAGTTGATCTTGTATCATGAGTGTGTGTTTACATTATGCATGGATTTACACAAGGTATATATTATATGTGTGTTTGTATATGTACATGCCTTTTTCATCTATTTGTGCTTTTAAGTTTCATGCATTTTTCTAGAATTTTTGTTATGTTATCTGCCACATAGCCTTCCTCATCAAATGTTTTAGATGCGCAGTAGTAGTTAATTAGGTTCTTCTTCTGAGGTGTTCATCCTGAAAAGGTTGTTTGTGATGTGTCATAATTTACTGCGAGGCTGTGATATCTGCGCCTTTCGGCCCGATAATCTGATTTCAGCACAGCATTTTTTTGGGACCGAATTTGCCTTCCCTCTTCAATCCCTAATCTCTTAGCCAGGCTGCATGACTGCAGTCTGTTTCCAGGGCTGACGCTTGGATGTGGAATAGAATCTCACTCAGTTATGTGTCACTGACCCCGAATCAAGCAACCAGCTGTAAGTTGCTAGTAGTTGTCAGCTCATTCACTGGTGCATCTTCAGTCCCTAATTAGTTTTTTCCATTTCATCTTATTTTCTGTCTTGCTGTATATTCTGCATAGGAAGACTGGAGAAAAGCCAGTTTGTTTCCCATTGAATTTAAGCCTGGACTGGATCCACACCACGTATTCCTATGGATTGGTAGTTTTTGTGATATTGTTATTCCGGGTTTGGGTGGTTGGTCTTAATTCAGCCTCCAAACCAGGAGGACAAACATGGTGACTTTGTCTGACCTCTCTCAGATGACCTGTTTAACTTTGTTGGACCAGCTATGCGTGTGTGAATCTTGCCAACATATCTCATGGGATCACCCAAGTATCCAAACTTCCACCACATCAAAGTGGAGCACGTGTGATGACCTCACAGGAAGTTGTTGAATACCCACAATGAGTAGGATTACTCTATTGTGCGCCCTGAAAAGGATGTTAAGTGGCGGGTTGTCGTAGCTTTCCTCACATCTGGAGCGTGCTGATGAAGGTAAACCGGGCAGTTGTGCTATGCTTGGCTTCATCTGCATGTCACTCACTACTATGGAGATCACATCGATACCTCACCTCGTTAGCCAGGCTGCCATGAAAACAGCCTGTTTCCAGGAAGGGCTGCTGGGAAGCCGAAGTGAGGGTCTTGGTGGCCAGTATGTTTTGCCTGATCAGATGTTAGTCTTCCTTCCCAGCACAGGAAGTAGTTCTCCCCATATTTCTCATCTATTCATTTCTCATTCTATCTCTCTTGGTGGTCAATCTTCTTCTCCGTTCATTCTCAATCTCCTGCTACCAACCCCTGAACAGGGCTTAGCATGTAGCACGATGTAGTCTGGAGAACGGAATGCGTTGTGTCGATATTTGCACCTTTCGGTCCAATACATCCATCTTCAGCAGTGTGGTCAATCTATAAGTACCAAAAGCATATTTATCTTTAGTTGACATTTCAATCTTTTGTCACTTGTGAGAAGTCTATGATCAGGCTGTGTACACGTTAGTTAGTTATTCTTTCCACTTGTGCGGTTTAGCATTGTGGGGAGCTTAAGTGGTATGTCCTACGCTAAGTGCGTTGGTCAATGTGAGCCCGTGTCGTTGCACAATCTTTCTAATGTCATCTATCCACCTGCCTCGTGTCTGCCCCCATTGCCCTGTAGCCATGTGATGTTTATAATTCATGTACATAACATGTGTATATCTTGGGTCTGTGAGTGTATATCAGCTAAATATCATATGTACATACATAAATTATAGTGCAAGCTGTGACTTCAAAAGGTGTATACATTTTTCATTCACAATTATATGATTGTTGTGCCATGTGTAATATATAGGTAAGTGTAATTGGGTTTAGTCATTGAAGAAAACAGGTGCTCTTCACCTGTGTGAGGTAAGAGATCCGAGATAGGTGCTTGCCTGACTGCAGTAATTTTTATAACTAACATACTCATATTAGTGATAGCCGTATAACATACCTAATGTCATAAACCACACATGTGGATACCAGGAAGCAAAGAATATGGCCACTGGAGCATTCCAAGCATGTTGTAAAAGTAAACAAAAGAAGGCTGTGCATGGAGTTAGCAACCTTTTCATGTAAAACTTGCTACAGAAATCACAAAGTGCTTTGGCGCAGTCTCACTGAAATCTGCATTATTGGTGGTCCAATGCTTTGTAAGGTACACAAGTGGTATATATGTATATACTTACAAAGCTGTTTTTCTCTTCCTTACTTAGTCACTTTTTTTTATACACTGGTGTAATGTGTACTGAGGTTTTGCCAGAAAGAGCAACAGATTCTATTCATCATTTTCTTGATCTAGTTCTAGCCTAGTCCTAGGGAATTGCGACACTAGTCCAGTCAGGCACAACATACTGACCAGGATGTCGTGTCAGGGTCAGACACAATACACTGACCAAGAAACTCAATCTCTCTTCCATGTAGCATTCCCTGGAAACAGGCTGTTTTCAAGGCAGCCTGGCTGACGAGATGTTAATCGATGTGATCCCCATAGTAATTAGCATCATGCAGATAAAGCCAAGTATAGCACAACCGCCTGGAAGACTGTAGTCCACCTTCATCAGCATGCTCGGGATGTGAGGAAAGCTACTACAACCTGCCAGTTAACGTTTTTTTCAGGGCGCACACAAGAGTAAACTTACCCATTGTTGGCATTAAACAGCAACAACAATAGTCTAATCATGACTCTTATAGACTGTTTTAAATTGTCATCTCAGACTTTTGGTTATCATGGGGTCTAGATCCTTGGATTTTTTCTTCCCATGACTGCTGTGGCAGTATTCTTTCAATCACCAAAGTTGAAATTGCTCCACTCTGCAAGGGCTAGGTTTGTTTTCCAGCCTTTTCTCCTACGTTTTTATTAATGATTTTTGTTTTGTAGTTAGTACTTTGTTCTTGACTTCTGTTCTGAGTGTCACATATTCTTTGTATTTCTGTTTTTTCTTCTGTAGTCTCGACTTACAAGTATTATTTCCATGCTTTTTTTCTTTTTCCTTATTTATCATTTTGTTTTCTGAAAAACCAGCATGTCGTCTTTACATCATTCTTGACTTCACCAAATGCTTCTGCTGTAACTGCTGTGTGAATTGAATTCTGGATACTTGAGTGGTTTCCCACTACTGTCGATATAAGCCCACGATAATTGGTCCAAACTTTGGGCCCTCTCAGCTTCTAACTTGATTGTAGGTGTTATCTTAGTGGGGCTGCTCTTTCAGTTGTTCTATGTATTGTCTTAGATAGTACTCACTTCTGATTTATGGCCCTTTTCAGGATCTGGCATCTCTCACATTAATCTTTCCTCACGATTGCATAATCAATTTTGAATTTCTCATTTCTTGGTTGGCTCACATCAAGTGTGTATACTTGTGAGGAACTGTATTTGTGATGATCAGGTTTTGCTCACTGCAGAATCTCAGGGGCCATCTTCCATTGTCAGCCATATATTCTGGTCCAGGGCTGTTTATTGGCTAGCTAACCTTCAAATATAGAAAGCATTCAGTTATTCAAACCCATCTGACATGCTTGGTAAGAGGACAGGGTTTATTTCCTCCGCAAAGGTGATTTCTCTTCTTATAAACAGAAGTTCTGATAAATTGGCCGTGGACATAAGAAATTATGAAGTAAAATTTGAAAATTATGGTTAATTTTTTCATTCCAAGTGAAACACAGGGCTACCACTACAGCTGGCCCTTTACAGTGGCAGTTTCAATAGCAATGGTTTTACACGATGAGGTTGCTAGCTTCATAATTTTAGGCTAAACAAAAAACATAAAGTTAACAACAGTGTTATAACACTATGCTGTGTTATCTACATTGTACATGTTTTGACTACTGGTACTAATGAATAAAGTTTTCCACATATGCCATTGGTTGTCTTGTTTCCTCCTGATTCATATACATTAAATAATTGAAACAGAAATTTCATATCTTACTACAAATATGTTTCATTACAAAATATTTATGTGTTACAGTCTTGTCATACACATAATACTAAATCATCATCTTATATTATGGCTCTTCACTTATTACAGTAAAGTAAGAGGTGTGTTCAAATGAAACCAGACCAAACTCCAACAAGTGAACATACGCATGATAATCATGATGACGCCACTCCTGATGTAAACAAGACATACCAACCGTCAAGTTTGTAAAATTTCATTATCCTCCAACTCATAGTTTCCTCAGCAGAATGTGGAAAACATGCCGTGTGATACGGAATCCGTCCAGAGTTGATCAGCGAGCAGTAATTCGGTTTCTAACAGCTGAAGGATGTCGACCATTCATCGCAGAATGCAGGCAGTGTATAGTGACAAAAGTGTGTCGAAGACAAGAGGGAAGAACTGGACACCAGAAGTGACGCCATCATGCACATCGTACATATGTTCACTTGTTGCAGTTTGGTCTGGTTTCATTTGAACACGCCTTGTATATAGACATACACAAACTCATTTATAATGAGCATGTGATCTGTGTTTTATCTAATTCTTATAAATCATGTACTATAGCAAGGTTAACCTCAATTCTTGGTGCCGCTATCAAATAAAAAATTCAGCAAATTCAGCAATGTATAACTTATAAAAAAACATTTCAAATCGTCTGTTGAAAGAAGTTGTATCCATGCATGAAACAGATTGTTTTTTTGTGAATTGCAAGGTTGGGCCACTAAAAACCATCTCCATGTTGTGTCTAATTTCATGGCTAACACTCTCAGACCATATAACCATCCTAGAGTGTCCCAATATCCCAGTGCGGTGCTGTGTATGGAGAACATTTTGTTAGAAGAACAGCTTGAGCCTAGATATTATTCACTGGTGTATGTGACTGGATGCATGAACAAAGACTCGGTAAGTAGAAGCAGCTAGAGGGAAGCGTTGGGTGGTTCTCTATGCAGAATCAAACAATTCCTTGGGAGAAACCAGAATCAGAGATTTAACTTGTGCATTTTAAAAATCACCACAGATGTATAATAATAATGTTCGCATCTAAGGCCCGTTGCGCCGATCGACTACTACCATGTCTAACTGCTGAGGCTTGTTCATGCGTAGTGTGTCGACCAAAATCCCTACAGACCCCCCAAGTAGAGCCGAGTACTCCGCTGCCTTGGGATGAGGGCAGCGAGAAGTGTGTATCGGACCAATGTTTGTGTCAGGCTTTTTTGGTCCATGTTTGGCACGGTTTTTTTTCGTTTCGCCCCTGATGCCTCTGGATTGTGTCCACCTTTGGGTCAGCGTGACACTTGCTGTGCTGAGAATACGGGGTTAGGAGAGGTATCGTGTAACCTCCAGTGGAGAGGGGGGCAGGAGGAAGGCAGTGATTTGAAAACCAAAAAACACTTATGTGCAATGCAGAGACAATGGAATACCTGAGAATAAGGATATGTGTCATGGCTCCAACTTAACAAGTGGTGGAAAGGTGGGCAAGAGTCACCTCATAAAACGAAGAACAATATGTCAAGATAAATCATCTTTTCACCACATATCATTTACTGTGAAACACTATACATCTTATCTTAACTTAACGTCTTTATACTGGTTTACAAGATTTTACAGAGTCTGTATACAACCAGTTTCTTAGAGGGTGGTTTAACCGATGTGTGAGTCCATCTTGATAAACTCAAACACTATGCCTAAGTAGATACAAAGCCAGTTAGGTGCCATCTATAACTGCTCATAACAAACCACCAGGGGAAAGGTACAAATAACTTGGGTAGATTTTTAACTTGAACTTTGTCCAGGCAGCAGTCGTTAAGCCTACTCTTTTCTATTTCCAACTGTCAAGGAATTTTTAATGTGCTCGAACTTAAACACGGGAGTCCGAACTCACTACCCAGAGATCAGGGTAATTTTTACCAGAATATCCACTTGAAAAAATCCCGGTCTCCAACACCCGAGGTGGACACCTTACTCGAGACCACTAAGCAGCACAAAACAACAACTACACACACCAATAATTTCCTAAGAACAGGTTTAACATCAAAGCACATTAAGCTTCCCCCTTAATGGTATCTATGAGCTAACATTGTTCAGTCCGTCAGTTCTTTCACTAGGGGACACAAATCTATTCATCTGCTGTTTAGTGAACAGGAATAAAACAAAGGAAAAGTTGAAACAATATCATGTTGTCTGGTGTTCAGGCTCATTCTGCAATATTCTTTCAATCAAAACCCATTCCTGAATTAAATCAAATAAATGTACCTCAAAAAAGATATAATATAGCAACACACAAAATAATAAAACCATCTTGGTAAATTATAACACTGTAAACATCGTTCATTTCAATTGTCTTTTCTGGTCCCTTTTATGTATCTTATGTGGGTACCATCGCAACTGGCCCCTTTTGGGCAGCATTTGTCACAGCATTTATGAGCTTGCACAGTTCTCTTTAATTGCCTTTTATGACATGCTTGTGGAAGGAAGACTAATGTCTGGTCAGGCACAACATACTGATCAAACATGTTGGGGTCAGGCAAAATATACTGGTCAAGACCCTCCTATTGGCTTCCTAGTAGCCCTTCCTGGAAATGGGCTGTTTTTATGGCAGCCTGGCTAACGGGGTGAGGGATCGACATGATCTCCGTAGGAGTTAGTGATATGCAGATGAAACCAAGCATAGCACAGCTGCCTGGAGGACTTCGGACCACCTTCATCAGCATGCGCGGGATGTGAAGAAAGCTACTGCAACCCACCACTTAACATCCTTTTCAGGGCGCACAAAAGAGTAAACCTACTCATTGTGGACATTCAACAACAACAACAACATGACATCCTTGTAAGACATATAAATTAAATATGTCTGATAAGAGCTCAATATATATATATATATAGTTCAAGACACTCTGGAAGTTTGGCTGTTGACAGAGTGAAGTGGAGGGAGTTTGCTGCTGTCCTTGAAGACACTATCAGATGTGATGTTCTCTGATGGCTTTATTAGACATTGACCAAGGACCTAAAAAGAATAGAAGACAATCTGGATCATAGAATATATGCATGTGAATACAGTTAAACAAACTCAATACCGATAATAACCTAAATACAGATATGTTTACTCTTTCCATGAGCAATTGTTTTCTCAGCTGTACACAATCAAGTTTAGGGAGATAAAAATAACAAGAAGTTATGTATTTACAATTAAAATGTATATCAGCGACCCATAGCTGACTGCGTCAGGGCCAGCGAGCCAGAGCTGCCAAGACCCTTCTACACCTTCATGCGGTGATCCTGGATAACAGAGCTAGGGAGAAGGGATCAAAGAGGGAACGCTAACCTGGTACTAAAAAAATGCCTGTTGAAGTCGGATGTGTCTGACTGAAAGGTGCAAATATTGCAGTCAAGCTGTAAACTACGACACAACGCATTCCGTTCTCTGGACTACATTCTGCTACTTACACCCGTGTCAGGGTTTGGTAGCGGGAGATTGAGAACGAACGAAGCCAAGCCATGCCATACACCAATTTGATGAACAATCTATTGATGAACAAGAAGGTTGCATAATAATACATAGAGTACTTTAGAAGAAACAGAAGCAAATATTACAGCCAATTAAAAAATATGTCAATATTCGGTGACATAGAGTATGCTTATTTGACATTATCTCAGCATCTGCAATGTTGATCCATTTTACGCTTCTAAGCATTAGTTCATAATCCAATGGGACTGAGTGGTCTCAAGGCAAGAAGCCGGCCTCGGGTGCTGGAGGTTGCCGGTTCAACTCATGGTGGAGACCGGAATTTTTTTACGTGGGCTTTCTTGTATTTTTGCGGATATCTGGGTAGTAAAGATTGGGCGCCCATGTGCAGTGTCATTAAAAATCCCACAGCAGATGGAAATGAAAAAAGAGTAGGCTTAACGACTACTGCCCAGGCAAAATTCAAAATCATGTTAAAATTCTACCCAATCTATTTATGGGATCCTCTTCGGTGCAACGGAATTCGTGCATTGTGCTGAGATTCTCAAAAGTTATGGAGAAGAACAGAGCACTTATAGGTTAAATCGTGTGCAATGATGTTGATCCTTCGACTAATACAATTAGTGAAGTCCAGACCAAATTTGAAGGTAACATATTAAATAGAAATGAAGATTTGACACATTTAGTAACAACTGTTTACTTGTGAGTCTTTAGCAACCACAAAATGCACCAGAAGCACAAACAAGTCAATGTTGGAAAGGAACATAATGTATCAAATTCAGAATTTCAATTGACGCTATTATTACAGTAAACGGGAAGGATAAAAATAGATACTAAAGGATGCAGTAGTAAAACTAGAACGATGGACATAAATGAAACATCTCATATGGTACAGCGAATCGACTGCAACTGAATGAGTTAACCCCCTTACATACGCAATACATATTGTGTTTAACTCACTAACATACCCAATACATATTGTGTTTAACTCACTAACATACCCAATACATATTGTGTTTAACTCACTAACATACCCAATACATATTGTGTTTAACTCACTAACATACCCAATACATATTGTGTTTAACTCACTAACATACCCAATACATATTGTGTTTAACTCACTAACATACCCAATACATATTGTGTTTAACTCACTAACATACCCAATACATATTGTGTTTAACCCCCTAACATACCCAATACATATTGTGTTTAACCCCCTAACATACCCAATACATATTGTGTTTAACTCACTAACATACCCAATACATATTGTGTTTAACTCACTAACATACCCAATACATATTGTGTTTAACTCACTAACATACCCAATACATATTGTGTTTCTTCTTCTTCTTCTTCGTTCGTTCTCAATCTCCCACTACCAAACCCTGAAAGGGTAAGTAGCAGAATGTAGTCCAGAGAACGGAATGCGTTGTGTCGTAGTTTACAGCTTGGCTGTGATATTAGCACCTTTCGGTCCAACACATCCGACTTCAGCAAGCATTTTTTGAGTACCGGGTTAGCATTCCCTCTTCGATCCCTTCTCCTTAGCCAGTCTGCCCTGCAGCAGCCTGTTATCCAGGATCACCACGTGGAGGTGTAGAAGGGTCTTGGCAGCTATGATTTGCTGGCCCTGACGCTAGTAGTCAGCTATGGGTCGCTGACCACTGCAGCTCATGCGCTGCTCAGCATCTTGATCCCATATTGTGTTTAACTCACTAACATACCCAATACATATTGTGTTTAACTCACTAACATACGCAATACATATTGTGTTTAACTCACTAACATACGCAATACATATTGTGTTTAACACACTAACATACCCAATACATATTGTGTTTAACTCCCTAACGAGGAGAGGAGACCAACGTCAGGTCAGGCAAAACATACAGATCAAACATGCTAGTCAGGGTCAGGTAAAATACTGGTCAAGAGCTCGATCTCACTTCAACACAGTTTTCCCTAGAAACAAGCTGTTTTATTGTAAACAACGAAGTGGAGGATAGACGTGATCCCCGTAGTTGTGAGCGACATGCAGAAAAAGCCAAGCATAGCACAACAGCCTGGAGGACCCCCATTCACCTTCATCAGCACGTTTGAGATATAAGGAAAGAAATAAAATGTAATGCCCATTTCAGGGTGCTCAAAAGAATAAAGTTACCCAATACATATTATGTTTAACCCCTCCCTAACATACCCAATACATATTATGTTTAACCCCTCCCTAACATACCCAATACATATTATGTTTAACCCCTCCCTAACAAACCCAATACATATTATGTTTAACCCCTCCCTAACATACCCAATACATATTATGTTTAACCCCCTAACATACCCAATACATATTATGTTTAACCCTCTAACATACCCAATACATATTATGTTTAACCCCCTAACATACCCAATACATATTATGTT
This sequence comes from Ariolimax columbianus, assembly GCA_036924085.1. Taxonomy (NCBI): domain Eukaryota; kingdom Metazoa; phylum Mollusca; class Gastropoda; order Stylommatophora; family Arionidae; genus Ariolimax; species Ariolimax columbianus. The sequence continues at coordinate 82,360,936 of JAVGWX010000009.1, read as the reverse complement.
TAACCCCTCCCTAACATACCCAATACATATTATGTTTAACCCTCTAACATACCCAATACATATTATGTTTAACCCCCTAACATACCCAATAAATATTATGTTTAACCCTCTAACATACCCAATACATATTATGTTTAACCCTCTAACATACCCAATACATATTATGTTTAACCCCTCCCTAACATACCCAATACATATTATGTTTAACCCCTCCCTAACATACCCAATACATATTATGTTTAACCCCTCCCTAACATACCCAATACATATTATGTTTAACCCCTCCCTAACATACCCAATACATATTATGTTTAACCCCCTAACATACCAAATACATATTATGTTTAACCCCTCCCTAACATACCCAATACATATTATGTTTAACCCTCTAACATACCCAATACATATTATGTTTAACCCCTCCCTAACATACCCAATACATATTATGTTTAACCCCTCCCTAACATACCCAATACATATTATGTTTAACCCCCTAACATACCCAATACATATTATGTTTAACCCCCTAACATACCCAATACATATTATGTTTAACCCCTCCCTAACATACCCAATACATATTATGTTTAACCCTCTAACATACCCAATACATATTATGTTTAACCCCCTAACATACCCAATAAATATTATGTTTAACCCTCTAACATACCCAATACATATTATGTTTAACCCCCTAACATACCCAATACATATTATGTTTAACCCCTCCCTAACATACCCAATACATATTATGTTTAACCCCTCCCTAACATACCCAATACATATTATGTTTAACCCCTCCCTAACATACCCAATACATATTATGTTTAACCCCTCCCTAACATACCCAATACATATTATGTTTAACCCCCTAACATACCCAATACATATTATGTTTAACCTTCTAACATACCCATTACATATTATGTTTAACCCCTCCCTAACATACCCAATACATATTATGTTGAACCCTCTAACATACCCAATACATATTATGTTTAACCCCCTAACATACCCAATAAATATTATGTTTAACCCTCTAACATACCCAATACATATTATGTTTAACCCTCTAACATACCCAATACATATTATGTTTAACCCCCTAACATACCCAACAATATTATGTTTAACCCCTCCCTAACATACCCAATAATTATTTGTCCATAAACCGTAATTATTATTCTGTTCATTTAAATCTTTCAATTCAACATGAGAAAAGTAACGGACGCCAACTAACATTTTTGTCTGTATAGACCATTATCAAAGACTGAACGAACGAGAACAAAACAGATAAAGAACAGTGAATTAAGTTAAAGGAAACTGTGATTAAAAGATATAGAAACCCAAGAAGGAAAACAAAAATCAAATGAATCATGTTGGCAATGAGATTAAGAAATAACACGCAGAGTAGACACGGACAAGGAATATGAAAGTTTAATTTCATCTAGAAGAGCTCACCCTCCCTAGATACATATGTTAAGATCTCTGTGGAGTTGTATACATTTACAGGTAGGAGAAGGATCCTCTAAAGTGAAATATAGCCATTTTTTAGAACACCGTTATCTACACCTTGTGCTGGTATTCTTCTTCTTCTGCGTTCATTCTCAATCTCCCGCTACCAAGCCCTGAACAGGGCTTTGCAAGTAGCAGGATGTAGTCCTGAGAACGGATTTGCGTTGTGTCGCTAGTTTACAGTTTGACTGCGATATTTGCACCTTTCGGTCTGACACATCCGTCTTCGGCAGTATGCTGGCATTGATTTTGCACCAGCTTCTGTTAGATCCTTTCCATGGGGACGGCGTGGCCTAGTGGATAAGTGGCGCGGCTCACAATCCGAAGGTGCTGGGTTCGATCCCCATCACAGCACCGGCTGTTACCCCGGGGAAGCAAATCCTTAGAAAATGCAGGAGGAAGCAGACAGTTACATAAAATGCATGCTGAAGTCGGATGCATTGGGCCGACAGGCGCAAAATAAAAAACCACAGTGCAACGCCTTGGGGATTAGAGAAATAAGGCGAACGCAAAAAAAAACCCAAAAAAAAACAACCTTTCCAAGATGATGAGCAGTACATGAGCTGCAGTGGTCAGCGACCCATAGCTGACTGTTGGTGTAAGGGCCAGCGAACCAGAGCTGCCTTCTACACCTCCTTGCAGTTATCCTGGATAATAGGTTGCAACAGAGCAGACTGGCTAAGGAGAAGGGATCGAAGAGAGAAGGGTAACCTGGTACTCAAAAATGCATGCTGAAGTCTGATGTATTGAACCAAAAGGTACCAACCTATCTGGGAGTCACATTTGATCGGCGCATGACATGGAAAAGTCAGATTGAGAGAAACCGAATGAGAGCCAGAGAAAGAATGGCAATCATGAGGAAACTTGCTGGCACAAGCTGGGGAGCAGACGAAGGCATACTAAAGAAACTGTACACTGGAAGAGTGAGACCAGTTCTCGAGTATGGCATTGCGGCATGGACAACAGCAGCAAAGGCGAACTTCGATAAAGTTAGCAAACTTCAAAACCAAGCCATGAGAATTATAACAGGTGGCATGAAGTCAACGCCAATTGTAGAACTTGAAAAGTTTACAAAACTGCAACCCATGACCGATAGAAGAGACTGCAGAGCCCAGCTGCAGTCAGAGAAACTCAGAAGACTGACTGACCATCCAATGCACCAGAGACTAAACAATTTGGGAAATGGGAAACTAAAGCGGAGAAACTTTGCAGAAATAGCCAAAGCAAAAATGCACGAAGATCCCATAAATGCACTAACAACACCAAAACCCATCACTACTGTACGAAAACCTACCTGCAGGCAGGATATATTTCCAGAGGTGGTAGAAAATATACCAGGTATTGGAAACAAAAACTGCCAGACTGAACAAGAAAGGAGAGATACTACCCTAAGCTTCATATCGAAAAGCTACCCAAGCATGGACTGGACCCATGCATACACCGACGGTTCTGTAACAAACACTACACAGAACGGAGGGGCAGGAGCATTCTTGAACCTACCAAATGGAAAACAAATAACACTGTCATTCGCTACTGGTAAGTACACAAGCAATTTCAGAGCGGAGGCAGAGGCACTGAGGGCGGCAGTGGAAGAAATGGTGAGACACAATGAAAATGAAAGCCATATAGTCCTGCTTACAGATGCTCTCTCCGTAGTCACAGTGCTAAAAAGCCAGAAAAACACTGAGCTTAGTGACTTAAGAGCAGCACTCTGCAAACTGTGCCAGCAGTCCGCACCAAAAAGGGTAGTGGTACAGTGGGTCCCATCACACTGCAACATCCAAGGCAACGAGGAGGTAGACAGACTGGCAAAAGAAGGTGCAAGACTACCACAAATAGATACTAGTATGACGTACGAAGAGTCAAAACGGCTTATCAAAGCCAGATACATGACCAAATGGGAAACCGAACATACTGGTTACACCAAAACCGATGCCTATTACCAGTTGAACCGAAGAGAGCAGGTCGTTGTCTTCAGACTTCGCACTGGTCACAATAGACTGAGGTACCACCTATTCAACAAATTGAAGATAGGTTGTACCGACGAATGCCTGTGCGGTACTGGTAAAATGACCGCTGAACATCTGCTGCAGAACTGCCCGACATACGAGGATCAGAGAGAGCAGATGAGGCCATCACCAGTGGAACTGCAAGACAAGCTCTATGGCAGTGGCGACAGCCTCAGGATGACCGCCGCTAAAAAATAATGGTTACTGTCTGACTGCGTACGAAGAAGAAGAAGAAGAACCAAAAGGTACAAATATCGCAGTCAAGCTGTAAACTACGACACAATGCATTTTGTTCTCAGGACAACATCCTGCTATTTGCAAATTCCTTTTCAGGGCTTGGTAGAAGGAGATTGTGAACGAATGAAGAAAAAGACCCTTTTCTACTTCTTGATTTAGGTGACATAGTCTACCAGATGACAGAACAACAAATAAATATAACTAAACTGTGAATATATAGAAACTTAATTTCTGTGACTTCTAGCATATTATATTTAACTAAAATAAAGTTTAGATTGATGTAACCCTTATAATAAGGCTAATACTAAAATATGCAATGAGGTTAGCTTTATATTGCAAGAGAATACCATAGGAGTAAAAAAACAAAGAAAGGTGCTTATGGCAGTGCAGAAAGACATGATACCAGATAAATTTGCCTCACGGGCATCCCATCGACAGCCAGTAAAATACCTATGAGACAGCACAAAAATCAAGAGCTACATCACAGAAAGAAACTTGAGAAAAAAGAAGTTAAAACAATCTGAGATATAACGCAATATACAAAAACAGCACAAGAGAAATCAGAAGAGAGATTATGATGGAACATATATTGGACACATGTAGTAGGATAGAAGAGTTGTACAGACAAGGGAAGGAAGGAAGGAGACATTCAAAGAAATCAGAAGACTAACTAGTAAGTTCAAAACCGTTCTTACGTGTAATAAATGGTGAAGATCGTAATACCCTGACAGAGAACAAGAATACACTTGAGAGATGGAAACAATATTATAGATAAATGTACAAAGACATGGAAGAAGCTCAACGGAACACCTTAGAGGCCACACAAATGGAAACCTTGTACAGAACTAGTATTTTGAATTATTTTGAGCAATCGCCATTTTTGTCTCTGAAGCCCAGACATTCAAAATGCGTGACCTGATCTATTTCCTCACTACCTACTGTAAATTTATGTTGACATCGTGTTTCGTTGGTGGCCATTAACTTTGTTTTGTTTATGCTTATAAACAGATTTTGATCTTTACTATATCCATTTATGGCTGATAGTAGCTGCTCTAGCCCTTCTGCACTTCTTGATAGTATCACTGTATCATCTGCGTATCATAACTCAAGAATCTTGTAACTGTCAATCGTAAATGGATCAAAACTTTTGTCTTCTCTAATGTTTGTCATTATACATTTTGTATAGATGTTATATAGATATGGTGAGACGATACATCTGCATCATACTCCCTTTTGTACTGTGAACCAATCTGATATTTGTCCAAATACTCGGACAGCAGCTTGTTGATCTTGATATAATGTTTCAATGAGACAATATTTTTTCTATAAAAAATATGAAACATGAACGAAAACAAAATAAATGTGAAATGCCTATTTCTGTTGTTATTTACAGGTGATATTCAACTATACTGAAACCACTCTGATTTGTACAAAAATAAAGGCTTCATCTAAATTATACAATTTAGATTACAATAAGCTAACCAAGAACAAAGAATTACTTTCAACTCCTGACACCTAAATTATAATATCATTTAATTTAGATGAAACATAGAAGATAAATCTCAGTTTTGCTGATTCTACAAAATGAAATTAAGGATGTTTGACACTACACAAACAATTTTAGAAAGGTCTGAATTCTGTAGCAGTTTTCTAACAGCCCTCCCTAAATTTGTTCACATTATCCTGTCTTCTTTTAGCTCCAAATGGAGCATAGGCTGCCCCTAACATGTGCTCTTGCAGTGGTGGTTTATGTAGCAATAAGTTTTACATGATGAGGTTATTACCCCATGCACAAACCTTTTAACAACATGTTCAAAAGATGACATTGTCCTATTCATTACTCTCCTAGAAAAACTCTGCATTTTAAAATACTTTATACACGTTAAAATGATTTCAACTTGTAGTGTCAAAATATATGTAAAAGTATCAAATAAATACAACTATAAGACATATTTAGCAAGTCTTTGCTCTAAATCTGCTAGTTATTACAAATTAATTTTTAAATGGAGCTAGCACAATTCATTATTTGGGGTAAATTCTCACAAAATTACTCGCAAATAAAACCATAATCACTTTTAAAGTAAAAGTAAAGGTTTGTCCCATGGTAGTTACACTACCGCCAGAGAATGAAGTTGTTAGAGACATCAGTATACTAAGCCACAGCTTGTATGAGGTAGGGTGGCCAGTTGCCGCCCATGGTAGTTACACTACCGCCAGAGAATGAAGTTGTTAGAGACATCAGTATACTAAGCCACAGCTTGTATGAGGTAGGGTGGCCAGTTGCCATTGCTTTTACTTCCATAGTCGCATGCCAGTTAATCATTTTGTCTATTAAATAATGAAATACGTCATTGACCAAGAACTCCAATTTGACAAAATCTTGTACATGTTCATCAAGAGATAGCAAAACAAGAGTTGGACGAAAGGAAGCTGACTTGACTTCGTTCGTTCTCAATCTTCCACCATCAAGTTCTGAAAAGGACTTAAGTAGCAGGATGTAGTCCAGAGAACGAAATACGTTGTGTCATTGTTTACAGCTTGACTGCAATATTTGCACCTTTCAGTCAGACACATCCGACTTCAGCAGGCATTTTTTGAGTACCAGGTTAGCCTTCCAACTTTAATCCCTTCTCCCTAGCCAGTCTGCTCTGTTGCAGCCTGTTTTCCAGAAACACTGCATGGAGGTGTAGAAGGGTCTGTCTAGGCAACTCTGGTTCGCTGGTCCTGACGCTAGCAGTCAGCTATGGGTTGCTGACCGCTACAGCTCATGCGCTGCTCAGCACCAAATGACAAGTTGTATCAAAGAAAACATCATCTCTGTCTACTCAGCACCAATTGATAAGTATCAAAGAAAATATCATCTCTGTCTACTCAGCACCAATTGATAAGTATCAAAGAAAATATCATCTCTGTCTACTCAGCACCAATTGATAAGTATCAAAGAAAATATCATCTCTGTCTACTCAGCACCAATTGATAAGTATCAAAGAAAATATCATCTCTGTCTACTCAGCACCAATTGATAAGTATCAAAGAAAATATCATCTCTGTCTACTCAGCACAAATTGACAAGTTGTATCAAAGAAAATATCATCTCTGTCTACTCAGCACCAATTGATAAGTATCAAAGAAAATATCATCTCTGTCTACTCAGCACCAATTGATAAGTATCAAAGAAAATATCATCTCTGTCTACTCAGCACCAATTGATAAGTATCAAAGAAAATATCATCTCTGTCTACTCAGCACCAATTGATAAGTATCAAAGAAAATATCATCTCTGTCTACTCAGCACCAATTGATAAGTATCAAAGAAAATATCATCTCTGTCTACTCAGCACCAATTGATAAGTATCAAAGAAAATATCATCTCTGTCTACTCAGCACCAATTGATAAGTATCAAAGAAAATATCATCTCTGTCTACTCAGCACAAATTGACAAGTTGTATCAAAGAAAATATCATCTCTGTCTACTCAGCACCAATATTACCTTTCTCAAGACGTGTCCGTCCTGTTGCTATACTTGACCATCTGCGCACGAGTGTATAAGGTCACAGGGCTTTCAGAATCAGACTCATCAACAATGATCTGACCTTCTAGCTAAAAACATGGACAAATAGAAAAAAAATATTCAGGTCACTCAATTGCTGCTTTTTTGTTCTATTGGAACATATGACAGAACCAGTTACTTATCCCAAATTTCCTATTTTTAACATGTTTTTATAGATCTGTCTATAATGTTCTGATCTTATTACCATTTCCATTGTTCTTCACCAGCGGCGCCAGTCTTGTGCATGTATTGTTAGGAATCGGTTGCTATTCTGAGGGTATTTCCTTCTTATTTAAACTTACTTTCAGGTCATAGACACATCTTCTAATGAATGAGCTCAAAAACTAGGACAGGGACATCAAATGTGCAACTTGTAACACCATTTTAGCCAATTATCACTGATCACACACTATTTATGGAATTATTTTTGGGTTTTTTTTGGCGTTCTTATTTCTCTATTCCCCAAGGCGGTGTGCGTTGCACTGTGGTTTTTATTTTGCGCCTGTCGGCCCAATGCATCCGACTTCAGCGTGCATTTTATGTAAGGGTCTGCTTCCTCCTGCATTTTCTAAGGATTTGCTTCTCCGGGGTAACGGTCGGTGCTGTGATGGGTATCGAACCCAGCTCCTTTGGGTTGTGAGCCGTGTTACTTAACCACTAGGCCACGCCGTCCCCTTATTTATGCAATTAATACCAAGGATTATGCAACCCAAAATAATTCTTAGGCTCTTGTGATTTATTGCCCTTTGTCTAAATGGGGGGGGGGGGGAGAAGAAATAAAGGGACCTAACTAAAGAGTTGTAGTGGACATGCAGCACTTGGATGAAACAAGCAGCCAAACATCGGAGGTGATAAGATGTGGGGTATGCAACGACAGGAAGGGGTGGAGCAAAAACACAATAATGTTAAACACATAATCTAAACAGAATATGATGATTAAAGTAACCACAAAACAGATCAATAACGAAAACAACAACATCCAAGCATACTCACACTTCTGTCTTCTGGAAGTCCAAACTTCAATCTCAGCCACTTCCTTGATTCAGTGGCCAGATGATCCATGTATCTGTTAACACCCACACCTGGTAAAAATTCAACAAGAGTATCATAGTTAGCAAAGCAAATTTATATCAGTGTATGTTATGCATAAAGGTGATGACAATAAACTCCCTCCACCTAAGGGCAATGACAATAAACTCCCTCCACCTAAGGGCAGTGACAATAAACTCCCTCCACCTAAGGGCAGTGACAATAAACTACCTCCACCTAAGGGTAGTGACAATAAACTCCCTCCACCTAAGGGCAGTGACAATAAACTCTCTCCACCTAATGGCAGTGACAATAAACTCCCTCCACCTAAGGGCAGTGACAATAAACTCCATCCACCTAATGGCAGTGACAATAAACTCCCTCCACCTAAGGGCAGTGACAATAAACTACCTCCACTGAAGGGCAGTGACAATAAACTCCTTTGATTTAAGAGCGGTGACAATAAACTCCCACCACTTAATGGGCAGTGACAATGAATGAACTCCATACACAACTACTTCCCCTTAAGGGCAGTGACAATAAAAACTACCTCCACTTAAGGGCAGTAACAATAAACTCTCTCCCCTTAAGGCAGTAACAATACCCTCCCTCAACTTAATGGGCAGTGACAATGAATGAACTCAATACACAACTACTTCCCCTTAAGGGCAGTGACAATAAACTCTCTCTACAACTACCTCAGATCTGAGATGGCTATTTGAGATCTCTTTAACAAGACTCGCATTACTTACTTCTGAAAGTACAGAATGATTGACTAAAGCATGAGTGGATAGCAGATGTATAATCCTCAAACCTACAAAAGCTGGTGTAGATCTACTGCCCTAGTCATGCTTGGGTTAAAGACAACAAAACAGTTGACATCTTTACTTCAAAAGCAACCATTATGACAACATTAGATATGGACAGGAGTGACATGTTGAAGTCTATCAATGACCACCTGTTTGATGATGATACTGCAATAAAATGAGATTTGAGAAAAGTGGATGGACCCATGAGAGAATGGAGCAGGAGTCTGTACAATGGAAAAGAAACAGGAACAATTAGAATCCACACAATTTACCATTTGCTGAGAGAGACTGAGTACCTATGGGTCTGCCTAGAATGCAGTGAAGTAAATTCTTAAGTTTAATAACTTAACTTGGAGTCTGGCTCCCAACCAGATAAGAAGTGATGTGAGATGTGTCAACAGATGAGTACACTTTGTTTTCATTATATGTTGACTACCCCCATATATTTATTCTTCCCTTCTTCTATGATTTGCTAGTTCAGCATTGGTGTTATTTGTTGTTCTTGATGAAGGCTTATTGGTCGTTACGTAGGTTTTGTCTCGGTGCGGTATCTGACCATATCCATTTTTAATTTTAAATAAAAGAAAATTATTTTCTAATTATTTTTTCTTATTAAGTTTAACTTATGAAGTGTGAATGTGCTTGGATGTTATTGTTTTCATTATTGATCTGTTTGTGGTTACTTTAATCATCATGTTCTGTTTAACGAACATAGTCTGTAAATTGTTAAGAGTCAATAATTAAAGAAAACACTGTAATGCATTTAGTTTAATCTAATCAGAAATAGTCAGCATGGGTTTACTAGAGGGAGATCATGCTTAACAAATATATTAGAATATTCATGGAGATCTTATCTAGATTTTGCAAAGGCCTTTGTTAGAGTACCTCATAAAAGACTATTTAGGAAGTTAAAAGCATATGGAATAGGTGGGGAAGTTGCAAAATGGATTGAAAATTGGTTAACAGGAAGAAGACAGAGAGTGGGCATAAATAAGGAGTACTTTGAGTGGTGGTTATTCGCCTGCAAAAACATATGAAACAAAGGCGGTCACACCTTCCCATGAATGTCAAACGACATAAAAAAGGCAGTTGAAAAAGGCAAATGCAATGTTAGGTATGATAAAAAGAAGTATTAAAACATAGGAGCAAGGAGGTGACAGTCAAACTGTATAAAGCATTAGTTAGACCTAGATTGGAGTACTGTGTACAGGTGTGGAATCCTTATCATAGAGGGGATATAAACATGCTGGAAAGAATACAAAAATGAGCGACAAAGCTGATAGTGGAATTCCAGAATTACAGTTATGAGGAAAGACTCAGAAAAATCGGCCTACAGTGTCTAGAAGAGAGAAGAATTCGTGGTGACTTAATACAGGTTGATAAGATGATCAGAGGAATGGATAAATTAGACTATAATAAGTGTTTTTTAAATACAGCCACCCACAATAACAAGAGGACATAGTTGCAAATTAACTAAAGAGAAGTTCAGAGTAGATATTAGTAAATATTTTTTTAGTCAGAGAGTGGAGAATGTTTGGAATGCATTGCCATGGGAGGTAGTAGAGGCAGGGACAATTAATGCATTTCAGAATATATTGGATGCGTATAACTTTTAGAGCAAGATGATGTAAATGAAACTAGTTGTATACAGACTCTGCGGAGTCTTCTAAACCAGTATAAAGACGTTAAGTTAAGTTAAGTATAAGTGGACTGAAGATAGATAGACTTTGAGTGGTGTGAAGTAAAAAGTGGAGTGCCACAGGGCTTGGTTTTGGAACCAATTTTGTTCTTGATATATATACAAACGATTTGGACATTAACATTGGATCCATGATTGCAAAATTTGCGAATGACACAAAACTATACAGTAGTGTCTCATCTAAAGCAGAAGTGGATAAATTGAGGTCAGATTTAGATAAAATTTAAGAATGGTATGTGCAAATGGTAAATGAAGTTTAATGTAGATAAATGTACAGTCATCAACATGGGAAGATCTAATAAGAAACATAATTACAGAATGGGCAAGAACAATATTAGAATGATAGTAAAGGAAAGGGACCAAGGGATTAAAATAGATCATACATGTGAGGTGAGTGAGGAAGTCCAGGTGGCAGTAAAAATGACAAAAGCAATGTTAGGTATGATAAAAAAAAATATTAAACATAGCAGCAAGGAAGTGATTGTTAAACTGTAAAAAGCATTAGTTAGACCTAGACTGGTGTACTGTGTATAGGTGTGGAGTCCTTATCGTAGAGGAGATATAAACATGCTGGAAAGATACAAATAAGAGCAACAAAGCTGATAGTGAGATTCCAGAATTATAGTTATGAGGAAAGAAAAACTAGCCTACAATGTCTAGAAAAGAGAAGAATTCGAGGTGTCTTAATTCAGGTTTATAAGATAAAGGAAAGGATAAATTAGACAACCACCTACAATAACAAGAGTGCATAGCTGCAAATTAACTAAACAAAGGTCCAGATGAGATATAGGAAATATTTTTTTAGTCAGAGAGTGGTGAATGTTTGGAATGCATTGCCACAGGAAGTAGTAGAGGCAAGGACAATTAATGCACTTAAGAATGGATTGGACGTGCATAGCTTTTAGAACAAGGTAATGTAAAAGAAACTGGTTTTATACAGACTCTACAGAGTCTTCTAAACCAGTATAAAGACGTTAAGTTAAGACGTCTGCCAAGAGATTTACACATGGGCAAGTGGGAAGTAGAACCAACAAAAATGAAACATATTACCAGCTGTTCAGAAGTGAACAACTGGTAATCTTTAGACTGCTCAGGCCACATTGGATTGAATATTCATCTATTCAACAGCAACAAAAGAAAGGAACTACTATATCACTGATAAACAAAATGCCCAGCATTTGAGGAAGAAACAAAGCACATATGGGCATCACCAGTAAGACAAGACCTATACAGGTCTCAATAGTTTTAGGCTGATCCCTGCTTTCTTGTGACATTTTAAAGTTGATGACTGAAAGTGAATGAAGAATAAGAATCTAATTAGAATGAATATTTTTCACAATTTTGTAAGAGACTGAAAGAGACTAATATCCCGAGTGGTCCACCGGGGTCTTTGTGTATGACAAAGATAAGAATAGCACAATTGCCTCCCACAGATAGCATGTCGTAAGAGGTGATTTACTGTGTGTGACATGACATAACATCAGTCATGGTTAGTTGGTTTGTTAAGAGCAGTATAGATGGTGCCTAACAGGCAGCAGGTCTACTTTGCTCTAGTGTCAATTAAAATGGACTCCGACATTGGTTAACCATCCCTTGCGACACTTGTCGCAACGCAGCAGAGTAATAAGCTGCTTGAGCCTAGCCCGTTAAGCAGGAAATTCTCCTTTCGGCTACATTCATCTCACACCAGAGCTAGGACCTGCACAGGGGCATCTGCCCCTTAGAAGTACAAGTCGACTAAGATGATGGCCCATAAAGTTACAAACATAAAAAATACAAAAATGGAAATGTGATATGGAATCTTACCATCATCTGAGCATTTGTCTGTTTCAGCTGTATGTCGTGTCCAATCATTGTGAGCTATTGTGTTGATGTTGGATGATGAACTGTCTGACAATGATGACAAGGTGGTTGAAGGAATTCTCTTTTCATTAGCTGATGATATATGTGATGAAGATGCTGATGATAATTTTGACGTAGATGCTGAAAATCCACTTTCATAAGTTGGTGACGGATGTGTTGTAGATGCTGCTGATGATGATATTGAGGTAGATGAATCAAGTTTACTTTCATTAGCTGGTGAAGAATGTGGCAAAGCCAAATCCAGAGAATAATCTTGAACTTGAGCCCCGTGTTCCATCTGGTGACTTTGTTTTGAAGGCTGGTTATTTTTACTATTTTCATGATAACTTTTGAGCCATTTTGTAGTAGGTTCTTTTTCAGGACCAACTGGCACATCTTCATTATTATATCGCAGAGGTAACAGCAGAGGCCGAGGTTTAGCCTTCAAACAATGTTCTTTATGCACATCAGTATAATCTATATCACTCTCAAGAGTGTTGGTTTCCTGTTCTTCTGGAGTTGCTGGTTGAATTGTAGGCTCACCTTTGTGAGATATGGTCTCGTCATCACTTGAAAATGTCTGTTCAAAGTCTTGTACAGCTTTACATAAAAACTTCAGGTTTATTTGGACATTTTCTAGGGGTATGTAACATCCAGACTTGAAAGGAAAGCCTTGAATTTTCTGTGATAGTACAAAATTATGTAATATATTCCTGAATTCAATGTGAAGGCACAAATAATATATACATTTCTGTATTTAAAGTGAAAGCAGAAATGATCTGAACATAATGTTAACTATTTCCTTCCTTTCCTATGCCCCAAATCATTCATACATTAATTCATTCTTCCTTTTTCACTTGTATAAGAACATGAGGTCCACCATTACAGCTGGCCTCCTATAAAAAAAAAAATTTGGCATATGACAGCATTACCATTGCTGGGGTAGTTCAGGGGTTTTTTAGGTAGAAACTACAGTAAGAAGCCTGTACTAACTAAAGCATTTATGTGCTTCTACAGTGGTGATTTCTGTAGTTCTTTGTTTCACATAATGACAAAAGGCCAGCCCAATGTCAAACAAACTGTAGGTTATAAAAATTTTTTTTACAGACCAAATGATTTTAATACTGGATGAAAGGGAAAGAGTGGAGATTGTGCTTTTTACCATTGGAGAGAAAGAATAATGTCTGGTCAGGCACAACATACTGATCAGACATGTTAGTCAGGGTCAGGCAAAATATACTGGCTTCCTCGTAGCTCTCCCTGAAAATGGCCAGTTTCATGGCAGCCTGGCTAGCGAGGTAAGGGATTGATGTGATCTACATAGTAGTAAGCAACATACAGATGAAGCCAAGGATAGTACAACCACTTGGAGAACCCCGGTCCACCTTCATCAACATTCTCAGGATGTGAGGAAAGCACTGACAACCCGCCACTCTTAACGTCCTTTTCGGGACGCACAAAAGAGTTATCCTACTCATTTTGGGCATTCAACAACAATAGCCATTGGTTTCAGGCTTTTTTGGCACCAATTATACACATATTCTCTGTGTTTTGGTAGAAGACTGACAAAAGAGATGGATAAAGAAGATGTAGAAAGAAATGGGATGGTTCAGAGATCTGGTGGAAGTCATACAATCCGTATAATTTTAAATAACAAAGAGGAAAAAATCAAAACCATTTCTTCTTCTTCTTCTTTGTTCGTTCTCAATCTCCCGCTACCCAACCCTGAAAGGGCTTAAGTAGCAGAATGTAGTCCAGAGAACGGAATGCGTTGTGTCATAGTTTACAGCTTGACGGTGATATTTGCACCTTTCGGTCCAACACATCCGACTTCAGCAAGCATTTTTTGAGTACCGGGTTAGCATTCCCTCTTCGATCCCTTTTTCTTAGCCAGTCTGCCCTGCTGCAGCCTGTTATCCAGGATCACCGCGTGGAGGTGTAGAAGGGTCTTGGCAGCTCTGGTTCGCTGGCCCTGACGCTAGCATTCAGCTATGGGTCGCTGACCACTGCAGCTCATGCGCTGCTCAGTGTCTTGATCCCCAAAACCATATGATGTGACCTTACAAAGTCTTATAGGTGCTGAAGGACAAAGAAGAAGAATGTAAAAACTATAAACTCTAACTTACGCTGACGGTAAAAATAACCTCTAGTCCATCCGGCCGTCTGTGGGCTTTCCTGTCTAACATTCTTACCACCAAATTTTGAAGTTTATCACTGTAAATATCTGGCATTAGTGGTATCTGTAGAGGAAACACAATTAGTTATACAATTAGTCAATAATATTTAAGATAAGATTAATAATCATTGATGTCTGTAATTCTGGTATTCAATCAGTAATAACAAGAGTCTGATGTCAGGTAGCAATTATTGTACAAACTAATTTTGGTCTTTCAGGTATTTTTGTTTTATTTGTTTAAAGGTTTGCGTTTCTGGATTCTACTGGTGAGGGCATGGCCTTTCAATCCCAGATTATGCTGGAGCAGACTGGAGATTTGGCAAGTGATCGAGTTTCTTTTAGATGGGCTGTGATGGAAGCGATGTTCTGCAAAGGACATGCTACATGATGATGAGTTTTCAGCTGAAAAGAAAACAACATATAATGTAATGAAGTCTGTTGTTGGTTCATTTCCTACATATCTTCATTCCTCATCATGTCCTGCCACTTTGTGCTCATTATACTTCGTAGGCATCTGTTAATGAAGAACTGGAGTCTTTGTTGTGTTTCTTTGGTCGTTGTCCATGTTTTGACTCCATACAACTGCACTGACAATGGCGTTGAATAGTCTAACTGGTGTGAATCTTGATACTCTAGAGCTGCCTGTGTTGTTTCATATCTGGAATGTCATTTTTGCCATTCCAGTTCTAGTCTTTACATCTGCATGTTTACCCCATGACGCATCCCATTACTCAATCCATATTCACAAAGAGGATAGACATAGTTTTCTAACCCCTTAGAAAAGTATAAGTTCCTGAATTTTGGTCTATTGAGGACTGAATTTCTGGTGACCTATTCTTCCTGTATCGCTTGGCTTGGCTTCGTTCATTCTCAATCTCCCGCTACCAAACCCTGAAAGGGCTTAAGTAGCAGAATGTAGTCCAGAGAATGGAATGCGTTGTGTCATTGTTTACAGCTTGACTGCAATATTTGCACCTTTCGGTCCAACACATCCGACTTCAGCAAGCATTTTTAGATTACGGGTTAGCATTCCCTCTTCGATCCCTTCTCCTTGGCCAGTCTGCCCATTGCAGCCTGTTATCTAAAATCACAGTGTGGAGGTGTAGAAGGGTCTTGGCAGCTCTAGTTTGCTGGCCCTGACGCTAGCATTCAGCTATGGGTCGCTGACCACTGCAGCTCATGCGCTGCTCAGCATCTTGATCTCATTCTTCATGTATAGGTTTGATACATTTCTTTGATATTCTATAATATATAGAACATCAGATGAAAGATACAATTACGAAATAACATACAGAATAGCCCAAGCAAAATGGGTATTCCAGACCATAAAGAGCATATTGTGCAATAATTCCTTGTTGCTGGAACTGAGAAAAAGAGTCATCGGATGCTATGTGGAACTAGTACTGACAGATGGCAGTGAATCATTGACAATCAGCAAGATAGCGCATAGATCTTTGGAAGCAACAGAGATGTGGTTTTACAGAAGAATACTGTGGATTCCATAGACTGTAAAGAAGATTAATGAGACAGTGCTTAGAGAGGTACAAACACAAAGACAACTCATTGCAAAGATCAGAACAAGGCAGTCATCATTTTTCGAGCATGTTATGAGAAGAGGGCAGTTTAGAGCATGTTGTGACAACGGGAAAGATAGCAGGAAAGAGAGATAGAAGAATGCAAAGAGAGGAGATGTTGGACAGCTTGAGAGAATGGCATGAGCGGCAATCAACAACAGAGTTATAGAACTTAATCGAAGCGGTAGGAGGTTCATGATCACCAACACCAACTGACAGGGTACCTCATGATGATGATATAATGTCTCAATATTTTCCATATCATTATGTCATCAAATGACTTTTCAAAGTCAGCAAAGTTAATGTACAGAATAGTATGACTTTCATGTGATCTGCCTATAATAATTATGAGTGCTTCTGTTTGACCTGTAAATATTCTCCCTGCCCTATGCCCTGCTTGCTGTTCCATTTGTTTCCTATCTGTATTCCAATGTATTTTAAATGGTCTAGCATTCAGGTAAGGAATTGTTCACTTATAGCCAGGAGTGTCATGCCTTACCAATTATAGCATGTAGCCATGCTGTCTTTCTATGGCAGCTGCATCAGTGACATCCCTTTAAATCCTTGGGGAAGGCCTTGTATTCCATAGTTTCTTAAAGCACTAGTGCAGCATCTCTGTAGAGGAGGAAATGTCTGCTTTTATAGGTTCTGTAGGTATTCCATCTGGTCCTACAGCTTTCAAACTCTTCAGTAGTTTTAGTGTTTGATCTTTTATTTTGAGGGACCATTTATGTTTAGGAGTTATTTTGTTGGCTCTATGTTGGTATGGAGTCAGGTCAGGTCAGGTCATCCCGTAACTGGTGAGGTTGTTGGGGCACACATGAAGACATCCTCACAACCCCACGCAACCCCTCTCTGTCAGATGCCGCTGCCTGTGACTCTTCTGGTCGGAGACTGGTCCCTTCTTTTATGTTGTCCTCCCATCTCTTTTTGGGCCGGCCTCTTCGTCGTCTGCCATGCACCTTTCCGTGGAGGATTGTATTTGCAAGACCATTTGATCTCGATATGTGACCGTACCAAGTGAGTTTCCTTCTTTTGACAGTTACCAAGAGGTCTTCGAAAGGCCCTTTTGCTGTTGTAATTCTATCTCGTATTTCCTCATTTGAGGTATGGAGTAACAGTTTATTTCTATTTAGAGTTTATTTACAAAATTGCACTGTTGTCGCTTTACTGTAATGCTCTGTTCTTGTTTGGCTTTCATTTTTGTGTTATAGTCTTGTTGTTTAACTTGATAGTTTTCTAATGATATTGCATTAACAAAATGATTTCAAGTTTACTGTTTCCTCACAACTTAATCAATGTGTGGTACTCTGCTTAGATTTTTGTGTTGAGCTCCAAGTACTGATTCAAGGAAGTGTGACATGAGAAACCAGTATACAAATGAAGAACCACCATCATCCATTCATCTGGTTCATCTTGGAGCATAGGGCCACAACAGCTGCTCTCCATTTGTACTTATTCTGAGCCATCTTCTTGAGTTACACCAACAATACTCCAGCTGCACTGACCAATCTCTTCCACTGTTCTTCACCAGTGTTCCTTGGCCACCTCACTTATCTCTTTCCTTGTGGGATCAAGTCCAGTACATGTCTAGTAGTAATGCCAAACTTCTTTTCGAAGGCGTGTCTTATCCATCTTCACTTTCTATCCTCAATCCCCCATTGTGTTGGTTATTGTGTTCTTTGCCACAGATCTGTGTTTGCGATTACCTCTCATCAGGTCATCCTTTATAAAGCAAATGACGAAGACATCTGATGGTAAAGGTGATACTCTTAGTCATTTTAGATGAAAGATACAACAGCTACAACAAAATGGGAAGTGTGGGGACACAACTTGATACATTTAGAACACAAAATAAAGCTGTCAATGTCCTAGAATCCCTAGAAAGGATGATAAAGAGGATTGTTGTTGTTGAATGCCCACATTGAGTAGGATTACTCTTTTGTGTGCCCTGAAAATTGACGTTAAGTGGCCGGTTGTCGTAGTTTTCCTCACATTTCAAGCATGCTGCTAGAGGAGGAACAGGATCCTCCAAGCGAGTTGCGCTATGCTTGGCTTCATCTGCGTTTCGCTCACTACTACGGTGATCACTTTGATACATCACCTTGTTAGCCAGGCTGCCATGAAAACAGCCCATTTCCAGGGAGGGCTACAAGGAAGCCAAGGTGAGGGTGTTGACCCTGACTAACATGTCTGATCAGTGTGTTTTGCCTGACTAGACGTTATTCTTCCTCCACTTTAGTCATGTTAAATGAAAGATAGACCAAGTACTACAGAACAGGAAGTATGTGGATAGAACTGAATACATTTAGAACACAAAATAAAGCAGTCACTAGAATCCCTAGAAAGGACGATAAAGATGTGTATAGCAAACTTGAATGACCTTTACAAAAATTGGCAAATGAATATAAGATAGAAATAAGAAGAACAAGCAATATGTGGTAAGAAACTGGTAGGAAAGCTTAATGATATCTAGTTGTTGGATTATGATCCACAAGGAACTGAACATTAATAAAGAATCAACACTCACTTTGGCTTTCATGATGTTCTCCATAACCTCTTTCATACTTTGAGCAGCAAATGTTTGATGTAGTGTCATAACTTCATGGATACAGCAACCTAAACTCCAAATATCAGTCTGCAACACGCATAAAAAAACATTACTTAAAATTGCATTCTTCTTCTTCTTCGTTCGTTCTCAATCTCCCACTACCAAACCCTGAAAGGGTAAGTAGCAGAATGTAGTCCAGAGAACGGAATGCATTGTGTTGTAGTTTACAGCTTGGCTGCGATATTTGCACCTTTCGGTCCAACACATCCGACTTCAGCAAGCATTTTTTGAGTGCCGGGTTAGCATTCCCTCTTTGATCCCTTCTCCTTAGCCAGTCTGCCCTGCTGCAGCCTGTTATCCAGGATCACTGCACGGAGGTGTATAAGGGTCTTGGCAGCTCTGTTTCGCTGGCAGTCAGCTATGGGTCGCTGACCAGTGCAGCTCATACGCTGCTCAGCATTTTGATACGGATTGTTTCTAATGCTTCTTTCAAAATCTCAGAAAGCTACTCTCACTGTTATCCAGGATCACTGCGTGGAGGTGTAGAAGGGTCTTGACAGCTATGGTTCGCTGGCCCTGACGCTAGCAGTCAGCTATGGGTCGCTGACCACTGCAGCTCATGCGCTGCTCAGCGTCTTGATACCAAATTGCATTCAAGCTACCACACAAGCACAATGCATGATATACTCTACTGCTAGATCTTCTTCCAGAAGTCCAGATTCTTATGACTATAATTAACAACCTCTAAGATTAGACCCCATGATACAAGGCGTGTTCAACTGAAACCAGACCTAGTGGCTTTATTACAAACATGTGAAAGTTACATTATCTGGCGTGACAGAATTAAATATATGTTATGAAGCAAACATGTCACAGGGTTAGTTAGAAAAAGTTGCCATAGGCATTCAGACACGCATTCCACTGTTTGGGTAGATGGCTGTTGCCGCCCGAAAAAAAACCCACTTTGGTTGCTTTTGAACCACTTGGTCACCAAGGCCATGACGTCTGCATCAGAGTCGAATCTTTGCCGTTTGATAAATTTTTTCAAGGGTCCAAACAAATGGAAATCACAAGGGGACATATCGGGGCTATAAGATGGGTGTGGTAGTACTTCCCACCTTTTCTGTTCTAACACTTTCTGACCAATGTTCGCGACATGTGGACATGCATTGTCGTGCAACAGAATCATACAACGCGAAAGCATGCCGGGTCATTTATTCTTGATTGTATGCAGCTTGTCTAGTGGGTAATTGTAGCGGAAGGGATATCACTGATATTCACGCCAGGCTCTTTAAAGTCTACCAACAAAAGACATTGTATGAAGCGATGGGCGTATTATATAAAAGATAAACTTATTCGAATAATGTGATAAATTTAGTTCAATCTAATGAAAGGAATAGAGATGGGACCAGAGTCTAAACACATAATGCATTATTCTCATTTCCAATTATTTCAGTGAAAACTAAGCAGCTTAGAAAGAAAGAAAAAAACACACACATATGTAGATATTTCCACACATACACAGACATGAAAAAGACATATTTTTGTCTTATTAACTTAACGTCTTTATACTAGTTTAGAAGACTCTGCAGTCTGTATACAACAAGTTTCATTTACATTTCCTTTCTCTAAAAGCTATGCGCATCCAATCTATTCTTAAACGCATTAATTGTGCATGCCTCTACTACTTCCTGTGGCAATGCATTCTTCTTCTTCTTCTTCTTACGCTGTCAGACATCGCCCCTTTATTTTTTTGAAAAAAGCGGCGATCATCCTGGGGCTATCAACACTGCCATAGAGCTTGTCTAGTGTTGCCACTGGTGATGGCTACATCTGCTTTCTCTGATCCTCGTATATCGGGCAGTTTTGCAGCAAATGCTCAGCGGTCATTTTCCCGGTACAATGCATTCCAAGCATTCACTACTCTCTGACAAAAAAATATTTCCTAATATATAATCTGGACCTTTCTTTAGTTAATTTGTAGCTATGTCCTTTTGTTCTTGTAGGTGGTTGTTTTAAAAAAAAACTTGTTATAGTCTAATTTATCTTTTTTTTTGATTATCTTATAAATCTGTATTAAGTCACCTCAAATTCTTCTCTTTTCTAAACACTGTAGGCCGGTTTTTCGGAGTCTTTTCTCATAACTGTAATTATGGAATCCCACTATCATCTTTGTCGCTCTTCTTTGTATCCTTTCTAGCATGTTTATATCTCCTCTATGATAAGGACTACACACCTGTACACATCTAAGTCTAACTAATGCTTTATGCAGTTTATCACTTCCTTGCTTCTATGTTTAATATTTATTTTTAGCATACCTAATATTACATTTGCCTTTTTCACTGCTACCTGGACTTGCTCACTCACTTAACCCGTATGATCTATTATAACCCATAGGTCCCTTTCCTTTTCTAGGATTTTAATATTGTTTTCGTCCATTCTGTAATTATGATCCATATTAGATCTACCCACGTGGATGACTGTACATTTATCTACATTAAACTCCATTTGCCAGCTCACTGGCCATTTTTGAATTTTATCTAAATCCGACCTCAATATATCCACTTCTGCTTTAGATGAGACACTCCTGCATATCATGGAACTGATATCAATGTCCAAATCGTATATATATATATCAAGAACAAAATTGGTTCCAAAACCGAGCCCCTATTTAAGCAGACATTGCCTGTATTACATGTGCAGCACATTTTTCATAGCAAGACGTAAACTTCAAGAAATATTGATCTTATATTACAGTTACGCTCACCTCATACGAGTATGTAGAACTTTGCAGAACTTCTGGACTCATGTAGCAGAAAGTGCCAATAAATGTGCCTGCCCTCTGTGCTGTGTAGTCCAGTTCTCTTTCAGAAAAGGAAGAAGCAGAAAAAATTTGAGTCTTTTACAGGAATCATAATTTTCATATAAAAATAAGAATTGCAGATTATTTTTAAAAATTTTCATAAATTCTTGCCTTTATATGAATTATGAGCTGATTCAAAAACATTATTTGTTACTGTGTGGAATCTGTTCATTTCTTTTGTCTGTACTACTCATCCACAAATATATCTATCTATTGAGGACTCTCAAGCCTGCATTCTGATGTAGTCTTATAAAATGTTCATTTCTAATTTCATTCTAAAGTTGTTCTATTTCTGTGCACATTCTTTAAACAATGAAACTTCAAATTTCTGTTTATAACAATTTATATTTTAAAACAAATATGTATTTTGTACCTTTCGATACTTTTATAAAATATCTCATCGCAAAAATTGCAATCATTCATATGTTTTTTGTTTGTTTGATCACTTCAGCTATGAAAGCACACACTAGATCAGTACTCTTCAACCTGTGTACACTTCCAAATTGTACAGATGGAGGAGACTGGGCCTGGTAGGATCCTCAAATATGCGAACAACATCCTGCTATACAATTAGGGCAAAGACAGGACTGAAATTGTCGCGGGTGTGTGGAGGAAGCTGGGGAAACTTTCTGAATGGTGCACCGACTACAACGCCGAAATCAATCCATCTAAGGCTAAGATTGCCTGGTTCTCCCTAAACAATAGGTTGGTCTCAGATACACTACCAAGGGCACCATCATTGAGAGAGGACATGACATGAAATATCTAGGTATCACATTTGACAGAAGTCTCTCTTTCAATAAACAAGTTGACAATGTGATTCTGAAAACAAAGAGGGGTATCAATGCAATCAAAGTATGGTGGCCACAGACATTCAACAATGGACTCTCTTCCTGTTGATGCAAGCACTGGTTTTGTCTGTCCTGGACTACGTTCTTGGGTAAACTCATGCTATCGCAGACACAGGTTGATAGATTGGAGAGAATCCAGAACAGAGACATGAGAGCAGTTCTGGGATGCACTAGAGATACCCCCATTGCTGCCATGAAATTCCTGCTTGATTTGCCAAGCATCAAGGTGCAATATCGAGAAGCGTAGGTAAAGGCTTACGCCAATGTTGCCAACAACAAACACCATTTTGCACCAAGACTTGGATACACTCAAAGACAGGCACATTAAGCAAGGAAGGTCATGGATGACAGAGGTAGAAGACTCCTTGATGAGGGTCTGTGCATTGGAAAAAGTGGGAAGAGGTAGTGAATAGTGAATGGGTAGAAGTGGACAACGAGAGCTTCCTGACAAGGGTGGTGATACAGCTGAGCAGAGAGTGTCACGAGTGGGGCAGCACTAGGACAGAAGCTCAATACAGGAGCTGATCCAGCAACACTCAGGACCACAAGACCCAATTCTGTACACAGAAGGCTCCGCCAGCAGAGACAGAGATGCAAACAAGTGCAGTTGGGGTTTCGTCGGCTACCAAAATGGCAAGGGGGTGGTGGAGAAATAAGCTGCCTACTCCACTGTTCCATCGAGTATGATGATGGAGATTGAGGTGGTAAAGCGGCCCTGACTTGGTTGGTGACGCAACCTGTGACACACGCAGTGATACTGTCAGACTCGTAGAGCATGCTCCGTAAGATAAAATGATGCCTGCTAAGAAGGGAGTGGGCCTCTCTTGTGAACAACTCTGGTATACAAGGTGTCATATGGATCTACTGCCCAGGACATGCAGGTGTCTGGGGCAATGAAAGAGCTGATGCAGTGACAGGACGAGCTGTGGTGAATGACGCGGTGATGACGAGACAGACTTGAGGGCAGTTATGGACAGTCTACAGAATGATGAAGAGACAGAGAGTCGCAAAAATGCATATGTGCAGAGGATGATATATTTGGGAGTGACTAAGGGAGAAGGGAGAAAGTGTGTTCTGTCTGGAAAGATCCGAAGAACACAAAATAAACCCCTGACTGGGACTTTGAGTATATATATACACTTGGCTGGCTGCTTTGACAGAGAACGGTACACTTATGGAAATGTCCCCTGTGTGATGATGCTGGTTCCTAGAATCAAGAATCTTCAACCTATTTATACCTGGTGCCCACTTTTATAACTTTTGCAAGATTAAATTTTCCTTATCATCAACTAAAATTTAAATTCAAAAAAATTCCACGATCGTCCTTTGAGCGTGTCTATTTTTGATGTTTTTAATCATCGTGTAGCATGCCTTTGCAGAACATTGCTCACATCACAGTCACACTCAATCTTTTGCCAAATCTCCAGCCTGTTAGCTGCTACCAAGCATTCCTTAACATCTTGGTGCCATAATTTTCTTGGTCTGCCTCTGCCTCACTTGCTGGCACCTTACCTGCCATTACTATTCTTTCAAGACCATTGTGTCTTTTGATGTAGCCAAAGTGTTTCCATTTTTTGTCCAAGTTGGAATTTATGAACCAATTTACTTCTATGCCTAACGCTTGTTGAATGTCTTTTTTTTTCTTTTCGGATCACGGTATTCTTAGGACCTTTCTATAACATTTCTACTCAAAGGACTTGAGGTTTGGGTAACTGTCCATGTTACATAGTCGTTAGTTGCCACGGAAGAAACACATGTTCTAAAAAAATGTGCCTTCTGTTGGTTTGTTAGTATTCTGCAATATTTTCCTTCGGTTATGTTTGTAATACAGCATGTAATCATTCTGCTACCGCCTATAGAGAACTATAATGTACTAGATGATATTTGTAGAGTCAAATACATGGCACTAGCTAATCATTTATTTATAGCAACATACTACAGCCAAAGTTCGTTACGTAGGCTGAATGGGTGAAATAATTACCTGGCAATTCCTAGGTCCCCAATTTTGACATTTCTTTGGTCGTCAAGGAACACATTGTCTGTTTTCAGGTCTCGATGAATCACTCTACACACATGAAGATACTGAGCCATACAGAAAAAGTGGAAAGTATTATTAGTCTGTCCGCGTGTGAATCATCATGAGGTACTAATTATGGGGATGAAAGAATAAGCCAACTGCATCCTAATATGCATGTTGTAAAAGGTGAATAAGGAGGGTTGTACATGGGACTGGATATACCACTGTAAGAAGATATAAATACTTGAGTATAGACTACTGCCAGGTTGGCAACAACATACTCCTATTGCATTCATAGAGGGGTGATGATTATTAATCTGTTGAAGGGTTATAAAGTTGGACTCTGCCGAAATGGATGTGTCGGACCGAAAGGTGCAAATATCGCAATCAAGCTGTAAACTAGCGACACAACGCATTCTGTTCGCTGGACTACATCCTGCTACTTGCAATGTTGCCTGCCCTGCTTGCCCGCACGTACACATAGAGGAAGTGATTGAGATGACAGCAGTCAGTAACTCACAGCTAGCTGCTTGTGTCAGGGTCAACAAATCCCTGTCCAGGACCCTAATCCGTCTCCAAGTGGCAACACAGAAAACATCCATGCAGTCTGGCTGAAATAATGGGAATTAAAGAGGGAAGGTATATCAAGGACAAATTGAAAGTGACCCACGCCTCTCTAGAAACAATTGGTCGGAATCACTCTTCTGAACCAATGTATACAAAAGCTCCACAATTCTGACATACGACGATTGTCCTTAGCGAATGATGCGGTAATCGATGCAGACAGGGCAAAGCATAGATAGGCAGATCACATGTTGCCATGAAACAATAGTCAATGGAGCATGGCAATATCAATCTGGCACCCCCAAGGTAAAATGAGACTGTGGAGAAGACCTACAATGCGTTGATCAGACTCCCTTGTTGTACACAACATCCGAAATGCCTCTGGAGGAGAGCTTCCCATGTTCTGAACTTCATTGCCCACGACATAGTCTGCTGAAGACGAAGTTGGGACCTGCAGCCAAGCTGAAGAGTGGATAATAAAGACCAAGGTATACCATGTTTAAAAAATGTGCCATGCTGAAACCAGATATGCCAGGTCAAAAGGTGCATATATCGCAGCATCGCTTTAAACTATGGCACAATGTAACATACCGTAGAAGAAGAAAAATATTTTTTTCAGTGCACCAGTCATCTGACCAAGACAGGTAAGAGCTTTACAACTTACTCTCAGTGCATCAGTCATCTGACCAAGACAGGTAAGAGCTTTACAACTTACTCTCAGTGCATCAGTCATCTGACCAAGACAGGTAAGAGCTTTACAACTTACTCTCAGTGCATCAGTCATCTGACCAAGACAGGTAAGAACTTTACAACTTACTCTCAGTGCATCAGTCATCTGACCAAGACAGGTAAGAACTTTACAACTTACTCTCAGTGCATCAGTCATCTGACTAAACCAGGTAAGAAATTTACAACTTACTCTCAGTGCATCCGCCATTTGACCAAGCCAGGCAAGAACTTGTGCCTCTTGTACAAACTTAGTCCTGGAGTTCAAAAAGTGTTTCAAGGTGCCATGTCGACAAAGCTCCATAACGAGATAAATATGCCTGCCATGGTTGAAAGAAGCACAACACTGCACAAGATGGGCGTGGGTGAGTTTTAACATAAGTCTGGCTTCAGTTACAGGATCTATCTCATGACTTTTGATCCTGTCAATCTCGACAACTTTCAGTGCAAACTATGGATGGTGAAAGAGATATTGAAGAAATAAATAGATCAAAACATTGTTTTTTAAAGTCAAAAGAGATTATAAATTAAAGTTAATAAATTCTTCTGCTCTGTTTTTATTTTTTTAAATTTTGTCTAATGTACCATCTTGACTAAAGTCTACTACTCCATCTTGACTAAGGTCTAATGTACCATCTTGACTAAGGTATAATGTTCCATCTTGATTAAGGTATAATGTACCATCTTGACTAAGGTATAATGTACCATCTTGCCCTAGGTGTAATGTACCATCTTGACTAAGGTGTAATGTACCATCTTGACTGAGGTCTACTAATCCATCTTGACTAAGACCTAATGCTCCATCTTGACTAAGGTCTAATGTTCCATCACCATCTTGACTAAGGTATAATGTTCCATCTTGACTAAGATCTAATGTACCATCTTGACTTAGGTCTACTACTCCATCTTGACTAAGACCTAATGCTCCATTTTGACTAAGGTCTAATGTTCCATCACCATCTTGACTAAGGTATAATGTTCCATCTTGACTTAGATCTAATGTACTATCTTGACTTAGGTCTACTACTCCATCTTGACTAAGACCTAATATGCTCCATCTTGACTAAGGTACAATGTTCCATCTTGACTAAGATTTAATGATCCATCTTGACTAAGACCTAATGATCCATCTTGGCTAAGGTGTAATGTACCATCTTGACTAAGGTCTACTGCTCCATCTTGACTAAGACCTAATGTTCCATTTTGACAACTAATGCTCCACTAACAATCTAAAGTATGTATATTAACTCTCTTGAATTATATTTCTGTATAAAGGGTGTGTAAAACATTATCTTTTAGTGGAACTTAATCAGCAAGTTTATAATGTATCACATTCTATAATGAATGTTTTTCATTATTCCTTGAGGTGTTTTATTTCTCTTCAATTTAAAAGATTAACAAATGGCACAAAATTGTCTTCACCAGTGACAAGCTTGGTGGTTTTATTTTACAATAGAACACATCAATGTAATTTTGTATAACCTACATAGACATAATTTGCATAAAATCACAAGATTAAATAATGTACCTCACTGCTATTACTAAGTTTCAGATGGTAAACAATGCCAAATGCACCTTGCCCAAGTTTCTGGTCAATCTTGTACATGGTGCTGTGTCCCTCTCAATGCTTCACAGATAGAAAATATTGTTAGTTCTTTTCAATGATGTGAGGTATGATATAGTAATGACATATTTTGTATTAGTAACTTTTCTGAGCAATTACATCAAAATAATGTAAAGTTTATTCATAAGTCTTAAATGTACAGACAAGCATAATTTCAGTAAACCATTTATTTTCTATTGTCATACATTTATAGCAAGGTCAAATGGACTAACTCTTAATGTTGAAATAAAAGAAGTACTCTTCATCAAAAGTACATGCATTTTGTCCATTCCAAGAAAATGACAAACCAAATTATTGTCCACATCAGTGAGTATACCAAAATATTGTCCCATCAGTAAGTATATCAAAATATTGTCCCATCAGTAAGTATACCAAATTATTGTCCACATCAGTGAGTATACCAAATTATTGTCCACATCAGTAAGTATACCAAAATATTGTCCCATCAGTGAGTATACCAAATTATTGTCCACATTAGTAAGTATACCAAATTATTGTCCACATCAGTGAGTATACCAAATTATTGTCCACATCAGTAAGTATACCAAAATATTGTCCCATCAGTGAGTATGCCAAATTATTGTCCACATTAGTAAGTATACCAAAATTTGTCCACATCAGTGAGTATACCAAAATATTGTCCACATCAGTAAGTATACCGAAATGAATGACCACAAGTATACCAAAATGATTGACTACATCAGTAAGTATACCAAAATGATTGACCACATCAGTAAGTATACCAAAATGATTGACCACATCAGTAAGTATACCAAAATGATTGACCACATCAGTAAGTATACCGAAATGATTGACCACAAGTATACCAAAATGATTGATTACATCAGTAAGTATACCAAAATGATTGACCACATCAGTAAGTATACCAAAATGATTGACCACATCAGTAAGTATACCAAAATGATTGACCACATCAGTAAGTATACCAAAATGATTGACTACATCAGTAAGTATACCAAAATGATTGACCACATCAGTAAGTATACCAAAATGATTGACCACATCAGTAAGTATACCGAAATGAATGACCACAAGTATACCAAAATGATTGACCACATCAGTAAGTATACCAAAATGATTGACCACATCAGTAAGTATACCAAAATGATTGACCACATCAGTAAGTATACCAAAATAATTGACCACATCAGTAAGTATACCAAAATGATTGACCACATCAGTAAGTATACCAAAATGATTGACCACATCAGTAAGTATACCAAAATGATTGACCACATCAGTAAGTATACCAAAATGATTGACCACATCAGTAAGTATACCAAAATGATTGACCACATCAGTAAGTATACCAAAATGATTGACCACATCAGTAAGTATACCAAAATGATTGACCACATCAGTAAGTATACCAAAATGATTGACCACATCAGTAAGTATACCAAAATGATTGACCACATCAGTAAGTATACCAAAATGATTGACCACATCAGTAAGTATACCGACATGATTGACCACATCAGTAAGTATACCAAAATGATTGACCACATCAGTAAGTATACCAAAATGATTGACCACATCAGTAAGTATACCAAAATGATTGACCACATCAGTAAGTATATCAAAATGATTGACCACATCAGTAAGTATATCAAAATGATTGACCACATCAGTAAGTATACCAAAATGATTGACCACATCAGTAAGTATACCAAAATGATTGACCACATCAGTGAGTATACCAAAATGATTGACCACATCAGTGAGTATACCAAAATGATTGACCACATCAGTAAGCATACCGAAATGATTGACCACATCAGTAAGTATACCAAAATGATTGACCACATCAGTAAGTATACCAAAATGATTGACCACATCAGTAAGTATACCAAAATGATTGACCACATCAATAAGTATACCAAAATGATTGACCACATCAGTAAGTATACCAAAATGATTGACCACATCAGTAAGTATACCAAAATGATTGACCACATCAGTAAGTATACCAAAATGATTGACCACATCAGTAAGTATACCAAAATGATTGACCACATCAGTAAGTATACCAAAATGATTGACCACATCAGTAAGTATACCAAAATGATTGACCACATCAGTAAGTATACCAATTGGTCTCTGTACTCTGTCTTCCTTTCTTCTTTTTGCATTGAAATCCCCCCTGATTATCATGACGCCTCTCTTCTCTACTATAATCTCTTGTAAATCATTACAAACCTCATCTATCTCTTCTTCCTCTGCTGCTGTTGTTGGTGTGTAAATATATATTAATGTCCTGTTCTCTTTTTCCATTTTCAATCTGATCTTATTCAGTTCATAAATTATCATTTGATTGCAAGGTCATCTTTCACTGCATGTCACTGTCTATGCACTCATAAGATTCCATATAAACTATATAGGCAACATTTATGTATTCTAGATATTCTATTTTGATTTTACCAAATTATCCTAATACTGCTAATATTGCATCCTCTTCTTGTCGCTTTTTCACTACAGTCAGAGTATAGGACCACCACTACAATTAGCCTCCTTTAGGAAACTTGCATCAAAGCACTTTGCATGCTTTTGCAGTGGTGATTTCCATAGCAATTTGTTTCACATGATGAGGTCGCTGGCCCAGTGCACAATTCTCTTTAGCCACCTGTTAGGACATGCATGAAGGTGCAGTGACCCAATCTTCTCCCCCCCCCCCCCCCCCCCCCCCCCGTGTCATTTGATCCACTCAGAAATTAAAATTACATCCCTACATCATATTGCTCTTCTGAATTCAAATTATGGCTGATTCTACCATTTCTTTCGGGGAACTGAGATGCTAATCCAGTCAAGCAGAACATGCTGACCAGGACGTCGTGTCACGGTCAATACACTGACTAAGACCACAATCTCTCTTCCATGTAGGGCTCCCTGGAAACAGGCTGTTTTCAGGCAGTCTGGCTGATGAAGTGTGGATCGATGTGATCCCGTAGTAGTGAGCACTACACAGATGAAGCCAAGCATAGCACAATCGCCTGGAGGACCACGGTACACCTTCATCAGCATGCTCAGAATGTGTGGAAAGCTACTACAATCAGTCACTTAACGTCCGTTTCAGGGCGCACAAAAGAATAAACTTACTCATTGTGGGCATTAAACAACAACCATTTGTTTAATTAATTGTCTAAATTTGTATTTATTAAACTGCACAACAAAATGTATTGGATGTTTTGCTTCTCTGTCCTCTCACTGTTAAATTTAATATTGTATGTAATATTGCAAGCCAAATAAAAAGCCTTAAAATTGATTACACACAAAATGTAAATGCATCTCATTATTCAGTTACATGTTTAATCAACTTAGTCATAATCATGTAGCATGTCCTTTGCAGAATATCACCCACAATCTAAGACTCTTGACCTTTATCCAGTTCTCCTGCCTCAGTCACTGTCATCTTCAGAACATCTTTGATGCCATGTGTTCTTCTTCTGCGTTCGTTCTCAATCTCCTGCTCTATCAAGCTCTGAACAGGACTTTGCAAGTAGCAGGATGTAGTCCAGAGAACAGAATGCGTTGTGTTGCTAGTTTACAGTTTGACCGCGATATTTGCACCCTTTCTGTCCCGTCTTCGACAGTGCCTTGTGTTCATCTTCTCTGTCTACATTTGCCTCATTTTCTAGGTACAATACCTTCCAGTCTAATTTTGTCCAGACTATTGTGGTGTTTGATATATCAAAGTATTTTAATTTCCTACATGTAATGCTGCTTACCAACCAATTTGGTTCTGTACACTCTTTTACTAAATGTGTGTTTTTATTTTTCATTGTCCATGGTATTCTGATAACTTTCCTGAAGGATTTTAGCTCAAAAGATTCAATCTTATTCTTTAGTTTTTGTGTGGAGGTCCATGTTTTGCAACCATATGCTGCCACAGGGAAAATGTATGTCTTCATAATTTGTGTTGTTTTGTTCAAGTTCTGTCATACATTTCTCATTTCATTGAACTTATGCATTATCATGGCCATTCTTCTCCTAATTCATTTTTAACAATCGCCATTGTTGCTTATAAAAGAATAAACTTATTCAAAACTTGTGACATTATTAATTTCTTCCTTTTCTAGAGTAACTTTAGGTCTGTTTTTTGTTTGATTTGTTGATGGTCATTATCTTAGTTTTACTGGTGTTCAGGTATAGATTTTGTTCTGTTCTTCGGTATATTGTTTAACGCACAAGACCATCTGTTCTAGTCCATCTGCACGCTTTGAGAGGATAATTATTAAGGTAAGGTAAAGGTGAGTCCCATGACAACAACTGCCGTCGGCGATGAAGATAACTCTCATGGACTAAGCCACATCCTATGTGACGTAGGATGGCCTGTTCCCTTCCTTACTGTTTTTATCTTCCCCACCTCATACGTCAGGTACTAGAGGAGTGGTTATACAAACCACAGCCCATATTTGTTTATGTAAGTCCATGAATTCAAACTTTGGCATGCTGTAATCCCAGTCTAGTAAGCCAGCTCACTGTTGATTGGGCCACATATTCCACTATCGTGGTGTGCTTGTCTTTTAATCCCATGTTTGGATCATCACTTAATTTACTGTTATGGCAAACAACTGTTGTAGGTTATATACAGTACTAGCATAGGTGTCACTATATTAGTAAGGATACCAATAAAATATTTGTGAATGCAAGAAGGAAGTAAATTAAAACCAATAAGTTTTCATACTCTTTTTTCTGCTCAGTCCAAGTTATTGTACAATAAAATTATAAGCAAGAAAATCGAAATAATGGCATTGCAATTTATAAAATAAAATACTACAGAAAAAAAAATTGTTGTAAAATAGCCTGACCAAAACCATAATTATACCATTATCTTTTGGTTTGGCAGAACCTGATTTCATACAAAATTTCTTAATAATTTGAAATAATGATTTTAATGTTCGTAAATTAGGCTGTCAATTACTTATCTGAAGCAGCCTTCTTTCGGACAAGAGTCTCGGCTTCAAATATTAACAATATTTTGAATTAAATCTGTGCCCAGATAAATTTTCACTTTAGTTGATAAATTGACTGAGACTGTAAACTGGGTATCAAACTAGCACTGCTCAGTCAGTGAGTCAGAGTGTTCGTTCAGAAAGAATACATTCGGGGCAATGATTACATTCATGTTGCTTTTAAACTTTTAATAAATGGTCCCACATTTTACTATATGGCTGATTGTCTTGACATTTTTATAATTGTTTACGTATTTGTATAATAAATAAACATTTATTTTTAAAAACTGCAAATAAAGACTTCTGAACAGATAGACTAACCTACAGTTTAACCCGCCATTGTGTTTTCATTCGATACCGACATTTGGTGCGAGTAGTTTCCCTTCTTCTCGCATTAAAAACATATGTGTTCACGGCTATTTAAAAGCGGAACAAATATTTATGTTTTTGTTTCTGTTTTTAAGAAACAACTTTACTCATAGGGGGTCAGTCGGTACTTGTACATTAATTCTCTCAAACAAAGTTCCCTGGGTTCCCGTCATACATATTTGACAGTTGATGGCTGTAGTGGGGCATTTCGTATTTGGTTACAGGGAAGACTGGTCGATATATTTATTTTAAATAAATAAGTAAACACGGGGGGGAGGGAGAGAGGGTAGGGCAGAAGTGTGTAAGGGATAGCACCTCACGGTGAGAGGCAGCCACATCCTTGATGGCCAGGATCCTATTTGGTTCCCCCACTTCTGTCTAGCTCACGTATGGCTCCTAGAGTCTGCCTGTGTACGGCAGCGCCACCTCCCGGGCAACGGCTTTGGCTGGCCGGCTAAACTACGTGGGTGAAATGACAAGAAGGGGAGTCCACCCCTGACAAGTACACACAGCTGCTGGTGGAAGAGGCGGAAGATCGACCTGTGCGACAACGACTCTGAAAGCGGGAGCTGGAAACGCCTGGTATCGGGCTAAGGGCGCACCAGAGACCATAGTTGGTAAGCGGCCAGAACAATGTCCAGAAAGCAATGGCAAACTACTGGATGTAAAATGCCAAGAAACTTATGACAGTCGAGAGAAACGAAACTCAAAGATCTGATGGTGAGGCCCTCAGACCAGGCAGATCATCGACGCCAACTGGGGAAGAGGCCAATTTCAGAGTCAGTACAAGTAATAGAGATGACGGCCTAAAGCCTGACTGCATTACAGTGGACAACTCTGAAATGGGACTAAAAACAAAACTAAGAATAGGTACCTGGAACGTCAGGAGCCTATACCAGGGCAAGTTATTCATGATCGGAAGAGAAATGAAGAGAACCAAGATAGAGATTCTTGGAGTCTCTGAGCACAGATGGGCTGGTCAAGGGCACTGTACCAGCTCCTCGGGAGAAACATTTATATACTCTGGGACAGACACGGGTGGAAAAAGCGGGGTCGGCTTTATTATGTCAAATAAGACAGCACCTTCACTACTCGGTTACAATCCAGTCAACGACCGCATAATTGTAATCAGCCTAAAGAAAAAGACTAGAAATTTAACAATAATTCAAGTATATGCGCCAACATCAGCAGCAGACGATTGTGAAATGGATGATTTTTATAACACCTTGCAAGAAGCGATGGAAAAAGTTGAAAAAAGAGGCATCTTGGTCATCATTGGAGATTTCAATGCGAAAGTCGGAGAGGAAAGAGCCGAAGAGGAGAGAAGTGTTCGAGGTCCTTTTGGTTTGGGACACAGAAATGAGCGAGGAGAAAGACTGGTTGAATTCTGCACGGAAAACAACCTCTCCATTGCCAATACCTTCTTCAAACAACATCCACGAAGACTGTACACGTGGACCTCCCCGGATGGCAACAGCAGAAACCAAATAGACTACATCCTAGTGCAACAAAGATGGAGATCAAATGTGCTGGCGACAAAAACACTGCCAGGAGCAGACTGCGATACGGACCACGAATTACTGTTTGCAGTTTTCCAAACAAGACTACGCAGGATCAACAAAGGTTGCCAGCCAATACGCTTCGATGTATCAGCAATACCTACTGAATACAACATCAAAGTAGAAAACAAATTTGAGGCGTTGCTTGCTATATTGGAAGAGATGACATCTGAGGAGTTGACATCGTACGCAAGGGAGATTTTGATCTCGACAGCAAAAGAAATGATTCCAAAGATATTGCACAAGACACAGAGCTATATTACAGAGGAAACACAGAAACGCATTGCAGAAAGGCAACAATTAAAACAAATGGGAAGTAAGGGGACCAACATAGCATATAAAAACTGCGCAAGAAAAGTTAGAAGAAAAATAAGAAAAGATAAAAGAAGATACATAGTAGAAACATGTAAGGATATAGAAAACCTACAACAACAAGGCAAAGAAAGAGAAGCATTCAAAGCAATAAGAACACTGACAAGGGAATTCCGTCCGGTTCCACGTGTCATAAATGACGAAGAGGATAACACACTAATAGAAACCAAAGACATACTGAATAGATGGAGAGAGTACTGCAGAACCATGTATGGAGACAGCACAAAGCGCTCAGTTACAATCCTACCAAAGGATGAGAAAGAACCTGAACCAACATTGGAAGAAGTACGCTCTGCAATTTAAAGCCTGAAAAAGGGAAAGTCCACAGGATGCGACGATATCCCAGCAGAGCTAATACAAGCAGGAGGAGAGGCGTGTGCTCGAGTCTATCACAAGCTGTGTAAACAGATGTGGCACAGTGCATAGTGGCCAGAAGCATGGAAGAAATCAATTTATATTCCCCTCCCCAAAAAAGGCAACCTGAAGCTGTGCACGAACTACCGAACTATCGCACTGATCAGCCATGCTAGCAAGATACTCTTGCGAATCCTATTAAGAAGGATAGAGAAAAGGTTTGAATCTGAAATTTACGTAGTCCAGGCAGGTTTTAGGAAAGACAGAGGGACCCGGGTCCACATATTCAATTTAAGGAATATCTATGAAAAATGTAGAGAGTTTAATGTAGACCTGTACACATGTTTCAATGATTACACTAAGGCCTTCGACACGGTAAAACATCAACATCTGTGGAGAATCGTGAAGGAAATGGGGTTTCCTTTGCATATAGTCCATCTCATTGAAACATTATACCAAGATCAACAAGCCGCTGTCCGAGTATCTGGACAAACATCAGATTGGTTTGCAGCACAAAAGGGAGTCCAACAGGGATGTATCGTCTCACCTTATCTGTACAACATATATGCGGAATGTATAATGATAAATGTGCGAGAAGATGAGAACATTGAAAGTTTCGACCCATTTACGATTGGGGGGGGGGGGGGGGGGGGGGGGGGGTACGAGATTCCAGAGTTACGATACGCAGATGACACAGTGATACTATCAAGAAGTGCGGAATGGCTAGAGCAGCTACTTTCAGCCGTTAATGGACATAGTAAAGATCAAAATCTGTTCATAAACATAAACAAAACAAAGGTAATGACCACCGATAAAACACAATGTCAGCATACATTTACAGTGGGTGGTGAGGAAATAGATCAGGTTACACATTTTGAATATCTGGGCTCCAGAATCGACAGAAATGGTGACTGCTCGAAAGAAATCAGAAGAAGACTAGCTATGGCAATTCAGAGACTGAACAGCCTGAAGAAATTATGGCAGGGCACCAACAAAACGATAAAAGTAAAAGTCTTGAGAGCCTGTGTTTTTCCTGTGGCAGCTTATGGCTGTGAAACATTGACGATTACCAAAACTTCTAGACAAAGAATCGAATCCTTCGAGTCAAAATGTTACAGAAAGATCCTCAGAATACCCTGGACAGAGAAAAGAACAAATGTAGACATTCGGTAAGAGTTGAGCATAGAGGAGAACTGGTTTATCAATTCCATTTTGGCTAGAAAATGCAAATACTTTGGTCACATCAAGAGACACAACGGTCTTAAGAGGACGGTGATGGAAGGTATGGTGCCAGGCAAAAGAGGAAGGGGTAGACCAAGAAGACGATGGCACCAAGATATCCGGGAGTGCCTGAGTATGACAGTGGCGGAAGCTGGAGTTTTGGCAAGGGAACGAGTTTCTTTCAGACAGACTGTGATGGGAGCGACGTTCTACAAAGGACATGCTACATGAGAGAAGTAAACACGAGAATGCAACCTGACTAACTACCCATGTGCGCACATAACGCACGGCGTTCCGATTTTTGCAGCTGTGGCAGAGTGAGAACTAGATGCATAGGAAATGTTGCGGATATTCTAAATCGTCATGGAATAACGACTACTTCAGCAATGCGTCTAGCCCTGGACAGAAAACTGCGGCTCCCCTGCGACGCCTCACGGTACAAGTGGATAAGACAAGACAAGACAAGTAAACTTAGATAAAGGTAAATGTGTAGAAAATATAGTTATATCCAGTTGCAAAAATATATGCTTGTCAGCTCTTGAAACCAGCAGTATACAAACATAATGATATGCATGTATGCCATGCGCGAGCTTTGTAGTCGAGCACCTTAGCCTCTCAGGGATGTCCTGCTATTATTGTGCCTGTTGACATTTCCATCGATCATGTTGCTCAGTCAAGGACAACACCCTAACATGGTTGTCTGACAGCATGGATTATGCCATGCTGCTGTAGAAACTGGATGCTACTCTGCTTATCATGGACCAATGTGTTGACAGATTCAGGAAATCCATTGCTGATTTTAAATAAGATTATAAGAACAGAAGAGACAGAATGCGGAATGGCGACATTCGAAGTATGGCCGGCATTACGTCTTGTGCCGAATACATTTCCAGGCAGAAAATAAGTTGGTTTGATCATCTCATGAGAATGCACCCTCATCATCTTCCACCGATGGCTTACAATGCTGGGTAGATCTAGCTACAGGGCAAGAGGGCGGCCGCGAGGTAGGTGGATAGATGACATTAGAGTGATTGTGCTACGACAAGGGCTCACATTGACCGACGCAACGCACTTGGCGCAGGATAAACGACTCAAGCTCCCCACGTCGCTAAACGGCACAAGTGGAAAGAAAACTAACTAACTAACTATAAGAACAAACGGAAGCAGAATCGAAAGCAGAAATTCGCGGGAACCGAATGTTTGATACCCTAGCAGTTAAAAAGAGGACTATTCTGTGGTGTTACTACCTCCAAATCCTGTGTTTAAAATATTTATCCAGGTCTGTTGCTCGCTGGTTGTACACACTCCTGCTCCGTCCTCTCATGTGCCCCACTTCTTACGAACTTCGTTTGTTGTTGAAGCTTCACTGTTTGTGGATTGCTGATTTATCTATTGCGATGTCTCATCCAACAGACGGCATTGATCGATTTCAAAATGTCACTTCTACCTAAGGTGCCCATGAAGGAAATTTGTGAAGCCATGTTGTCAGCTATTTCGATACTCCGAACCCCAGCACGACCAGAACATTAGATTCATGTCAATCCCTGGATGTTTGCGGCCTCAACAACTGCTATCAACTCGCCCCTCAGCCATTTCTTTGGTACCTTCTGAAGTACGGCTTTGGCGTCTGTCACTATGACTGTCATTGTTAAAGGGGTCTCATATAGCTAGCTCAGGGCTGAGGTCATTGCTTCCGTCTCCATTCTCAAACTGGAAGTTGTTAACATATATACCCCACTACGTTCAGCAACCACCTGTCTTTTCATTCTAGATAAGAAGCACAAGCCTTATATCCTTCTGCTCAGCACCGATCCGTCGGTGTTAATGACGGCATCACCATCTTGCGTATTCTTATTTATCAGCTGGTAGTTCTTTATCTTATTTATCACCTCGAGTTCTGCTCAACACTTGCCCCATTCTCTGCATTCCTTGGCTAAGGTTATGATGACACTTTGGTACTCTCTCAGTATATCCCCAGTGTGGACCTATTCTTATCCCTTGACTATCGCCTGAGCTGGGGTGACATGTCGGATTGTTTGCTCTGCCTGTGCCACCCATGACGTCTCCTCTTGATTCTTGATCCCTCGATGTCTGAGATACTACTGTACAGAGGCTACTGCGTGTCTGTGGTGACACAAATATAGGCTTTGACTTGTGCTAGTTTATGTCTAGATGATAATCCCAGCATGTACATCATTTTTACAATCGAGGTATCTCTAGTGCAACCCAGAAACTTGAAATAGAGGGATATACAATGTTAAGGAAGGATAGGGTAGTTGGGGACATGGCTAAGGGAGGTGACGTTTGATTATACTGTGCGAATTCGGTTAATATAACTATACAAGATGATATATCGTCCAGAACAAAAATGAAAGTGTATGAGGAGTAAAAGATGGCGGGGTGAAAAAACAGTGGTTGGAGTATGCTACAGATGTCCTTCAAGTCCAAAAGAGGAAGACGAGGAGCTAATTAGTAACATAAAAAAGGCTAGTGCAGAGAAATTATTATTAATGAAA
This sequence comes from Ariolimax columbianus, assembly GCA_036924085.1. Lineage (NCBI taxonomy): Eukaryota > Metazoa > Mollusca > Gastropoda > Stylommatophora > Arionidae > Ariolimax > Ariolimax columbianus. Next base: position 82,321,935 of record JAVGWX010000009.1, on the reverse strand, counting down.
GATTTCAATTTTCCAGAAATAAAATGGGATATGGCAGAAGCACCTGTAGAGTCAAAAGCTTTTGCTAAGTGCATATCTGTTCGCCCGATAGCACTGATATCTTCTAATTTTGAACACTGTTTTTGTTTAGATGTGTTTCTTGCATGCAGCACACATTGACTTGCTCTTGATTTAGTTCAAGTTCTAGTTTTTTTTGCTGTACCAATCTCTTTTGTTATTGACTCCTTCCGCATTCCAGTGCATTATTTTCAGTGGTCTTTGCTTTGTCCTGTTTGGCCAGTAGGTTTATTATTGTGCCTCCTGGCTCCACAAGGCAACAGAGCAGGACCACTAGTAACTAAAATTGGGCCTTCGAGGGGGCCGGGCACTGCACCTGCCTGGTTGTCCATCACAGGCTGAGTGCCATAGCGTTTTGTTAATATAGACGTACTCCTATATTGCGAAAATGCGTGACAACCTGATTGCTGTGGTTCGCCTCTTGGCAAGTTGCATCCGTCTTCACCACCTTAAAGTTGCTTGGCCAGACTATGGTCTTGCTCAAAAGGATGTGATGATATGATGGACTTATGGACCCATTTTTCCGAATATCACCAAAGGAAGGCAATCCAGTGTCTCCCAGGATTGTCACGTCCTGCCAGAAACGTTGCATATACATGGGGCATCTCCTTACTCCCCTTTAGTATTCTCAGCTCACCTGCAGTAATGTACGCCTAGCATTCCCCGCCTCGTGGGAGGTCGTCACAAAGCGGCAGAGGTACATTGTTGGCGATCCTGCATCTCTTCGACGTCCATTGGGATGACTGATAGAAGACAAAAGTAAAGAACGAGACAAGAATGCAATTAACCCATGAAGTGGGTGTGGATTGGTTTAGCCCAGAGCATGGACTACTGGCCGGTGGGTTCTACAGCTCCACCTAAAGGGCTCCACCTGCTCCTCAACTTCTTAGTATGACCCCTCTCCAAGGACCTGTCTGGCTTGGGTGACCCTAACAGGAGTAAAACTCCCGCCGGCATAGCTCCCTAGATCATTGGGACACGCAAGCTCTCCAACCCCATAACGGTAAGCCTACATTTGGAGAGGGCCGATGCAATGAAGGAGCATCATTTACAGTTAGGCTGCAATATCTGTGTCTGAAGATCCGGCACATTCGGTTTCACAATATCTGTGTCTTAAGATCCGGCACATTCGGTTTCACAATATCTGTGTCTTAAGATCCGGCACATTCGGTTTCACAATATCTGTGTCTTAAGATCCGGCACATTCGGTTTCACAATATCTGTGTCTTAAGATCCGGCACATTCGGTTTCACAATATCTGTGTCTTAAGATCCGGCACATTCGGTTTCACAATATCTGTGTCTTAAGATCCGGCACATTCGGTTTCACAATATCTGTGTCTTAAGATCCGGCACATTCGGTTTCACAATATCTGTGTCTTAAGATCCGGCACATTCGGTTTCACAATATCTGTGTCTTAAGATCCGGCACATTCGGTTTCACAATATCTGTGTCTTAAGATCCGGCACATTCGGTTTCACAATATCTGTGTCTTAAGATCCGGCACATTCGGTTTCACAATATCTGTGTCTTAAGATTCGGAACATTCGGTTTCAGGACGAAATTTATAGGACTAAGTTTGCTGTCCTTCTTCGATCTTTTTTCTCTTAACCAACTGTAGATTTCCATAGATTTTCGGCAGACTTCCTAATCCTCGCCCACATGAATGCATTTAGTCTGCCTTGCTTTCGGCTGTTCTTGACCTTGGTGTTCTTTCGCCTTCCATTTTATTATTTTCCCCTGTGGATTTCGATCCAGCAGATATCTTAACTTAACGTAACTTAGCCTAACTAAACTAAGCTAAGCTTAATTTCGCATAACGTAGCTTAACTTAGCTAAACTTAAGTTAACGTCTTTATACTGGTTTATTAGACTGCAGAATTTGTATACAACCAGTTTCATGTACATTTTCTTGATCTAAAAACTATGGGCATCCAATCTATTTTTAAATGCATTAATTGACCCTGCCTCCACTGTTTATATTGTTATGATGGTTTCTGATTTTGTGCTTCACCAATCTTCCCCGCTAAATCTCTAAATGCCTTGGTTGGTTATACCAAATGCCGCCCGTCACTGTAGATTACGAGATTACAATGCTTTAACAAGAAATCTCTGAGAAAGATTTTGGACTTGCAGTGGTTCTACAAGTTTACAAACGACAGATTTAAACTTAGAGAACAAGACAAATACCAACGAAGGACATTTTAGAAAGAAGGTGGAGAAGCTAAACACTGCGAAAGTCCAACAATAATATAACCAGACAATCTCTGTTTTGCAACCCACCGAGAAAATGAGACACATGAAGACAATAGAACATTCGGAGAAGAGATATAAAGACCGATCCAATAAAAACAGAGAGAAGCTGGTAAGAACAGGAGTACATTTAAATAGCACATGACTAGACTGCTTCGAGAGGGTTGGTTCATGGCATGTGTACCTGCCAGTGATAAAGGCAAATATTGCTTTCTGTGTTCTTGTTTAGAAATGTGTGTATGTTGTTTTATCCTTCTTCTTCTTCTTCGTACGCTGTCAAACGTCAATCTGTTTTTGCTCGAAGAAAGCAGCGGTTATCCTGAGGCTGTCGACACTACCATAGAATGTGAATGCTTGGAATGCATTGTCAAGTGAGGTGGTGGAGGCTGGGACGGTCAATGCATTTAAGAACAGATTGGATGCGTACAGCTTCTAGAGGAAGGTGATGTAAATGGAACTGGTTGTATACAGACTCTGCAGAGTCTTCTAAACCAGTATAAAGACGTTAAGTTAAGTTAAGAGCTTGTCTAGTGTTGCCACTGGTGATAGCCACATGTGCTTTCTCTGGTCCTCGTATATCGGGCAGTTTTGCAGCAGATGTTCAGCGGTCATTTTCCCGGTACCACAAGTGCATTCGTCGGTGCCACCTATCTTCAGTTTATTGAATAGGTGGTACCTCAGTCTGTTGTGGCATGTGCGGAGTCTGAAGACCACAACCTGCTCTCTTCTGTTCAACTGGTAATAGGCATCATTTTTTGTGTAGCCAGTATGTTCTGTTGTTGTTTTATCCGATCATCTGATAGGAAATATGCGACATCATTATTTATTGGGGAAGATCTGCAGTCTGGATGTGCTAATCTTAATAAATATGCAATGCTTACAAAACAAATAGCGGAACTGATTTTACGTTGGTGTTCAACGGCGTTCCAAACTACAGCATACGCCTCCCACTTGACGGTAACAAAAACATACGCATCCCACCTCTCTGCGACGCCGTATGACAAGAGCAGTAGGACATCCCACCTCTCTGCGACGCCGTATGACAAGAGCAGTAGGACATCCAACCTCTTTGCGACGCCCCATGACAAGAGTAATAGGACCAAAAAAGGAAGAAGAAGGAGTCCAACGGCCCCCATTTCTGATTTCCTGTGAGAACGCTACCTAGTTTGATATTTGGTCTCCCACTGTATCATTTGCGTATCACATATCGCATATATGATATACATAACATTGACTACAAGTTCTGGAAAATCGATAGGGCAATGTGAAGAAAAAAAACATACGAACACGCACAGAAGCAACAAAAGGGTTAGGGTGCTTAATACAGTTCAGCTAAGGACATCAAAATAATCGAATAAATGCACACAAAAGCACGTATGGCCGTACCACACATATACATACACCACACTAAATTTCAAATCACATTTTCACTTGGAAGGCAATCTACTGTTTATGAAGTCGACATTAGAATTCACCTGCCTGTTTTCATTGTGTTCAATGAACTGGGACGGTACCTTCTCCCCACAACCTAACTTTGCAGTATTTGAAAAGGCGCACACAGTAACTACACGGCACTTGGTATTTTATGAACTCTGGAGCAGGTAACGTGTTCAAATAAAAGTATGATATTTTGTCACTGCAACTTATCTCTTCTTTAAAAAAAAAATACAATTGTATGAAAAACATTAACATTTTAGACTTCGGACGATGTCAACTAATAACGGACACTAAATTCAATGTGCGAGAGACGACCGTAGAGCTGAGTGACAAAACAAAAGCTGTTAAAATCCAGTTGCAAATTAGAACAGCAATATACTTATTCACATTTGACATTTATTTAGCTCTCTGTATACAGAACTAGGACAATGAAAAGGTGCACAATTAAAACTGAGTACATATGTTTTTAAAAATTCATTACTAACTCTCAAATATGCTGCCACTAAATTATGTGTTTTGATGTGGGCTTTTTCTTTTTACAATCATACGAAGCTAAGAGTTAATCTGAATTAACTGTCCACAGATAAATAGGTAACAGTGATATTTCCGCTTCTGTTTTACAGATTGTGAGAACTATTCATTGTACTGAACAGAAAACAGGACAGAAAACAAAATATCACTTAATGAGAATGTAAACTGATTAACTACCACTGCACGCTTATAACATTAGATGATCTGGTTACAGGGCACGAGGAAGTCCTCGTGGATCTTGAATTGATAACCAAACTAGCAGAACTACTACAACACATGCTTTCAACGACGGATGTAACAGAGTTGACATAAGAAAGACAAGAGAAGTTTCACACGGCGATCAACAACAAAAGTGGAGGGAACAATAAGCCAGTAAGTACTTCATTTACTTTAATTGACCCTCTCACGTGACCTTGCTAAAGTCATTGATAAATCAAATGTCGTTCGAATTGTTCTTGGCCTTCGATACTGATTTATACTCATCAAACCTTCGATTCATAAGTATTGCTCATATACTTAACTCCCCTTTTTTTTAATTAATTGGCATTGCATGAGGGCCAGGTCAAGTCGCTTTGCCGTATTGTCTGTTATGTGCTAGGGTTTTTCTTCTTTCTTTTCGCTTCTTTTTGTGCCTTTCAGCGTCATGTTATGAAGAGGTTTCTTGACATGACCCTAGTATGTGCTTCATACATGAGGAGTCTCACTGCTTTTGTTATTTCTGCTATTCATCTTTTGCGTTGTCGGCCCTTGGCTTTTAATTCATTATGCATGTGTTGCATTGCATTGCTTTCTTAGGGATAATATCTCGTGTTTGACATGTCACGTGGCCGAACCATTTTGTTTGTTGTCTCTTTATGAGGTATAACACTGGTGTTGTACCTATTTGTCTCCTAATATCTTCGTTTCTGATTTTATCAATTCTTGTTACTTCGAGCATTCTGCGCAGGCATTTCATCTCTGTTGTTACGATGTGTTTTTTTGTCTTTGTTAATGTCCATTTCTGTCACTGGCAGCACGATGTGTGTAGGAATACTGTGGTGTATAGTGTTCACGATGTGTGTAGGAATACTGTGGTGTATAGTGTTCTTTTTGTATCCATTGTCACGTGCTTACACTGTGAGTGTTCAAACCATTTAATTTGATGTTGCTCAAATGTATTACACTACTACTACTACTGTTATTACTACTTCTGTTATTACTATTATTATTATTACTACTACTATTTTTACTACAATTTCTCTTCTTCTACTACTACTACTACTCCTACGTCTATTACTACTACTAATACTACTACGTCTATTACTACTACTAATACTACTACGTCTATTACTACTACTAATACTACTACGTCTATTACTACTACTAATACTACTACGTCTATTACTACTACTAATACTCCTACGTCTATTACTACTACTAATACTCCTACGTCTATTACTACTACTAATACTACTACTAATACTACTACGTCTATTACTACTACTAATACGTCTATTATTACTACTAATACTACTACGTCTATTACCACTACTAATACTACTACGTCTATTACTACTACTAATACTACTACGTCTATTACTACTACTAATACTACTACGTCTATTACTACTACTAATACTACTACGTCTATTACTACTACTAATACTACTACGTCTATTACTACTACTTATACTCCTACGTCTATTACTACTACTAATACTAATACTACTACGTCTATTACTACTACTAATACTACTACGTCTATTACTACTACTAATACGTCTATTACTACTACTAATACTACTACGTCTATTACTACTACTAATACTACTACGTCTATTACTACTACTAATACTACTACGTCTATTACTACTACTAATACTACTACGTCTATTACTACTACTAATACTACTACGTCTATTACTACTACTAATACTACTACGTCTATTACTACTACTAATACTACTACGTCTATTACTACTACTAATACTACTACGTCTATTACTACTACTAATACTACTACGTCTATTACTACTACTAATACTACTACGTCTATTACTACTACTAATACTACTACGTCTATTACTACTACTAATACTACTACGTCTATTACTACTACTAATACTACTACGTCTATTACTACTACTAATACTCCTACGTCTATTACTACTACTAATACTACTACTAATACTACTACGTCTATTACTACTACTAATACGTCTATTATTACTACTAATACTACTACGTCTATTACTACTACTAATACTACTACGTCTATTACTACTACTAATACTACTACGTCTATTACTACTACTAATACTACTACGTCTATTACTACTACTAATACTCCTACGTCTATTACTACTACTATTACTACTATGTCTATTACTACTACTATTACTACTACGTCTATTACTACTACTAATACTACTACGTCTATTACTACTACTAATACTCCTACGTCTATTACTACTACTAATACTCCTACGTCTATTACTACTACTAATACTACTACGTCTATTACTACTACTAATACTACTACGTCTATTACTACTACTAATACTCCTACGTCTATTACTACTACTAATACTACTACGTCTATTACTACTACTAATACTACTACGTCTATTACTACTACTAATACTCCTACGTCTATTACTACTACTAATACTCCTACGTCTATTACTACTACTAATACTACTACGTCTATTACTACTACTAATACTACTACGTCTATTACTACTACTAATACTACTACGTCTATTACTACTACTAATACTACTACGTCTATTACTACTACTAATACTACTACGTCTATTACTACTACTAATACTACTACGTCTATTACTACTACTAATACTCCTACGTCTATTACTACTACTAATACTACTACGTCTATTACTACTACTAATACTACTACGTCTATTACTACTACTAATACTCCTACGTCTATTACTACTACTAATACTCCTACGTCTATTACTACTACTAATACTACTACGTCTATTACTACTACTAATACTACTACGTCTATTACTACTACTAATACTACTACGTCTATTACTACTACTAATACTACTACGTCTATTACTACTACTAATACTACTACGTCTATTACTACTACTAATACTACTACGTCTATTACTACTACTAATACTACTACGTCTATTACTACTACCAATACCACTACGTCTATTACTACTACTAATACCACCACGTCTATTACTACTACTAATACCACTACGTCTATTACTACTACTAATACCACTACGTCTATTACTACTACCAATACCACTACGTCTATTACTACTACTAATACTACTACGTCTATTACTACTACTAATACTACTACGTCTATTACTACTACTAATACTACTACGTCTATTACTTCTACTAATACTACTACGTCTATTACTACTACTAATACTACTACGTCTATTACTACTACTAATACTACTACGTCTATTACTACTACCAATACTACTACATCTATTACTACTACCAATACTACTACGTCTATTACTACTACTAATACTACTACGTCTATTACTACTACTAATACTACTACTAATACTACTATGTCTATTACTACTACTAATACTACTACTACTAATACTACTACGTCTATTACTACTACTAATACTACTACGTCTATTACTACTACTAATACTACTACGTCTATTACTACTACTAATACTACTACGTCTATTACTACTACTAATACTACTACGTCTATTACTACTACTAATACTACTACGTCTATTACTACTACCAATACTACTACATCTATTACTACTACCAATACTACTACGTCTATTACTACTACTAATACTACTACGTCTATTACTACTACTAATACTACTACTAATACTACTATGTCTATTACTACTACTAATACTACTACGTCTATTACTACTACTAATACTACTACGTCTATTACTACTACTAATACTACTACGTCTATTACTACTACTAATACTACTACGTCTATTACTACTACTAATACTACTACGTCTATTACTACTACTAATACTACTACGTCTATTACTACTACTAATACTACTACGTCTATTACTACTACTAATACTACTACGTCTATTACTACTACTAATACTACTACGTCTATTACTACTACTAATACTACTACGTCTATTACTACTACTAATACTACTACGTCTATTACTACTACTGTTATTACTACTATTATTATTACTACTAATGTTATTACTATTATTTTTTTACTACTACTACGTCTTCTTCTCTCCATTTTGTCCCTAACGAAGCATAGTGTTACCACTGCAGCTGGTCTCTTTGGTAACTTGCGTCAAAGCACTTTGTGTGTTCTTGAAGTTGTGGTTTCTGTAACAAATTGTTACACATTATGAGGTTCCTAGCACCAAGCACAACCATGCTTACTGGCCTTATACAGCATGATTGGGGGGTCATTATGGGGACATTTTTTACTTGCTGGAGCCACGCGTGGATACACGATTTGCCTTTTCGTTCCAAGGGAATACAAAACCACTACATTAACATTAACATCCTACACAGTCTGGGTCACATCCTACACAGTCTGGGTCACATCCTACACAGTCTGGGTCACATCCTACATAGTCTTGGTCACATCCTACATAGTCTGAATCACATCATACACAGTCTGGGTCACATCCTACAGTCTGGATCAAATCCTACAAAACTGCACGCTCACGCAGAAAGAGAGAACAATACCTGGCACACGAGACAGATAAGAGACAAAAGCTGTATGGAGGTAAAACAGCCTTCCAAACAACGGTGTCCTTTGTAACAAAACCGGGACCTTCATCTATGAACGAAGAAGTCTGTCGTAGGTTGGTCCAACCTATAAGGTTAAACACTCGCTTTTCACAGCAGAAGTTCAAATCCTGTTACGACACTCTCCAGTCGACCCAGCTGTAAACGAGTACCTGGCTCACTGTTAGGAAAGGAAATGCATTGTTGAAGGGAACTGGCGACACGCTCTCATAAACGATCTGTAGTCCAGTCAAATGAAGTCTCTAACACTTCATCCCCGACCGCAGTTCCCGCTACCTATGAAGTTTGCTGCAGAAAAAATTGTCAGAAGCACTAATGTTGACACTTCCACATGCTTGCTGAACCACATGCATAGTTACAGGAAGGTCATGTTTACAATGTTGCTAGATCGATGTTGACGCACCGTTTGAAAAGATTAGTGAACAGTTATTGAAAATATGAATATAGTGTTTATTATCGATCTCTATACAAAATAAAGAAATATGTACACGTAATCGATAAAGTATGAATAATAAATGATCAAGGCAAGGGTGCAAGGTAGTGGAAAGGCTTCGGTGGCGGTATTATGACGCAAAGAAAGAGGCCCTATTTATGTGGCCATGGCAGGGGAAGCAACAAACGGGCTGTTAAAAGAGTTAAACAGAATGGTTATTTCTTAATTTTCTCAGTTGAAGTCTGTCCACATCAGCAGCGACAACCATATATCGCAGCCACACTGTACTTGCTTGACTACAGTCGTACAAAATACGTTTGTGTACCAGTGATCTAGAAGGCAGTTTCCAGATATGGGGGAATACTCACTTGATATGATTAACAGAGATCCGAATGATCTAAACGATCACGTGAGGGTATGTATTCTTAAACTGGTATACGTGTTCAGATAGTACTTGTGAAACTGTCATTGCAACTTACTTGCAACTTTGTAAAGTCATGGCAACATTATTGTAACTTTGTAAAATCTTTCCAACTTACTTGTAACTTTGTAAAGTCATGACAACTTATTTGCAACTTTGTAAAGTCATGACAACATTATTGTAACTTTGTAAAATCTTTCCAACTTACTTGTAACTTTTTCAAGTCATGACAACTTATTTGCAACTTTGTAAAGTCTTTGAAACTTACTTGCAACTTTGTAAAGTCATGACAACATTATTTAAAACTTTCCAACTTACTTGTAACTTTGTCAAGTCATGACAACTTATTTGCAACTTTGTAAAGTCTTTGAAACTTACTTGCAACTTTGTGAAGTCATGACAACTTACTTGCAACTTTGTAAAGTCTTTACAACTTTCTTGCAACCCTATAAAGTCATGACATTTACTTGCAACTCTGTAAAGTTGAGCAGGTTATCTCTTTAAAGGCAAGCCCGAATACACCTTACATTTTTCAAAATTCTTCCCTCTCAAATGTGAAACTGGCAATCTCAGTGACCCTCATAAGACAACGAATTAAATGCAAGTGAGCCACACCATATTAGTAGACACGCCCGGAAGGTTAGCTCGCCTCCTATCACGGTGTTACGGGTATAACGGCTTTGAAGGTGGTAATAATGCCAGCCGAAGTCCTGCAGATTTGACACAATAAATACGAATAGGACCAATCATCATCACCTAACTCACAAATGTGTAATGCCCACCATCTTCAATTTTCCGTTAACGGACACTTTCACATGAGTCCATAAAATTATACATTACCCATTTCTCTCTCTACTCTCTCTCTCTCTCTCCCTCTTTCTTTCTTTTTCGAACTATGTGAAATAAATATGATAAAAATTGCCCCTCAAAGCGATGAACAGATTCGGAGTAGTTTCGATCACGCAGGTTTCAAGCGAACCCTGATCTCAAATGAGGTGGGGCCAGAGTGCCTGCATCCTGAATGGGAAACAAATTGAACAAAAATGTAAAAGTTGATTAAGTTTAATCAAAATATAGAACTGGGTCAGATACTGCACCGAGACGAGAACACAAACAAAACCTACGTTACGACCAATAGGCCTTCACCAGGGACAACAATTAACAAAAATACTGAACTAATAAATCAAAATATATGGGGAAAAAAATGGTCTACTTATCTGATAGTAGACCCAGTCTGTCTAGATGACCGGTTGGGTCAAATGCTTGACTGAATATGAAGGTGGCGATCAAATAAGGTGGCCAGGAGAGCGTAAGAAGTGAGGAGCAATGCGCCGGATAAGCCAGTGGTGGCCAAATATGGAAACGACCAAATAGTGAACCTAATGGGAGAACAAAAAAGGTGATATAAGCCGGGAGGGAAGGGGGGGGGGGGGAGGATTGATGGAAGTGTGGACAAAGGAAGACAAATAGATGGGGAGTCAGTATGAGGTTTCAAGAAAAGGTATGGAAAATATTAATGCCATGCGGTTGGAAACAATCCATGATGGGGATAAGTCTATTCTCAAGGGCGAATCGATGACGATCGTCAGAGAAGCAAGAAACTAGACCAGTGACACTAACGTCAGCCTTACCCCGGTGCTCAGGACCATTGAAATGGCTAGCAATTGGGGAACCAGTGCGGTTGCGGACATCGTTGAGGTGTTGGCGGAAACGCTCACGCAGTTCCATACCAGTTTCCCCAATGTATGTCATACCACACTGGCGGCAGATGATAGAATAGATGAGGTTGCGGGAATTGCACGTGAATCCCTCTTTGATGAAGAATTCTGCTTTGGGACAGGTGATGGGGCGAGAAAAGATGACTTGAGAGCAGGTAACACAGCCACGTGCATTTTTGCACGGCCTGGTGCCTGGAAGGCTATGATCGCTGGTGTGTAGGCGACTACTGAAATGCGAGTCCCTCAGGTTTCCTGAATTACCTCCATCTGTCACGACACGTCATGTTACTGGCCCATGTTAGCTCGGGACCACAGAGTGAGGTTGATGACCAGCGCAGTTTCTTTCTCACTATAATCCAAATACAACACAAGTTACATCAAGACAAAACCGTCTAATGGTGTCGCCTTCACCGCTTGCAATGGGCAACTCATTTTTTAAAATGTATATACAAGTATAAGTAGAGGGTGTCCTTCAGCAGACATAACCCTTGTTCAGAAATGAAGTGTTAGAGACCAGTATACTTGGTCACAGCTTTTGTAAGGTATTCATTTACAGCTGAGTTGACTAACGCTTGAGGGTTGTAGGATTTGAACCCCGTACTTTTGCAGTGAAAAGCGAGTTCTCTATTAATGTACTAGAAACTTAGTTACCCATTGCAAGCGAGGATGGCGACATCATCAGACAGTTCTGTTTGATGACGTAACTTACGCTGTATTTGAATGTTAGTGAGACAGAAGCTGCTCCGGTCATCAACCTCACTCTCTGGTCCCGAGCTACCTTTGGACCAGTGGCAAGACATAAATCAAGACGACCAGCCGTAACTTAGGATGCACTCTGGTCCCACCTCCCTTGAGATCAGGGTCACTTGAAACTTGTTGGATTCGATCGCCCCTTGTTTGCGTTCATCGTTTTGAGAGGTGAGTACCCTACCTCTCGACCACAGCGACCACATGGAAGGTGAGTGCCTTACTTCTCGACCACATCGAACAGATGGAAAGTGAGTGCCTTACTTCTCGACCACAGCGACCACGGGAAAGGCGAGTGCCTTACCTCTCGACCACAACGACCAGGTGGAAGGTGAGTGCTTTACTTCTCGACCACAGTGACCACGGAGAAGGTGAGTGCCTTACCTCTCGACAACAGCGGCCTAGGGGAAGGTGAGTGCCTTACCTCTCGACCACAGCGACCACGTGGAAGGTGAGTGCCTTACCTCTCGACCACAGCGACCACGTGGAAGGTGTGTGCCTTACCTTTCAATCACAGCGACCACGTGGAGGGTGAGTGCCTTACCTTTCAACCACAGCGACCACGTGGAGGGTGAATGCCTTACCTTTCAACCACAGCGACCACGTGGAGGGCGAGTGCCTTACCTTTCAACCACAGCGACCACGGGGAAGGTGAGTGCCTTACCTTTCAATCACAGCGACGCCCTAGATCAATATACAACTGTGCAAAGGCAACGAATAAATATAGCGGACAACCCCATATAAAACATAATCAAAACAAAATTAGCGTAAGCTTCTACAATTTAAAGAGAGGATTTGAAGTACCTTGACAATACCAACTAGTGGAAAGTCCTATATCTCTAAATTACTATATTGTTGGATTCGGTGAGACTCCTGCTCAGGCCAAATTACACCTCAGATGGCTTAATGTTGGTGACGAAATCCACATTGGTGCTAGAGAAGGTCACTTGAAGTGTATATGTCTCTGTGTCTTGTGATTGTGGACTTTGAAAACGCATTTGACAGCATTTAAATTACTGAAGTAGTCTAGGACGCTTGGGCTGGTGGATAAGTGACACTTCTCACATCTCAAAGGAGCTGGGTTCGATCCGCATCACAGCACCAGCGGTTACCCCGGGGAAGCAACCCCTTAGAAAATGCAGGAGGAAGGAGACCCTTACATAAAATGCATGTCAAAGTCGGATGCACTAGGCCGACAGGCGCAAAATAAAAACCGTAGTGCAACGGACACCGCCTTGTAGAATTGAGAAATAAGGCGAAGGCAAAAAAAACACAACAAAAACAACAACAAAACTGCAGCAGTACTAGTATGTACACTAAGAAATTATAGTGTTGAAGAAATGTATGCTCAGATTGTAGAAGAGATAAATGGGGGATGCTGAACAGAGATGACCCTATTCTACTAGTCAATTAACATACCAATACATCCCCGCGCTCGTCAGGGAGATAGAATCTTCCCAAAACTCCTCATAACGACTCTTGAGGAAGTCTTTAGAAAACTACATTGGGAAAACACAGGTATCGACACGGAAGAAATGCTCCTCACAGTAAAGGTTTGTTGGGGACACAGTCATTCTCAGTCACAGTGTCAGAGAGGTTGATCCATGCCTAAATCAGCTCATAGAAGCAAGTCAAGCTGTAGGTCTTAACATCAATAGAAAGAACACCCAACACGTACTGAACACTATTTGCCCAGAAAGGAAACTGCGGCTAAGTTGCTAAGGACATCCAATTTACTTGAGTTAAGAAATGACAAACTCCCCTAAAGGAAATCGTGACATCTCACACAGGAGAGCAGCAGGGTGTTTCAGATTCAATCGTATCAAACCTATACTACAACAAGTGGGAGACGAGAAGGCGAGGTTTCACATCTTTAGCAACATGGTTATTCCAGCCATGGTCTATTGCTGCGAGGTTTGGAATCTATGTCAAGCAGATGCAATAACGCTCCGAGTCACTGAAAGGGCAATGGCGCGAAGAATATAGAAAGTCTCTCAAAGGGGCCGTATTCGTAACACGGAAATCAAACGCCGAACCGCCTTCAATGGCGTCGTAGATACTGCAATATTAAGGAAATATAGATGGGTGTGGGTCAATGGTGTGTATCCATGACAACAGATGGACACGAAAAGTGACTTCCTGTTGGCCCTACAACTTTAAGCGCCCACCTGAATGTCAACCAATGAGATGGAGAGATGCCCTGAGTAAAACACTTGATCCAACATGGTACTCGAGGGCATACGACTATATTGATTTTATACATTTGGCTACCTGGCACATCGATTGACTGATTGAATACCAAAAGTGACATTAGGTGGTAGCAAAATCTAGCTTAGTGTTTACTGCAGGTAAAAGACGCAAGATGTCGCATGCAAGTGAGCAGCACATATACAAATGACATCCGGGCGCATAAAGGGTCCAATTAAAAAACAGCATGTTGTTGTGCGCTTTCGGGGTTGAAGAACTTTTAGCAAAGAGTATTCATAAGAAAATTCCTCCGTTTTATGGTAGAGTGTTTGTCAAGCGGTGTATAATTAAGTTTATACATTTTCTCAAGGACGTTAACAAAGTTACTGATGAAGCCCGACCTGGTCGTCCTGTTAAGATTGCAACATAATATGTCTAGAAGATTTGAAAGATAATTCTAGCTGTCAGGCGAGATTTTTAGACAGTCTCGCAAAGGACGAAGAGGCTGAACGGGAAGTGTACATGGGGATGAGACATCCGATCAAAGATTTCTATGCTGTAGG
>JAVGWX010000009.1:81054318-81089318 GCA_036924085.1 Ariolimax columbianus | reverse complement strand
TCTACTCCTCCTTCTAACTTTAATACAACATGTCTGAAACCCTATCCATAATGAACATATACAGCTAAGATCTGTTACAATATATATAAATCCTGAACTTTATAACTGTTTATAATTGTTGTGACCAGTAGCCCACTCGCTGACTTAGCATTGTCCTCTAGAGGACATAACGTTGTTGACACAGGAATCAATATATGTGATATATTTCTACACAACTGTCATAATAATATGTACAATAATGACATACGTCATTCTATTTGGATTAGTTGGTTCATTTATTTTGTGGTGTTTTTCCTTCGATTACGCTGACATGAACTTCGACCATTTGCAATAGTTACCCTGTGTCGTATTTCCACGACCCAGTGTAAACAGCTGGACTTCACGAGATTGGTGTCCTTCGCCCTTCGACTTGTTGCTGACAGCACCGGTTTTGATGTAACTGGAACATGTACACACGAGCCAATAATAATAATGGACTAACACATCGGCTTGGAGAAACTTGGCCCTGTCCGGTTAGCAACATACCCATGGTCCATCGCTTACACGGTGAGTGATGTTGCCGAGAGACAAAGTACTCTCATCTCAAAGCGAAGAACAGAAACTGTGTACGATCATATAGTGGATCCCATCCCACTGCAATATTGAAGTCAATGAAGTTGCAGACAAACTAGCAAAGTGTGGAGGAGCATCCCCAAAAACAGACTTGAGTATCACATATAATGAGGCCAAGACCATAATTAAAGCCAACTTCAGGAGAAAATGGACTGATCAACACCCCGACTTCTGAAAACAAGACAGCTACTTTAACTTAACTAGAGAAGACCAAGTCATCATCTTCAGACTGAGAACTGGAAACCTAACACTCAAGGGTCATCTTTACAACAACATAAGGATTGGGACAGATGGCAAGTGACCATGTGGGGAGCATACCATGACCGTGCAACACATCCTACAAAGCTGCATGCTCACGCAGGAAAAGAGAGAACAATGCTGGCCTCGTGAGACAGATATGAGACAAAAGCTGTATGGAGATAAAACACCCTTACAAACAACGGTGTCCTTTGTAAGAGAAACCGGGACCTTGATATGAGAATGAACGAAGAAGAAGAAGAAGAATCCCTCAAGTTTCAAGCAACCCCTGGAGGAGAAACCAGAGCGCGAGCATCCTGAGTTATCACCAGTTGTCTTGACAGATGTCTTTCGACTGGTCTAAGGTAGCTCTGGACCAACGAGTGAGGTTGATGACCAGCAAAGTTTATTCCTCAATATAATCCAAATACAGCGCAAGTTACATCATCAAGACAAAACAATCTGAAGACGTCGACATCCTCGCTTCCGATGAACAACTAACTAACCTGCAATGCAAATGTATGAAAGTATATTGTGTTCTCAATTTAATGGCAGAAAATAGCATTGCTTGCAATATTGACAATGTTTTATTTCTTTACCAACGTTAGCAGTTAAGCGGGGTGGTATGTTGTGCAATCCGAGTGGTGTAGTATATTCTGTAATTCAAGCGGGGTAGTATATTGTGTAATCCGAGCGGGGTAGTATATTGTGTAATCCGAGCGGGGTAGTATATTCTGTAATCCAAGCTGTGTAGTATGTTGTGTAATCCCAGTGAATCTAACACACACAGCCAGAAGAAACCGAATCTTACATACATCTTAATCTAATCAATTGCTTTTATTACTTTGTATTCCATGAAGATCGTCCTGAAAGCAAACATTTCATCTTTTCAAAACAAGATAAAAAAGTGAGAAGAATTATTTAAAGGACAAAAGCTAGCCGAGTACGTGGTCTCATATTTTTTGCCATTAACAGTGTGAATAATATATAAGTGTTATTATAAACATATCAGACAGCTAGACAAGAATGAAAGAGGAGAGGTTTACCTTGGCGTAATATGGATTCATCCGCACTCAAGCAGCAAAAATAATTGAGATGTGTCGGTGGCCGAAAGGAGAAATAGTGCAAATGGAGAACAAAGATGTTGGGGGATTGTTGCGACGTTCGCGAGAAGGGGCGCTCCCGGAGCGTTGAGTTTCTACAAGAAAACATTCAGTAATTACCAATTTACGAGCTGCAGCAGGAGACCCAATTAAAGTTGTTAGGGCACGTTATTCAAACGCTTGATTCACTTCTTTTTGCTAAGATTTCTCTTTATTTGTGGCGGAGGTAGGGTTATTTCGGGTATAGACGTGTTTTTGTGTGCGATTAAATCAGCCATGATAAACAGATTCCAACTAGGCTGGTTTATGACGAGAACAGCGATGATCTGCGATTAGCCAAGACACGAATTAAAGGCTTCCAAGATTTCGATTTAAGCGCTAGAAGTGAAATCATTACACATATCTCCACACGGAAGACTATTACGCAGGTCTTGGCTGCCTGTCACAATAACATTAACCGAAGTGCAAAGAAATTATGAATTAATTGCCTATAAAACACGCTATTTAAATCGTTCGACACATTCAGCTATACCTAAACCATCTTGCATGTCAACCCGACTTGAACTAAAATGATTGAGTGATTAACGTCAGTGCCAGTTGAAGCATACTGACCAAGATCCAGCGGCACGTCTACTTCATGCACTTGGAAACAGTGTGTGTTTTAATTTCTTTGTCAACAAGGCCACTGTGCTCTGACAAGTCTGCTTAGAAATGCTTTTGATCGCATTACATACAGGGAGCAGCCATGTTTACATAATACACTATTCTTGGTGATGCAACATGAACACACCTACCCACTACAACGATTCTCAAACTTTGTAACCGTCCTGGTCGATAGACATCTCTTTTGTCTAGGTGATATACCTATCTTTATAAACACGGGGTTCCCCCTACGTTCAAGAATTTCCCTCTAAACAATTACTCAAATACTTTTCTGTTATCTTATACATAAACAAGAAGTTACATAACATCAGTTTAGACACACATACTTTGATGTAACGTAGAGTGCTATTTCTGTTGATCTATACATCCGAACTTCCGTGCAAGTCGTACATGTTATTTCATGCAACGTATTTAACCCAGACTAGTTCTACTTCAGTCTGATAAACAGGCTCTTGGTAAATGTCTCTATCTTACTTCAATTGAACTGTCTAAAGTCTACTCTCAATATCTATTCTTGGACTGTTCTTAAGTTCTCTCATCGAACTGTTCTTAATATATGTTCTCAGACTGTTCTTATCATCTGTTCTCGGACTGTTTTTAACATCTGCTCTCGGACTGTTCTTAACGTCTGTTCTCAGACTGTTCTTAACGTCTGTTCTCGATATATGTTGACCTTGTTATCAATTTCTGTTTCTGATTCAGCTCACAGACTCAGGTTCTTGACATCTCGTAGCTCTATGTTTGTCCTTTATGGTCTCTCTGTATTTCTATGTATGTGTTCTTCCTCTGTTTGGTTCTGCTACTCTCTATCAGTCGTCTGTGCTGAGTCTTAATCGAAATTATTCTTCTTTCAAGAGTATGCCTGGTTATCTCAGAGAACGTCTAGGTCTGGTTATCTCAGAGCACGTCTAGGTCTGGTTATCTCAGAGCACGTTTAACTCTGGTTATCTCAGAGCACATCTAAATCTTAGAGCACGTCTCACTCTGATTCAGCACTAAAACAAACAGAACTTATCCCCGAAGCCGCTGCAGTACCAACAACAACTGCACTGCCGCAAGCAAGGTCACTACACAACCTACATTCTCTATAACTATCATTCATCCACTATCTAGCAGTTCCATCCCTTAGTCCGTTTTCGTCTTTTCGCTGTTAATAACTGTAGGAGCTCTTTTTGTAATCTGCTGTAACACCCCCCCCCCCCTTTTTCCACACACACACACACGCACGCACGCACGCACGTACGCACACGCACACATTTTTTGTTTTGTGTCCGTCATCAGTATCTTGATTTCCCTCCATTAGTTTAGTCGCACCTAAACTTGTCCTTCCTGATTACTCATTTGCTATTCTTCTTCTTCTTCTTCCCCGTCCGTCTTCGGGCCACTACATCAATGATTAACGAAGGCAGAAGTCGACTTGAGGTTTCGTGCACTTCTGTACAGCTTCTCGTGGAAGGACACTGCCTGTTGCCAAATGCTACTTCTTTTGTCGGTATACAGTGGGCAACTCTGCAAAATTTATTCTGCCGTCATGGAGGCTGTACCGCAGGCAGAAAGGCCCGTAGTGCCAGTCTTGAACTTGTTGTACAGATGACATATCAGTCTGTTGTTACCTATGTGTAGCCGGAGAATGATCACCTGGTCTCGTATGGAGAGTTGATGGTAGGCACCGTTTTCTATGTGGCCAGGGCGGACTTTTTTTCCATTTTGCACTGTACTTTGCCCTGATGAATGCTTTAGTCTCATTGTATGTGATTTCTGTATCACTGCTGCAGCATTCCTCCCTCTCTGGCGAGTCTGTCTGCCTCCTGGTTGCCTGGAATGTTGCAGTGGGCTGGTATCCACTGCACTATGCTTTTTTTGAAGCACTTGGACAGGCTTTCGAGTGAGTCTGCCGGAGCAGGAAGTACATTTGTGTGCTGGTTTCTGAGAGCCGTGAACACTAAGAGGGCGTCTGTGAAAATAATCACTTGCTTATTCTGCCTTTTCCTTATGGTTTATAACGGTTATAGCTGCTTGTCTCAGAGCACTGGCTTCAGCACTGAAGTTGCTGCAGCTTTTCCCAGCGGCAAATGCTGCTGAGTATACTTTGATTTTATGTTTTATAACGATAACTCATTTGTCAAAACCACTTGTTTCCACGACATGACCGATACATGACAATACCTTCTCTCTCATGCGTCTGTCAAACAGAGCTGCCAAGACCCTTCTACACCTCCACCGGGTGATCCTGGATAACAAGCTGCAGCAGGGTAGACTGGCTAAGGAGAAGGGATCTAAGAGGGAATGCTAACCCGGTACTCAAAAAATGCTTGCTGAAGTCGGATGTGTTGGACCGAAATGTGCAAATTTCACAGTCATGCTGTAAACTACGACACAATGCATTCCGTTCTCTGGACTACATTCTTCTTCTAAAGCCTGTTTATGGTTTGGTAGAGGGAGATTGAGAACGAACGAAACCAAGCCAAACAAATTTCCCTCTCACCTAAAGGCGTATGGGCACCTGCTACAACTTGACCGCTAGTAGTTTCCCATATTCACATCTTACACGAGGAAAACATTAGCGACCACGGCTCTAATTGAAGCAACGAACCTTCGACAATGGGGAGGAAGACTAACGTCTGGTCAGGCAAAATATACTGGCCAAGACCCTTACCTCGACTTACTAGTAGCCCTCCCTGGAAACGGGCTGTTTTCATGGCAGAATGGCTAACGAGGCCAGGGATCGACGTGATCCCCATAGTAGTGAGTGACACGCAGGCGAAGAAAAGCATAGCACAACTGCCTGGAGGACCCAGGTCCACCTTCATCATCACGCTCGAGATGTGAGGAAAGCTACTGTAACCTGCCACTTCACGTCCTTTTCAGGGCACAAATATATTCAAACCCGACCTTGACTTTGATGTCCACTCTTTTGTCGTTAGACGTAATCTCAGTCATATTTACTCTCTGCCCTCAGTCATGTTTACCCTCTGCCATCAGTCATGTTTACCCACTGCACTCAGTCATGTTTACCCATTGTCCTCAGTCATATTTACCCTCTGCCATCAGTCATGTTTACCCACTGCCCTCGGTCATGTTTACCCACTGCCCTCAGTCATATTTACCCTCTGTCCTCAGTCATGTTTACCCTCTGCACTCAGTCATATTTACCCTCTACCCTCAGTCATGTTTACCCACTGCCCTAGGTCATGTTTACCCACTGCTCTTAGTCATGTTTATCCGCTGCCCTCAGTCATATTTACCCTCTACCCTCAGTCATGTTTACCCACTGCCCTAGGTCATGTTTACCCGCTGCTCTCAGTCATGTTTATCCGCTGCCCTCAGTCCTATTTACCCACTGCCCTCATCCCTGTTTATCCACCGTTTCAGTCATGTTTACCCACTGTACTCAGTCATCATGTTTACCCACTGTCCTCAGTCATCATGTTTACCTACTGCCCTCAGTCATGTTTACCCACTGCCCTCAGCCCTGTTTACCCCCTGTCCTCAGTCATCATGTTTACCCACTGTCCTCAGTCATCATGTTTACCTACTGTCCTCAGTCATGTTTACCCACTGCCCATGTATCTTGTTCCCAATTATGCTGCACAAAACAGTGTCCCTCACACCAGGTATGACAATACATTTTCATGACCTACGCCTACCAGTGGAATGTGTAGTCTAGGCAACAGTGAACTGGCCTACTTTACTGGGATTACATAGTGCCACTGGTTCGCGTTCACGGACGGACAGAAACATATCCGGACCGTGATTCCTGCCTCATACGACCGCTCCACCAGTAGACCCAGATGTAAATGGATACCTGGTGTATGAGTTGGGGAAGGTAATAACATCAAGGAAAGAAACTGGCTACCCCATCTCATACAGGCTGTGGCTTAGTCCATGAAGAGTTATCTTCATCTCTGACGGCAATTGTTGCCATGGGACTGACCTTTGCCTTCTACCTGTACCACTCCAACAGTTCTCCATTAGTACGATGTGTTCATTGTTCACACACATCTGGCCATGTCTCTGTTAAGCCATCTGAGGAGATGATGCTCGTATGTACTGCTATACTCTGTCCACCTGTCCTTTAGTTAACCGAACTTTCCAGTGGTGACCGCACCCTGTACGAAGATAGGGGTAGGCAATGTGACATGTCGTGTGACAGAACAATATGTCACCATCTGTCAATCCGCTACCAGACAACAATTGGCAACAGCAAGAAAACTCACTACGAGAAGCTTCGAGAACAGCAACCATAATAACCATAAAGACTCGGTCTGTGGCACAAAACTGAATGACTCGCCAATTGTGCTGATATTTGTGTTCATACCACCCAGAGAACAGGCCGTGGGAAAGTTGTTCTCTTGTGGGATTTCAATATTACATTTTTTGGTCAGGGAAAGGGGTCAGGTTAGGGGATTCCGTAGCGAAGTGGTTAAGCCGTCAATCTCGTGATCAGGTGGTGTGGGTTCGACTTCGGACTCCGCCGTCTTTTTCACGGGTGCTTGATGCAGAGTCTCCTGCATCTCGTAGTCGCCCCCTAGTTGTCTTGTTCTTGACTTGCGACTGGGGTCGGGCGGCACGAGACGAGAGAGTGAAAATAACAAGTAGCGCAGTTAATCCTTACTAAAAAATATCGCTAGCAAAATTAATTATGCCATCACCGACTACGATGGACGGCAGCCTTTGCCTTTGTCTGACTTGGTCTTCTGTGATACTTTTATTTGAATATAACTAAATACACTGACATTGAAAATAAACTGAACACAATGTAAGTTTAAAGTAAGATTGTATTTAATTTTAATTGCGGATATAATAGCTTGGCGCTCTGTATTTCTAATCCACCTCCCCTCCCCCACCTGGCAGAAGATGAACGACCAAGTAAGCAAGCAAGACAGGTCCGCACTTATCCAGGTTCAGAGATAAATTCTGATCTCAATTTTGTTGTGATGAAAATAGCTACGTCAGTGTAAAAATGTAGAAAGAAAAGATCTACAGAGGGTACTCATTTGGATACATCAGCAAACAAGTAGTCAGAAGTTAGCTAGAAATACCTTGTGGAAGTCAAACATGTATATGATAGCATATTATCAGACAGCATAGAACATTACGAAAGAGAAAGTCCGCACTATAATGTAAAGAGAAATGTGGATTGTCTAACAAGAAGCAAATAACTTTCTAACGGAATAAGAGTTTAAGAAAAATCAAGTACGGATAACAGATATCTTCAACAAATATAAATAATTAAAAAGAGCAACAACAACAAAAACACTTTAGAAAATATGGAACTGGACAATGCAATGTATACTAAATGATGACCTTCAAAATTACATTATTTAACATTATAAGGAAGATAATAATTACATAGAACAGAAGCACATTACGAGAGCTGTGTAGGCAGAAATAAATATAACACAAGGCTGGCTCATGAAGGACAACAATAGATACATCTTCCTGGATGACAAAGATACATCAAACAGATGGGCGGACTATTTAACGGGAGACAACAGATGCGGCAATCCATAAACATTTGATGATGACGACACC
This sequence comes from Ariolimax columbianus, assembly GCA_036924085.1. NCBI lineage: Eukaryota > Metazoa > Mollusca > Gastropoda > Stylommatophora > Arionidae > Ariolimax > Ariolimax columbianus. The sequence goes on along the minus strand of JAVGWX010000009.1, from coordinate 81,081,168 downwards.
AGACTTCTCAGAGCAGAAATAGAGAAATATACAAGTTTAAGTGGAAAGTAACAGGCACGGACACAATAAATATAGCTATGATATAACTCCAGGGGATTTCCTGTGAATAAAATCATCGTATAATGACATCTACAATACAGAATCTATACCACGCGACCTTATTAAATCAGTCTTTATAACACTCTCAAGATATATAGTGTAACATAATCAGATTTTAGAACAATCAGCATCATGAGCCACACCATTAACATACTGCTCAAAATTATGCAGGAGAAGAATAATCGTAGAGTATTAAAAAATGAAGTTTCTGGTGAGCAATTTTGGTTTTGACAGAACACCCGAACAAGAGAAGATAATTATGTATGAAAAATATATAGAAGGATACAATTATTGGCATGTGCCTTACATATACAGTCTAGCATGAGAAACTAATGACATGTCTAGAAAACAAAGGTATGGGTGAAAGTGACTTAGAAATATTACACAGTAGCCTGTGCTGAGAGCAACATATCTCTGTTAGATATGACAAGCTTTACCAACCATATATACACGTAACAAATAAGGTAGTGGACAATGTTACCTACTGTCTCTCTGACTGTTTAACATTTACACAGAACAAATCTTTTTACAGATAGAGGATAGATTCGTTTGAGTTTCAATCAATAGTTTCAGATATACATATGACTAAGTTCAGCTGGCTGAAAGCGAACAAGAAACCGGAATTGGTGATTCAAGTAATAAACAAAAGTCAGGTGTATGGATTGGACTTCAGTTCTGAAAAAAAAACACACAAAAAACTATGATAATTATCTACTCTACAGATATAAACAGCCGACCAAACACTGGAATAGGTCAAGAACCACTCCTATCTTGGAAATATGATTACGGAGGAGGTAGAAGATGCCAACTGGAAATCAAAAAGAGAATCTCGATGGATCAATCTGTTTTCACAAACATGAGTCATGTATTAACATCCAAACAAGTCACTTACAAATCTCAAATGAGAATGATCAGGTGTTATGTATACTCGTCATTACTGTATGGCACAAAAATATGGAGTATTGACAAACAGTTGGAAACGAGAATTTATGATTTTGAAATGTGGATGTATAAAAGAGTGAATCTCGTAGAAAGAAAGTAAAACAAGTAACAATGTCTTGTTGACATTTTGTGTAAAAAAGAAAATAAATGAATTAGACCAGAGTCAAGGGGACGGCGTGGCCTAGTGGAAAAGTGGCACGGCTCACAATCCGAAGGTGCTGGGTTCGATCCCCATCACAGCACCGGCCGTTACCCCGGGGAAGCAAACCCTTAGAAAATGCAGGAGGAAGCAGACCCTTACATAAAATGCATGCTGAAGTCGGATGCATTGGGCCGACAGGCGCAAAATAAAAACACAGTGCAACGCACACCGCCTTGGGGATTAGAGAAATAAGGCGAACGCAAAAAAAAAAAAAAAAAAAAAAAAAAAAAAAAAGACCAGAGTCAGACAGTTATGCTATTTTAGTAATATGTACATGACATGAAATGACACCTTGTAGAAAACAATATTGGAAGAAATAGCTAATAACAATCGTGCCAGTGGAAAACAACAGCACGCGTAGAGATAGCATCATCATGAGATAGACCTCATGAAGCTTAACCAGGCTACAATGTCACGGAAAGAGATAGATGGCATTACAGCCGACCTTCGATGTGGAGATCTCAACTGAGCGTATTATCACATAAGCGTATGAGGTATTCCACACGTGAAAGAGAGAGTCGTCCATTACATATTATCATTGAAAGTTTGAAATGAGCAAATCAGCAAGCCAACGGTTAAATCCGCCATGATCGCCCAGAGGATAAGACCGAACCATGTTCCCAGTGACCAGCTTCTACAAAAACAGGAACAACTTTGCAATTGCAACTTATAAGATTATATTGTAACCGCATATAGCTTGTGGTATTCGTGAGTCTATCAAGTACCATGGTCAGAACGACTTGTGGAAATTGTGATTTTTGTTACAGATGGCCTTCGCTGGATTCATTCCTGACTGGCAATGTCACTCACAGAACAGTTCAATGAAAGACTGTTCTTGGAACAACATCAGTGACCTCCACACATCTGTTGACCTGGGCTGTGAGAAATACGACTTTGATGAGCCCCCCTTGACTATAATTAACCAGGTGACCTATGGTTATCATCTATTTAGTCATTGTCGTCGTATTCTTCTTTTCTTCGTTATCTTCTTCTTCTTTTTCTTCTTCTTCTTCTTCTTCTTTTTCTTCATCTTCTTTTCTTCGTCTTTTTCTTGTTGTTCTTCTTTCTCTTCCTCTCAATTTCGTTCCTGACGAAGCATAGGGACACAACTGTAACCAACTTCATGTAGTATAACCTGTATGTTTATTTTATTTTTCTCTTATTGTTCTTACCTGTTGTTGTTCTCACCTGTTATTGGTCTCACCTGTTATTGTTTTATTCTTACTTATTATTGTTTTTACCTGTTACTGTTCTTACCTTTTACTGATTACTGATACTGTGTTTTGTTAGTCTCTGATATATTCGGCTTAGACTATATCCATTATTTTATGATCTTACAGTATTATTTGTGTAGAAATATGTTATGCATCACGACGTTTCAAGTCTCATGCACAACCCTATTAAGTCACATGTTACGTTGTTAATGCTAGTGCAAATAGCTCTCAATTCTGTTCTCTCCACTTTTCTGGGACAATAGAGTGTACTTGTTGGCTGTGATATGTTGATCTATATTTTAGTATTTGAAGAGGAGGAAGACGTCTGGTCAGAACACAGCATACTGCCCAGACTATGTTAGTCAGGGTCAGGTGAAACATACTGGTCTGATTATGTTAGTCAGGGTTAGGTGAAACATACTGATCAGACTATGTTAGTCAGGGTCATGTGAAACATACTGGTCTGATTATGTTAGTTAGGGTTAGGTGAAACATACTGATCAGACTATGTTAGTCAGGGTCATGTGAAACATACTGGTCTGACTATGTTAGTCAGGGTTAGGTGAAACATACTGATCAAACTATGCTAGTCAGGGTTATGTGAAACATACTGGTCTGACTATGTTAGTCAGGGTTAGGTGAAACATACTGATCAGACTAGGTTAGTCATGGTCAGATGAAACATACTGGTCAGACTATGCTAGTCATGGTTATGTGAAACATACTGATCAGACTATGTTAGTCAGGGTTAGGTGAAACATACTGATCAAGACACCGCCTCACTTTCAAGCAGTTGTGCATGAAACAGTTTGTTTTAGAGCTAACGAGGAGATGATCGGCAGTGTGATCCCCATGGTAGTGTGCTTACCGAGACAATTCGCAATGCACTACACTCAGGAAGTCATCGGTACATTTTCCCAAGCACACCTTGGGGTGTAAGGAGAACCAGTGAAACCCTCCACTAACGAAAGTCATGAAGAGTACCTATCTAAAGTACGAGGGGCATTAGCAACAACAATAACATACCAGAGTGAGTAATGTTAGAGCGTGTTATGGGTTTCCTAATCTACATTGTAACACACAACCAGAACATGTTACAGGTTTCATATTCAACATTGTAACACACAACCCCAGTATGTTACAAGTTTCCTACTCAACATGGAAATAGACGTCCTATTATGCGTTCTATTTTCTCCATTGTGTTCAAAAAATTGCCGCAGATGGTGGTTAACCAATGTGCAAGTCCATCTTAATATACTGAAACACTAGAGAAAAGTAAATCCGCAGCCTGTTAGACGCCATCTATGCTGCTCTAAACAAAACACTTAACCATGGCTGGTGTTGTGTCAACTCACAGTTAATCGCCTCTTATGACATGCTCCATGTGAGGCAGTGGGTGCAATTCTTGTCATATACGAAGCCCCCGGCAGACTACTCGGAACCTCTAACCTACGTTATTTTATTAAGGGAAGTCGGAAGTAGTAAATCCATTTATGAACAACTACACAGGCACTGTACCTTCTTTTACGGTAGAGGGGTGGTGTTTGCTCCTTTGTCTCAATACGCTGTCAATGAGGAACTGACTGACAGTGAGAGGCAGCAAGGCGGGGAAGGAAACATGCTCACCCCCACCCCACAGAAAGATGATAGCGTGTACAAAGAAATCGTCAGCTTTATATATTACGCCATTGTCTGCAATAAGGACTACGTCATCAACTTTAACCGTTTACGTCATTGTCTGCTACGGGGACTACGTCATCAACGTTAACCTTTACGCCACTTTCTTTTACGGGGACTACGTCATCAACTTTATCCTTCACGTCACTATTTTTTACGGGGACTACGTCATCAACTTTATGCTTCACGTCACTATCTTTTACGGGGACTACGTCATCAACTTTATGCTTCACGTCACTATCTTTTACGGGGACTACGTCATCAATTTTATCCTTCACGTCACTTTCTTTTACGGGGACTACGTCATCAACTTTATGCTTCACGTCACTATCTTTTACGGGGACTACGTCATCAATTTTATCCTTCACGTCACTTTCTTTTACGGGTACTACGTCATCAACTTTATCCTTTACGTCACTCTCTTCTATGGGGACCACAGCAACATTTTACTTTTAATTAATCACACACATCAAGGTAAGGTCAGCCCATGGCCGCATACCATCTTATAACCCCAAGGTGATCAGCACATGGCCTACCATAAACAAATCAACTTCGTCATGAAACGGCATGCCTAATAAACATTACCCCAAAAAATGAAACTAAAAACAACAAGTTAACTATCGTGTTCTGTAAAATAAAACATGTTTATTGCCACGAGCGTAATGAAGTGGTGAAAGAGTCGATATATGTTTTACCATTTTAAGTTATTTTTAAAAGTAGTAGCCATGCTCTGAGAGAAGGTTAAACATTTACTCTTATCACTATCACCTTCAGTGGGGTCTTGTGTGTGGACTGAGCTGGGTGAGAGCAACTGTGACTTCCATACAGATGGCTGGGGTTCTTGTGGGCGTCATCATTGCAGAGAAGCTGGGAGACTTGACAGGGCGGAAGAAGATCATGTACCTCTTTGTTCTTGAACACGCAATTCTAAACCTAGTTGCTGCATTTTCTGTGAGCTGGCATATGTTTACTGTATGTCGGTTCTTTATTGGCTTAGGCATTGGTAAGTGTAATCAGATGTTCAGTACTGGGGTAGGGGAAAGGGCGGCATAGCGCAGAATCAAGTGGTAAGGCTCGCCAAAAAATAAAAACAAAATGTGCACGCGTTCGGGTTCATGAGTCAAGAATGACGTACGCATACAGGAAGTGTAGCCATTTAAAATGTGTGCTGAATTCGAACGTACTGGGTCGTACGGCTCTAAACACAGTACAAATATATTTACCTTAATAAACAAGTGATACAAAGAAAATGTTCACAGAAACGCAGAGGAACAAGAGACATATGAACCAGAAACACACAAATGATAACATAAATTTGAGTTAGCCTGATTTAAAGATATATTTAATTTCAGTATGTTACAGCATCATGGGCACGGGGCATGAAAATACAGAGAAGAGACATATCAAATATAAATAAACACAGAAGCACATTCAGGCGTACCAAGAAATATGCCGCCATTATTGAGAAGATTGGCATTCAGTGGTATCCGGTAAGGAAATGACCATCAATGCATGTCAGATACGTCTACTAAATAGAATTGTGAATGGTGCTGGCAACCTCGTCATGAAAAATCAACTGTTCAGGATCTACGACTGCAGAACCCCACGAATGTGATTTAATACGTGCTCCTTATCAGTAAGCAGATGCAGACGTTATACTTATCAGAAAGATGATGAATGAAACTGATAGAAATACTAACGTCGTGATTCACCTGTTTTATATTATCTTAATTAAATGCATTAACTGCCCTCGCTATTTCATGTGTCAATGTATTACAAGCATTCAGTATTCTCTGACTAAACAAATATTGCTTAATATATAATTTTGGCCGTTCTTTAATTAGTTTGTGACTTGTAGCAGACCGAATTTTGAAAAAAATAGTTTATCCAATTTATCACTTCCCTTGATTATCGTATAAACCTGTATGAGGTTTAAAAGAAAATCTTTTCTCATAACTATAATTCCAGAATCCTACCAACAATTTTGTTGCCATTAAGATACGAATAAGTCGTATCTCTTCCATCACGATAGGGTCTCCACACCTGAACACAGTACTACAATCTACTCCAATCATGTATTTATATCCGGAACAGACCTTGTAGGTCTAGCTAATGGTTTATTCAGTTTGACTATCCCTTTCTTGCTTCTACGTTTAACATTTAATTTTATCAATTCTAAAATTACATTTGCCTTTTTTACTGCTTCCTGGACATACTCATTCACTTTATTTGTACGATCTATTATAACTCATTGGTCTTTTTTTACTTTTCTTTTCTATCTATCATTGTTCTTCCCCATTCTGTAATTGTATTCCACATTGAATCTGTTCACGTGGATGACTTTACATTTATCGACATTAAACTCCAGCTGCCAGCTCTCAGATCATTCCCGAATTTAATCTACATTCGACCTCAATTTATCCACCTCTGTTTTAAGAGATACCTCTGCATAATTTTGAAATCGTGGATCCAATATTATTGTCCAAATTATGTATAAAGAATAAAATTGGTATAAAATATGGCCTCCACTTTTTGCCTCACATCACTCATTTTTGTCCACTCTCTGCGTTTTTCCATTAACCAATTTTCTATCCCTGTGGCAACTTCCCCACCTGTTCAATAGGATTTTAACTTCTTTAACAATATTTGATGGAATACTTTATCAAAGACCTTTGAAAAATCTAGATAATCCACTGGCTCCATTCCATCTATCATTTTTTTAACCTCCTCCATGAATTCTAAAAAACAACCCACTTACTTCGTAGTGTACACTGAATTTATTTCCCCTGTATACATGCCTTTTTGGATGGACTCTGACATCTTGGATCAGCTTCCTTTTGTGCAGACTGTGCAAAAGTACCGATTGAGTAGATTAGCAGCACCCCTATTTTCATTTAATATTTTTTCTGTGTTTTCTTTGAGAGGGCCACGTTTGCCGTACGTTCCATGTTTATTTCTAGCATCCGAAAAGAAGCTGTCGCTGTCAATCTTGATCTTTTAAGTTATTTTTTTCAAACTAGATTTCTTCTGCACTTTTTACTTTATGAGAAATGTTTTGCTTGTCCAAATATTTTAAATATTTTTTTTTCGATTTTCCTGCCCCTATATATGTTTTTTTAATCTTTAGCTTGTCTACATTTAACTACATATCTAGTTATCCCCTTTTTTTCGTTTGGGATTTATCTTTGTACGTTAAACAAATTTCATTTCTAGATTCTGAAAAATTATTTTAAAACTCTGTTTTCTTCAACATCTGTTCCATTGACAATATATTTCCAGATAATTTGGCTCGCTGATTCTTTCACCTTCTTAACATCTGTTTTGGAATAGTCGCATGTTCTTGAACTTATGTTTTCGTCCTTCCTTCCTATAAGATCGCAAAGGATGATCTGATGATAACTTGAGCCAAACAGTTTTCCAATAGTTACATTTTCAATCAAATTATATTGTTCTTCTTTGACTTTTGGTTGATGAAGACACTTTGCTGATATGTATGCTTAAGGTGTTGCTGTATAACAACTTAATCTTTTATTTTGAAAGTGGATATTCCGTTGAATATATTCATAAACTCGATAGTCGTTAATCTTCTCCGTGTTCTGTGTTTTGCTTGTGTCAAAGATAACCAAGTATTTCATAACTTAAAAATGTCAAACGCAAGTCCACTCACTAATTGCCTTGTTTATTTATTGTCTATTATTACAATGTTGTCTTCGATGTTTCCTTCTGTTTGTTATTAAGGACCACTTGGTAAAAGACAAATATTACTTTCAGGAGTGATTATTTGCTGTTCTGTCCCTTATCCGCTGGAGTTCCTGCCCTTAAAATGGCGACCTATGGTGAATGTACTACCTATATGGTCCATAGGAATTGCTGTGTTCGCACTGGCTGGATGGTTAATGGAGAACTGGTCACATCTACACATCGCTTGTGGAGTTCTTTCTTTTCCAGCTCTTCTTGGATATTTGTAAGTATTAGCTGTACCAGGGATTTCCAATTCAGTGGAGCATATTTAGTGTATGCTAGGTGTGCGCTGCACATCCAAATGAAACGTCTAAAATTTATTTTAAATAGAGTATTTGTATTAATTGAAAGATTATTTATGTAGCAATTTTTCGTAAAATTGCGTCGTTTGGACGGCACAAGAAGTTATTGTCAATGACTGTTTTGTTCGTCAATGTTCAAGGGAGGGAGTACTGAAGCGAGACACAAGTACATGACTCTTTGTTTGCGTGCTAGTAAAATCGTAGCACCTGTAATATGCAAGACATAATTAAGTGAGGATTGGCAAGAACGCTTTAGCCTGGTGTTAGCGTTTAACTAACTATTGGCATGTGCGCCAAGCTTACCGCACTCAGCTATATTTAACGTGCACACACTAGTGTATCTACTATTGTAGAGAGCATATATTAGTGTATATAATGTGTTGGAATATATGTTATGTATGTTCACGTAACATTCCTCCTATACAGTAAAACAACGTCGCAAGCAGCTGATTGAAGTTTTTGAAAATGTAATAGAAAAGTACAACTAATGGGATAAAATGATTTTTAGCCTATTTCAGTGATTCTTATACTATTTTTCAGTTGGAAATGTTCAAAATTATGTTTATGCACAATGGTCTTCGGATAACAATCAGAAAGTGAATGCCCCTCTTCTACACATACACAGTGACAGGCAGGATGTATTGAAACACTCTGGAATTTAGCAACACTTAAAACGATTTGCGATGATGCAGAACGCAAGACTATAAGAGCATGTATTGAGAGTGAGATCACGTGTTACCAGAGGCTGTATTGTAAAAATGTCAACAATCTAATAAACAAATAAAAACATAATGCACATCATTTTCTTAACGAACATTTTTCCAACTTCTGGCACACCATGAATTTGATAACTTAAGAAAAACCTTTCCTGATGGAACCACATTTGATCACATCCGTCTTAAAAGTGAACTAATCTATGTAAGTCCTGAATTTCAAGGGTTATCTATTTTATGAACATGTTTCAGCACGCTCAGGATGTGAGTAAAGCTACAACAACCCGCCACTTAACGTCCTTTTCAGGGTACACACAAGAGTATTCATTGTGGGGCATTCGAAACAACAAAACACGTTTTTGAAAAATGATTTAGAATCTGGACTGAAAGAATTGTACAAATTAAGTGAACTTATTTTGACTATTCTGAATACTACAAGTTCTGTAGAACAAGGTTTTTCTGTTTTGAAGTGAATACATAGCTATTATAGACGCACTCAGAGTCAAGGTCGTTTGAGTCTAAATGTAAGCAGCTTGACCGTTCCAGAACGTCGCTTCTTACAACCGCCACCTATTTGGCTGTTATAAGTTTCTTGGCAAGTGTGGAGTACGGGAGGTTGCCATTACTTTCTGCATGTAGAGGAGCGGGAAAAAGCCATGTCTGCCAAACTGAACACGAGCGTGATTCGAACCAGATGTGTTGGGAATGTGAAACGGAGCCTTCACCCCTAGACCACACAGCCTCGATTATGTCCTTAGAAAAATAACTATTGCAAGGCGTAAAACTGAAAGATTTATTGTATGATTAAGTGATTGAAATGTTTGTCAGTAAAAAAAGCAGGGTGGGATTAGTATAAAAAAGTAAGTCGCATGTCCTGTTACAGAACGTAGCTTCTTACAACCGCCACCTATTTGGCTGTTATAAGCTTTTTGGCAAGTGTGCAGTACGGTAGGTTGCCATTACTTTCCGTCAGTGGAGGAGCATTCGCCCGAGAGAAAAAAGCCAGTGTCTGCCAAACTGGACACAAGTGGGAATCGAACCCGGAACGCTGGGATTGTGAAAACCGAGCGAGTTTCACCCCTAGGTCACGCAGGCTCCTTTATTATTATTTAAGTATACACATGAAAAATTGTACAAAGTGTTCAGATTTGGATGTCAATCAATCAAATGAAGGAATCAATCAATCAAAAACCTGTTACCTCCCCGCGGAGCATAGGTCTTCAACAAATACTCGCTAAGTCTTCCTATCATGAGCCAATTCTGTCTATATCTTGCCTGCTGCCTTCACATTTCCCTCCATCTTCCTCTTCCATGAATGTCTGGGTCGTACACTATTTCCTCGATCCTGTGTATTCCAGAATAGGGCTTGTCTGGTAATGTTATCAACTGGTTCCCGTAAAGTGTAGCCTATCCATCGACTCCTCCGTATTTCATGCTCCACTGGAGGAGGGAGAGGGAGGAGGAGGAGGAGGTGTGTGTTGACTCCCCTCCCAATTATATCAGTGTTAGTTGTATTAGTTTTGAAATTCTATGTTTAGTTTCTGTGTATTTTAACCCCAATTGTAGTGACTTCTCAAGTATACATATACTATTTTGCATCTGACTGTGTGTATGGGACAGACGAGATTTTGAAATAGGCCTACATTTAACGTATTAGATGTATAAGAGTGAATCTGTTAACAATTATAAACCATTTTACTTCAAATAAAACTAAGGTTAAACAGACATTATAATGTTTACCAGTATTGCATAATGCTAATATTAATAACACAAAAAATAATAATAAAGCATTAGAATGTGCACCCACTGAGTGAAAGTCATTCTAGAAACATTTATTTGACAGAGTATCACATTGTAAAACACACGATGTCTAAGGGACCAGGATACGCCCCTGTTCCAGCTGTAATTAAGCCGTGCGCTTCAGATGTGTCAATCAGTGAGCTACAGGACCACGCCCAGAAAAGGGGTGGTATATGCTGTTGATGACATACAATTGAGAAACAAGTTATGCTCTCTTCTGTAAGATTCAACATCACTGCACTCCGGGCAGGCTCTTATGTGATGTGTCTCCCATATCAAATGACGAAGGAAAGCGTGAATAGTTCCAGCATCCGCTGCTTGTATCAACTCGTGCCTCGTCACCCTGTTTGACTTGCGATTGATTAAACAAGTATACATTCATTGGATTGTCAGTTCATCTATAAACAAGTACACATTCATTGGATTGTCAGTTCATCTATAGACAAGTATACATTCATTAGATTGTCAATTCATCTATAAACAAGTATACATTCATTGGATTGTCGGTTCATCTATAAACAAGTATACATTCATTGGATTGTCAGTTCATCTATAAACAAGTACACATTCATTGGATTGTCAGTTCATCTATAGACAAGTATACATTCATTAGATTGTCAATTCATCTATAAACAAGTATACATTCATTGGATTGTCGGTTCATCTATAAACAAGTATACATTCATTGGATTGTCAGTTCATCTATAAACAAGTATACATTCATTGGATTGTCAGTTCATCTATAAACAAGTATACATTCATTGGATTGTCAGTTCATCTATAAACAAGTATACATTCATTGGATTGTCAGTTCATCTATAAACAAGTATACATTCATTGGATTGTCAGTTCATCTATAAACAAGTATACATTCATTGGATTGTCAGTTCATCTATAAACAAGTATACATTCATTGTATTGTCAGTTCATCTATAAACAAGTACACATTCATTGGATTGTCAGTTCATCTATAAACAAGTACACATTCATTGGATTGTCAGTTCATCTATAAACAAGTACACATTCATTGGATTGTCAGTTCATCTATAAACAAGTACACATTCATTGGATTGTCAGTTCATCTATAAACAAGTATACATTCATTGGATTGTCAGTTCATCTATAAACAAGTATACATTCATTGTATTGTCAGTTCATCTATAAACAAGTACACATTCATTGGATTGTCAGTTCATCTATAAACAAGTACACATTCATTGGATTGTCAGTTCATCTATAAACAAGTACACATTCATTGGATTGTCAGTTCATCTATAAACAAGTACACATTCATTGGATTGTCAGTTCATCTATAGACGTGCCAACATCCAGAAGGAGAACATTGACTGACCCTCGGAATCACACTCTATCCATGTCCATATCCAAAATGCCCACTGTGGATGTCTTCGAGAAGAGAGGTCAGCTTGTCGAAAAGCAATAATGAACACTATTTTGTATTACACACAGACATGCGTGCTTTGAAACAGGCAGTTTGACCAACGATGTGGGGATAGCCAATGTGGTCCCCATAGTAGTGAGGTTACTTAGAAGTTTCACATTGCGCTACAGCTACTAAGACCCAGGTGCACCTTCTTAAAAGTTCACCTCGGGATATACGAAGAGCCACAGAAACAACACAACACAATATAATACACCACAGCATAACACAATACAACACAACACAACACAACACAACACAATACAATACAATACAATACAATACAACACAATACAACACAATACAATACATTACAACACAACACAATACAATACAATACAACACAATACAATACAATACAATACAATATAATACAACTCAATACAATACAACACAATACAACACAACACACCACAGCACAATACAACACAAAACAATATAACACAACACAATACAACAATATACAACACAACAAAATAGAAACTTCTGCTTTACATAAGGCACATCAAAGAACGAAACAACTTACACGTAAACAGTTAAAGGCAGGAAAGAGAACTCAGGTTACTATTGATCAAGAACTCAACAGAATGTTGTTCGTCATTTGTGATCGTTAAGGACACCATTGTCAGCATCCACTGTTCGCAGAAGTTCGAAGAAGGATAGATAAGCAAACCCGAGCCCTGAATTGTCTGCTGCACTTAGTCCAAGGGATTAGAAACCAACAACTCTCGTCGAAAAACTTTTGTCATAGCGAATAATCACCAATTTGCCCATCAAAATGCATAAAGTAACCGGCATCCGCCAATTCTCTGACGTCAATAATAACCAACAAACAACTGCCCAATCAGGTACGCTCAAAATAAATTGTAACTTTCCACGACTAATTTAAGATCATCCACCTGTTCCAGTGAGCGCCGTTGGGAGCCTACCTCGTCGTGCCTAGCCAAGTGCGCTGCGTCGGTCATTATAAGCGCCTGTCGTTGAAGGATTACTCTGTCATCTATCCATCTTCCACTATGACTTCCTCGTGACGTGTAGCCGTAACCGCTCTGTTATAATCGTATCAAACAATATTATTATGAAATAACCGAACCAACGTATTTATTTGTTCTTGAAATAAATGCAACACATGGGGTAGTTTCCACCAATTTTCGAACTATTTATTTTTCTTTCACTCCTAGTAACACCGGTTACCTCCTTCATTTCATTTCACACGTTGTTATTTACCTCCCTTTGACATTGAATAAGTGTCTGAGATTGGTTGCTCAGCGTTGGTATAAATACTCTATCGGTGATCATTTGTCAAGCTAACGTCAGGATGTTAAGGGAGGGGCCGACATTTGATAGGTTACGGCGGGGGACTTGTGCAAATGACGACAGTTGATAAGTCACGGCAGGGAAGGAGTGTGGTGGGGGGCTTTTGTAAAAGTGACGACAGTTAAGTCACGCGGGGGCTTGTGATAGTGACGACAGTTGATATATCACGACTGTGGTTTTGTGAAAGTGACGACACCTGGATAAAACAGATCGACACGTCCCAAAAAGAACTGCAAACCGCCTGGGACGCGTCCATCAGACGTGGTCATAGACATGGTCATTCGTCGCGACGTGTCCCAGTCGCCTAAACGTGCTGTATTGTATTGTATTATATTGTATTATATTGTATTGTATTATATTGTATTGTATTGCATTGCATTGCATTGAATTGAATTGTAAGTAAAGTAAAGTAAAGTAACCAATAGCATTACTGCCGTAGGGGTGTGAGGTGTTAGCGATCTCACATTTTAAAGGCTCGGCTATATGAGGGCGGTAACCATCTCCTCTCCCTCGCCGCTTTTACTTTCCGGACTGAACCGATACCCATTTAAGGCTGAGTCGACCCGGGAGCCATTGCAATCTGAAAAAAAACATTGCCGCCTCAACTGCGAAGCCAGCGCGCTAGCCACTGCGTTACGCGGCTCCTCTGTATTGTATTGTATTGTATTGATGCCCAAAGCAGTTATTGAAGTTTTTTTGTTACGACTCCTTTTAACAATTGAAGTTATTATTTTTGTTGACCCTGTGGATCGGTAACTGCGAGACGGTCGATGAACCAGCACTTCGGGAAATCTTGTTCTAGACTCTCCCATTTAAGGATGAGAGAAATGATTTGTAAGAGTGTTATGGTAGCCTATATTCTGACTGTTTGGGAGTCTGAGTAATATGTGAGTAGAACCCTTATCTCTCACAGCAAAGGTATCGAGTTTGTACCCCTGTCATGGACGCTAGAATCTATAAAGTTGTTGTTGTTGCTTATATGTTTGCCTCACTAGTTTCTACTGGCGGAGGCGCGCCATTTTCCACCCCAGACCGTAGTCCTTTGGGCGATATCAGGACGCATAGACCAGTGCTTGGATGCATGTGTGCGTCTGTATGTACCTATGCTAGGTTTGTGCGCCCTCAGAAGCTAGCCCAACCAAAGTGCAATGGAAGGGCCTCACCACGAGGGCGCGTGTGAAAGTTGTGCAAGAGTGTGACTGTAGGACAGAGTCAAATGAAACAGAGTGAGGTGAAAGGAGAGAGAAGGGGAAGAGTGGCCCCCAGGGTGAGCCTCCTCGATCTTCTAGCCACAGAATGATCTATAAAGTTGTAAAATGTGTACCTAACTTAATCAAAGAACAAGCCAATTAAGAAGGAAACAGCTCATTCCCCTCCCCTTTAATCAACTATGAACTTTATTGCACAGACTTCCTCTTCGGCAACGTTGAAACTACATCTACCTTTTTTCCTGTTTTAACCATCAGCCTCGTACCTGAAAGTTTGAAATGGTTGACATCACACGACCAAATGAAGGAAGCTGCAGTCGTTGTGACGAAGATTGCTTTGGTCAACCGAAAAGTAGAATTCCGCAAGGCGTCTATAATGTTACAGGTAAGATAACACTTGGGAATAATATTCTTTGTCCTTTCTTCTTCTTCTTCTTCTTCTTTTTCTTCTTGTTCTTCTTCTTCTTCTTCTTCATTTTCTTTCAAACTATTTCTTGTTCCCTCATCTGCCTTACAATCAGTTGTGGGATTATCTTGTATCCACACAGTTTGTCTATCAAAAATTTAGATACGGCAGACCATGCATTTCTATAAACGAGCTGACAACGGCAAGTGACTGATAGCTGGCTGCTGCCATCATGATCAGCGAATGAGACCTGAGGAAGACCATATACTGCCTCCAAGCGCGGGCCCTCAATACACATTGCACTAGTGTCGTCTGGCCATTACAAATACAGGATCGTAGTGGGACAACAAGCGCGGTACCCAACACATTAAGCTGAAACTGGATGTGTCAGGCTGGAAGGTGCAGAAATCGTGGTCTCGCTGTAAACTAAGTCACCCCGTTCCAGGATTGGTCTTTAAAGCCATCAGAGAACACGTTTTGCAGCAAGTCTGATGCTGTCGCATCTTCGCCTGCGATGGGCAACTGTTACTATTATTAATTCACACAGTCTTTATCAGGACGACCACTGAAGAGGAAGAAGAAGAAACATTCGCACCTAGTTCCATCATAACTTCCTAGGCTTCTCTAGTCGCCATACAGCTCAGCCACCAAGCAACTGAAGCTAATTCCATCATAACTTCCTAGGCTTCTCTAGTCGCCATACAGCTCAGCCACCAAGCAACTGAAGCTAATTCCATCACATAACTTGGATATCTGTCCATTGCTTCTCTAGTCGCCATACAACTCAGCCCTCAAGTAACTGAAGCTAGTTCCATAATAACTTGGCCATCTGTCCATTGCTTCTCTTGATGTAGAAACAACTTTTGCAAGAGCTGTGACACAGGCTTCCCGAAGGCGGCAAACTACGGTGGTGCCCTATACTCCGGCTGGAATGTCAAAAAGTACAAAATTGTTACTGATACTACTTCTTCTACTAGTACTACTACTACTACTACTACTGCTGCTGCTGCGACTACTATTACTACTACTACTACTACTGATGCTGCTACTACTACTACTGCTACTACTTATGCTAAAACTGTCACTATACAACTACTACCACTACTACGACGATCACCAGTACTTCTACTTGTAATACTATTACTATTGCTTTAATCCCTACTTCTAAATCAGTACCATTACGACTATTAATACCCCTACTACTACAACCACCCCCTACTACAACCACCCCCCACTACCACTACTTGAACCGCTGTTACTAGTATTACCGACTCAACGAGAAAACATTTAAAAAACGTGATTCTATTACTGATTACCCCGATTATACAACAAATACAGATTAGCACAAATTCAATCTATTACTATCATTATTTTCATTACTATCATTATTTTCATTATTATCATGATTATATAATGTATCACATACGATAGACTGTTGCCTGGGAGGAGCAGAAAGGGCAAGAGACCAACACGTTGTCCACATATCTGGACACATTCAAGCAATGGAAGACTGCAAAGCTTTCCCTCACACTGAATTATCATTGGCAAGTACTGACACATAATGAACTGACTATTTGTACTATGAAGTATATGACAATGTGAACTGTTAACACGTTTTATCTTCTACTTACACTGTCATACGTTCTGGGAATATGTTGTTTTTTGTTCTTGTGTTATGTACTATGTTCTTGTTTGATGTACTATGTTCTTGTATGATGTAATATGTTCTTGTATGCTGTACTATGTTCTTGTATGATGTACTATGTTTTTGTATGATGTACTATGTTCTTGTATGATGTACTCTGTTCTTTTATGATGTACTCTGTTCTTGTATGCTGTACTACGTTCTTGTATGATGTACTCTGTTCTTTTATGATGTACTCTGTTCTTGTATGCTGTACTACGTTCTTGTATGATGTACTCTGTTCTTGTATGCTGTACTACGTTCTTGTATGATGTACTCTGTTCTTGTATGCTGTACTACGTTCTTGTATGATGTACTCTGTTCTTGTATGCTGTACTACGTTCTTGTATGATGTACTCTGTTCTTGTATGCTGTACTACGTTCTTGTATAATGTACTTTGTTCTTCTATATGTTCTTTTCTTATAAGATGTGTTCTGTTCTGAGTATGTTTTGTTCTATGTTTGTTTAGGATTTCGAGAAGAAACAATTGCGTCATTTAGAATGTTCCGTTATGAAAGTCGCGTTGTTGATCGATGATATAGGTGCATAACACTGTGGCATAACAAGGTGGTTTTCTTGAAGTATGTGTGTGAGGGTGTATGTTCAGGGTGGTATAGCTTTGTGGCTAAGTGCCACTACCTATCCACAAATGTCTAGGAGTATAACTCTGTAAACAAAGTCAACTAGGAGCCGATATGCGTTGCAGTATGTGTTTAGGGATATTTTAAAAGCCTATATTGAAGTAAGACTGTAATAAACCCATCTCCGATAGGACTAAACACTGGTTTCCCCTCCCTTGAAAACAGGGGGCACTTAAAACTTGCAGGATTATAAGCCCTACTGTCCAGCGATTTCCATCGTTCGTTTCTTCAGATACGCGTCTTATCTCGCCAATACCACCCTCCGCGAGATGAACTGACCATCTTCTTTTCTGATAGAAATACAGATATAAATTAGACAGTGATGAAAACCAACACAGTTGCAGAAAAGGAATAAGATAATGGAGTGAAAGGAAGAAAAACAACAACAGAAGAAACAGAAATTGGATAAGGAAAACCAAAAAATAAATATAGCAGGGAAGACACGTGAAAGAAGACGCTAGGACACAAATACATGCAGGATAATCTGTACATCTCGTCTCCATTTTCCTGGACTGATGTGACCTACATAGAGAGGTTTTGACGTTTCACGAGCCGGCTCAAAATACCTGGGTTAATTCTGTGTATACCTCACAGTTTTTGTGTATATATGTGTGCGTGTATGATTGTGTATCGGACTGTCCTCTTTTAACGCGTGTGTGTTATTGGGTGGGCGTGTATGCTATTGCGTGCGTGCGTGTGTGTGTGTGCTACTGTTCGCCTGCATGTAGGTCTACGTGTGAACATTTAATATGGCGTAGCAGAAACGGTACAATAGGTCAAAACAACAAGTATAAAAACATGGGAATTTAGGGCTCAGATACCGCGTGGAGACAAATTCATGAATGAAACCTACGTTACAACCATAAGACCTATATCCGAGACGAAGAATAACATACACAATATCAAAATGAAAACAGATCAATAATGAAAGTAAAATTGAACACGTAAGGGCACAAAGCACGGACGTGTTACCTTGAATGTAGCACATGCAGTTGGTCCCATGTATTGCCTCGTTCTGGCGCGGTATCTGGGCATTACAAGGCCAGTCCAAAAATATAACGAACTTTCTAAACAAACAATCGTTTTTCTTTACTTACAATTTATTCAAACTGTTGATACACTGCTCCCAACATATTTTCCAAATTTCTGGGATAGCGTGCATGTCTCGTAGCGAATTTTCTTTGATATATTCTATGGTGTAAAATCTGCGACATTTAAGGGTGCATTCAAACTTTGGTTAACAAAAAATATGCAGGGGCCAAAGCTGGAGATTAGGGCTGACTGTTTGACAACAAATCTGGATATTAGGGCTGCCTGTTTGACAACAAATCTGGAGATTAGGGCTGCCTGTTTGACAACAAATCCGGATATTAGAGCTGCCTGTTTGACAACAAATCCGGAGATTAGGGCTGCCTGTTTGACAACAAATCCGGATATTAGGGCTGCCTGTTTGACAACAAATACGGATATTAGGGCTGCCTGTTTGATAACAAATCCGGATATTAGGGCTGCCTGTTTGACAACAAATCTGGATATTAGGGCTGCCTGTTTGACAACAAATCCGGAGATTAGGGCTGCCTGTTTGACAACAAATCACGAACAAGCTGTAACCTATATTCAGGTACGCTGTCATGGTGCAGTATCCAGGTTCTGTTTGTCCATGCTTCAGTTCTTGATGAAGACAGCACTTGATGATAATGAAAGCTCTTGATTAATCATCTGACTGCGACTCATCATGAACTGTACCCTTCCAATCAAAACAGACGATCAACAGAACTTTCACATTTGAGGGACACGCGTGCTTTTTTTGGTCGCAGTGATGCAGTTCCAACCTACTGAGATGACTGTCTTTTTGCTTCGACGCCTATCCATAAACCCATCTTACATCACCTGTTAAGACATTTTCCAGAAAGTCTCAGTCAACATTCAGTAAACGTGTCACCTAATTTGAAGTAGAGCTTTACGCAAACAGGTGCTCTTCGTGGTCCTTCATTGCTCAATTTAGAAACAATCGCCAAGTGCACTACACGTGTATTCACTTTACCGGATGCTCACCGAAGACTAACGGTTGTGGCGTGATGCGGTTATTGTACAACTGGAGGTCTATGTCTGCTAGAACACATACCATTATTAACTACCTTGCTGCCTCACTTAGTTGCCGTGCCGTTTTAAAAGTCTAGTTTTTTTTTTTAAAGGACTTTCCATCGTACTTGTCTCTCTGCATATACTCTCCACTGTCTATATGCTAACCTTTCTTCAGTAAATGCATCTAGCTCGTGACATTGTATATCAACCATTCCCACAGGCCAAAAGTATTTCAATTTCAGAGTTGACCTGCTTTTGGAAAAGCTCTACAATCAGTAACCCGTATATGATTGATAGATGTAGTTGTCCCTGTGATTAAACGAGAGAAAAAAGAGTGATGTTTGTGTACGTATATGTATATGTGGGACTGTTGATATGATTGTATACGTGTTTGTATATACTTGTATGTGTATGTGTGTAAGAGCATAGCTCCTGTAAGTGACACACTAAATCCCTATTTGTGTGACGTTCTACACATGATACAGATTGACAGCGAGCTTATTCCTTCAAAATCTTCAACTTCTACATTATCTTATTCTTTACTTTGCTTCTGTTCTTCTCTTCATTTTTTGATCTATCGCTTTTATCCTAACATTTTTATTTCAGTTTTTATTTTGTGTTTTTCCTTTTAAATTTTTCACATTGTGCCTTTTTTGATAGTTCACTAACTCGTTTTCTTCCTTTTCTGTGACTTTTTCTCCTTTCACCCCCCCCCCCCCCTCTTCCCTCGCCCTGAATCTTTCTTTCTTTCCTTCCTCATCGCCATTCGTGTCTGTTTTTTGTTTATCCAGGCCTCATAGTAGCAGAGTAGTTAAGGGCCTGGGTTTGCAAGTCACCGACCAACTTAGTTGTAATGGGTATCTGAAATAGGGTTAAGGAAGAGGGTGTTGAATAGAGGAGAACTAGGTACCACACTTGATGAAGAGATGAAACTTAGTACATTAAAGTCTAACACTTCATCACCGACTGTTGCGTCTTTCACCTTCTGTTTAAAAAAATAATAGAATGCATATCTCGCCTGGCTAGATTGGAGACATTAATGCCAATGAAAGAAATGCATAAACTGGTTATGGTTGCTATATTTATGTGAATGAAAAATATTTCTAGCTCATTAAGAGTGTTTTATTTATGTGAATGAAAGTGACTTATAGCTCATTATGATTGATTAATTTATCTGAATGAAAATAATTTATAGCTCATTATGATTGCAATATTTATGTAAATGGAAGTGATTTATAGATCATTATTATTGCTTTATTTATGTGAATGAAAGTGATGTATAGCTCATTATTATTGCTTTATGTATGTGAATACAAGTGATTTATAGATCATTATGATTGTTATATTTTTTTGAATGAATATAATGTATAGCTCATTATGATTGTGTGTATAGAAGTGATTTTTAGCTGATTATGATTGCTATATTTCAGGTTCTCTCTGTCCCTGGTTTATTATGGCATCTGTTTGAATGTGTCCAGCCTGACTGGGAACATATACTTAAACATATTTATTCTGGCTTTGGTGGAGTTACCGACCATATTCATAACTTCATTATCTGGCAAGTAGGTAGTTATTGTCCGTGTTGTCAGCACCGTCGTTATGTATTGTTAATATCAGTGTGAATTTGATTAATTTATGAAGTCCTTATGTACTCTATTATTAATTTGCATAATTTAAAAACGAATCAAATAAAGTTATAGTCCATCGCAAGCGATGATGGCCAGATCTTACGGATTTATCTTAATAATGTGATGTGCGCTGTATTTAGATTTTGGTCCTTATTCTCTTGACTACAGCGACCCCCAAAACGAATACAGTCATAACAGCCAAACATTGTTTTAACTAACGGAATTATTGACCAATAATAAATATTATATTATGGTATACATAATCAATATCACTGCACTGCGGGTAGAACTGTAGGAGCCCAGTCTTCCTCAACAATTATATCTCAGGCTGGCCAGTACACATGCTGCACAAAGTTTGAGACCTCCATGCCCGCCATGAACGCCAGACTGACCATTACAGCAGAATCACTAATACCCCAGAAAGTTTGTCTGTTTTCAGACTGGGGAGAACAATAGACTCACACAACGCGCAGAAGGCTGTAGACTATACTTTTATACTGGAGAGGAAAATATACTCATTCAACGCAAAGAAGGTCAAATACTTCTATGTAAACTTTCAACTGATGGTACAGCCATAAGTTTTGAACTTTTCAAATCAAGTACTGATCCATCCCTGATGGTCCATTATTAGTCATTCAGCTTATAGTAATCTTTTTTCTTCTTCTTCTTCATTTTCTTCTTCTTCTTCTATTTCTTCTATTTCTTCTTTTTCTTCTACTTCTTCTTCTTATTATTTACCTTCGTTCATCCTGAAAAAGGACGTTGTGAAATTGTGTTGTAGTTAACATCGATGCCGTGATATCTGCGTCCTTTGGTCCGGCATATCCGATTTCAGCTGCTTCTTTTGGTACCGGAGTGCCTTCGCACTGTGACTCTTACTGTCTTAGACAGGCTACACTAGTGCAGCTTGTTTCTAGAGCCGCCACATAGAGACCAAAAAGGGTCTTGATCCGATCTGGTTCTCTGACCCTGATGCAAGCAGCCGGCTATGCTGGCAGCTCATTCCCCGTGCCGCATCATTGGGCACATATTGTCAGTTTGATTTTCGCCTTAATTCCAAAAACATTTTGGACACATTTTGTCAGTTTGATTATCGCCTCCATTCTTGAAACATTTTCGCACGCACAAAAAAAACAACCGAACAAACAACAACACATAACACACACACAAAACCCAGAGAAGACAACTTGGATAATGGTCAAGGCGGTTCACATTCCAGATACGCCACACACACACACACACACACACACAGACGGCAACAAGTACACAAATAACCAGAAAGATGACGCTAGGAAGAAATGGCCCAAATTGATTAGCCTTCATGAGATAGTCACACAAATTGGTCTGAAATAGTTTTCCCCAACGGACACCACCAGAGACGATCAGATTGTCTTGTGTATCCACTGGACTCTGTAGAGTTCCATGTCACTAACCGTTCACAATTTTGCTAATTCTTCTCTCAGAATCGGCCGCAAATGGTCGTCTGCAACATCCCTAGTTGTCGCCTGCCTTTCAGCAACTGGATGCGTTCTTGTACACCACTACGGTGAGTTATACATGTTGTCTTGTCGTATACTCATCCACGCCATCATCATGCGCATCCACATTCGTCGGTAAGACAAGGCAGTGAAGGTCATCCGTTACAACCACTCCCTCCCCACCCCTCCTCCCCACCACACTTTACAGAAACTGAGACTTCGTAAAATAAGGTTCTTAATTATCTTTCCTAACTGACAGTAATTGTTGTGGCGCCGATTGTGCCTTTTGTTGTTGTTGTTGTTGTTGATGTTGTTGATGTTGTTGTTGTAAAGTCTGCGGAGCGAGAAGATGGTAGCTAAATGATTTGGATACCGGAATTATTAGTGTAAAATGAAAACCGAGCCTAAACAAAGCATGACGACTGTAAATACAAGCGGCTTTTCCCCCAACCCCATAAATCCTACAGAAGGACTACAGAAATGGGAATAGACACAGAAACAATAGTTCAAATAGTTCAATAGCCTTGTGGGCTACCTGTTAAACGGGAAAGGCTTCGGGAGTAAACTCTGAGGTAAAATATGCATCCTGTGATATTCCTAGTCGTCTTGATTACGTCTTGCCACTGGGTCAGGATAGCTCAGGACGAAAGAGTCAGGCTTACGACACCGCAAATCTTCCTCACTTAAATCTATTTACATCAAGTTACAGCGCCAGACATTTTTAGATGTACCGTGTGATTGATACGGAATGAAGGCTCATGCCTTTGGCACGTGGAACGTTCGCACATTACTTGACAGCACCAAGGCCGACAGACCTGAAAGGGGGACATCACTAGTTTCCAGAAAAACTGGAGCATTGCAAGGTGGATGTGGTTGCTCTTAGCGAGACCAGGTTACCAGGAGAGGGTCAGACCACGGAGGTTGTGGGCGGATACATGTTCTTACTGAGTGGGCGGATACACGTTTTTTTGGAGTGGGCAGATACACGTTTTTTTGGAGTGGGCAGATACACGTTTTTTTGGAGTGGGCAGATACACGTTTTTTTCTGAAGTGGAAGCGACATGATACATGTTCATCTGGAGTGGGCGCGACATAACAGAAAGACGAGAAGCTGATGTCAGATTCGCCATCAAGTCTCATCTGGTCCGCACGATTGTTCAACCACCACAGGATATCAATGATCGACGAATGTCCAACTCTCACTGGGGCACAGAATAAGTATTACAGTTATCAGCGCATATGCCACAAAAATGACTAATCCTGGGCATATCAAGGATAAAATTAAACGAGGAGCTGAACTCCCTCATCTTGTCGGTTCCAAAGTCCGATGACCTTGTTATCCGTGGTGACTTCAATGCCAGAATAGGGGCCCACTATCAGTTCTGAGAAGGTGTACTTATGGTACATGGCAGCACAGGCAAGTTTAACTTCATTGGGCTGCTACTGCTGGGCCTATGTATCACCCACGATCTCTCCACCACCAACACCATGTTTCGTCTGTCCACTCGTAACGAGACGTCGTGGATGCATCCCCGCTCTAGGCAGTGGCATCTTATTGACTATGTCCTCAACAGAAAGAGGGACAGACGAGATGTGCGAGTGACAAAGACTATGTGCGGGGCCGAGTGTTGAACAGACCACAGACTCATTGTGTCAAAGTTTAACCTCCACATAGAGCCTAGGTGACGTCACCAGGGTCGAAAACCTGAAAAGAGACTTAACATCTCCAATCTGCAAAGTGAGACCCATGCGGTACACTTTTCCAGTGCTCCGGACAGCCGGCTGACGGAGACACATCCATGTACAGAAACATGGGGTTTCTGAATGATACTGTCTACTCTACCGCTTCTGAGTATTTGGGTCATGCAGCTCGCAAAAACCAAGACTGGTTTAATGACAACGATGAGGCTAAGACGATCCCTCCTCATCTTCCAAAACGTTTGCGTCAACAATAGAATTGTCCAGAACCAGCGCAGGACTATGCAGGATGCCTGGCTTAACAGCAAAGCAGATAAAATCAAGAGATCTTGCCCTTAATGCTGATGGCGCTGCACCGATGACCGACAAATCGACATTCTGGAGCGATAGTCAGAGCACTTCAGTGCTAGCCTAAACTGTCTTTCTACTATTATTGAATTAACCATAACACACATGCCTCAAGTTGAAGTCAATGACAGGCTTGGTATCTCGCCCAGTACAGATGAGGTTGAGAAAGCAATCAGCTAAATGTTCAGTGGCAAAGCCCCCGGGCCAGATGCTATTCCTGTTGAGCTCTACAAGCCAGGAGGCCCTGTGCTGCTACACAAGCTAACAGACCTCTTTTGCTTAATTTGAAAAACAGGTTATACGCCGCATGAATTGAACGATGCCACCATTGTCCACATTTAAAAGCACAAGGGCAATCATCAATCTTGTGATAACCACAGAGGGATCTTCCTCCTGTCAATCGCTGGAAAAATATTAGCTCGAGTTATGCTCAACCACTTAACAACTCATCTCGAGCAGAAGCTACTCCCAGAGAGTCAATGTTGTTTCCAAGCTGGTCGGGGGACAGTTAACATGATTTTTCCAGCTAGTCAAATCTAACAAGTTCTCAACGGCGTGCAATAACTTTGATCTTACTGTGAACACCAAGAACACGGAGGTAATGTTTCTATCTACCCCCGGGGAGTGCAACCACGAACCAAACGTCACTGTACAGGAACAGCGCATTAAAGCAGTTGCTAGAATTGCCTACCTTGGTGGTACCCTCATCAGAGAAGGAAATATTGATTCTGAGGTCCACAACAGGATTTCCAAGGCGAGTGCTGCTTTCGGCAGACTGCGACAAAACGTTTGAGACAGGCAGGGAATCAGTGTTACCACCAGGATTTGTGTGTATCGTGCTGTTGTGTTAAGAACCCTTCTGTACGCATGCGAAATATGGACAATCCATAGCAGGCATGTCAGAAAACTTAATCATTTCCATGTAAACTGTCTCCGCAGACTGCTCAAGATCGGTTGGCAGGACAGAGTGCCTAACTCTGAAATCCTCAGCAGGGCTAGATTCTCTGGCATTAATACGCTGCTACAGAGAGCCCAGATCAGATGGACAGGACAAGATGTTCACATGTCAGATGAGCGCCTCCCTAAACAACTGTTGTATGGTGAGTTCAGGACAGGACCCCTCGCAGAGGGGACAAAAGAAACGATACAAAGACACACTAAAAGTTTCGTTGAAAAGTTTCTCCCTTGATGTTGCTGGCTGGGAGCTGCTTGCTCCGAACCGCTCAGCCTGGCGCACTGACGGCACACATGGTGCTTGCACCTCTGAGCAGAGGGCCATCGCGGAGGCACAAGAAAGGCGAGCTGCTCGGAAGGAAAGAATGCAAGACTGCCCAACTACAAATGCCGTCCACGTGTGCCATACGCGCGGAAGAGTTTGTCCCGCTCATATCGAACTGTATAGTATCATGCAGTCACATCTGAATAAACATGTATGACGCTGTTGCCACCTTCGCTTGCGATGGGGAACTAACTAACTAATTAATAGTTCAATTAGTATAAATTTGTACTCCAGAGAGACTCCAACTCACCGTTCTCCAGACAGGTCTCCCACTCACCGTTCTCCACACAGGTCTCCCACTCACCGTTCTCCACACAGGTCTCCCACTCACCGTTCTCCACACAGGTCTCCCACTCACCGTTCTCCACACAGGTCTCCCACTCACCGTTCTCCACACAGGTCTCCCACTCACCGTTCTCCACACAGGTCTCCCACTCACCGTTCTCCACACAGGTCTCCCACTCACCGTTCTCCACACAGGTCTCCCACTCACCGTTCTCCACACAGGTCTCCCACTCACCGTTCTCCACACAGGTCTCCCACTCACCGTTCTCCACACAGGTCTCCCACTCACCGTTCTCCACACAGGTCTCCCACTCACCGTTCCCCACACAGGTCTCCCACTCACTGTACTCCACACAGACGTCGACTCACTGCTTGCTACAAAGTATTTGTGAAAAGCCTAATCCATGTAGCCACCATAAGCCTATAGCAATCGATACGTCATAAAATAATATGATAGAAGCCACGACTGTAGATCACATATTCGCTTGTCAGACGTTTTAGTGAGCACGTCTCACTAATGAATGAATACTGGGGACGAAACAGAAAGTTAACACCATTTGGGGTTCAACAAACTCTAAAACGTGCCGGTAGTTCGCTTATTTAACTCTTTTACAAACATTAGTCTCATCGAATCTAACGAGAGCATGTTGGTGGGACGTGATTA
>JAVGWX010000009.1:81019318-81051818 GCA_036924085.1 Ariolimax columbianus | reverse complement strand
TGTTTGTTGTACGATCCTAAGACAAAATGTCAGTGCTCTGACTGGACATCTCCATCTCCACGAACACAGAAATGTCGTTTGGACAAGAGCAAAGGAAAAGTAATGTTAGAAGGTCCCCCCCCCCCCCCCCCCCCCCCCCCCCAGGGTATTGTCTACCATGATTTCATTCTTAAGGCCGAACGGTTAACAAGGAAATGTACTTTGATATCCTCCGTCGTCTAAGAGATGCCATTAAAAGAAAACGACCAGAAAAATGAAGAACAAACAGTTGGATGATGCTGCATGTTAATGCGCCAGCACATCGATCTCTATTGGTGAAGCAGTACCTAGCAAAGCACAATGTGATTACATTGGAACATCCTCCATATTCTCCCGACATGGCAACGGCTGAATTTTTCTTGTTCCCTCGACTGAAATTGGCACTGAAAGGACAGCGATTCGAGGAAGCTGAGGACGTTATCACCAATGCGACAAGACAGCTGAGAGAGGTGTCAAAGAATGGGTTCCACAAATGTCACCAGCAGCTGAGAGATGTATCATAGAATGGATTCCACAAATGTCACCAGTAGCTGAGAGATGTGTCATAGGATGGGTTCCACGAATGTCACCAGCAGCTGAGAGAGGTGTCATAGAATAGGTTTCAAGAATGTTACCAGTAGCTGAGAGAGGTGTCATAGAATGAGTTCCACGAATGTCACCAGTAACTGAGAGAGGTGTCATAGAATGAGTTCCACGAATGCCACCAGCAGCTGAGAGAGGTGTCATAGAATGAGTTCCACGAATGTCACCAGTAACTGAGAGAGGTGTCATAGAATAGGTTCCACGAATGTCACCAGCAGCTGTATGCACGTTGCCAAAAATGTGTGGTTGCCGAAGAGAACTACTTTTAAGAAAATGTTGTGCAGATAATTCGATTGTAACTTATTTCTATGCAATCCACTAATTTAGGAAACTTTGTGAAGCTACCTCGTACATGTCTGTCTTTAAAAAAAACTATTTGTCTGCCTGTTGGTCAGTGACACCTTCCTTGTTTGCCTGTTGGTCAGTGATACCTTCCTTGTCTGTCTGTTGGTCAGTGATACCTTCCTTGTCTGTTGGTCAGTGATACCTTCCTTGTCTGTTGGTCAGTGATACCTTCCTTGTCTGTTGGTCAGTGATACCTTCCTTGTCTGTTGGTCAGTGATACCTTCCTTGTCTGTCTGTCAGTGACACCTTCCTTGTCTGTCTGTCAGTGACACCTTCCTTGTCTGTCTGTCAGTGATACCTTCCTTGTCTGTCTATCAGTGACACCTTCCTTGTCTGTCTGTCAGTGATACCTTCCTTGTCTGTCTGTCAGTGACACCTTCCTTGTCTGTCTGTCAGTGACACCTTCCTTGTCTGTCTGTCAGTGATACCTTCCTTGTCTGTCTGTCAGTGATACCTTCCTTGTCTGTCTGTCAGTGATACCTTCCTTGTCTGTCTGTCAGTGATACCTTCCTTGTCTGTCTGTCAGTGACACCTTCCTTGTCTGCCTGTCAGTGACACCTTCCTTGTCTGCCTGTCAGTGACACCTTCCTTGTCTGTCTGTCAGTGACACCTTCCTTGTCTGCCTGTCAGTGACACCTTCCTTGTCTGCCTGTCAGTGACACCTTCCTTGTCTGTCTGTCAGTGACACCTTCCTTGTCTGTCTGTCAGTGACACCTTCCTTGTCTGTCTGTCAGTGATACCTTCCTTGTCTGTCTGTCAGTGATACCTTCCTTGTCTGTTGGTCAGTGACACCTTCCTTGTCTGTCTGTCAGTGACACCTTCCTTGTCTGTCTGTCAGTGACACCTTCCTTGTCTGTCTGTCAGTGACACCTTCCTTGTCTGTCTGTCAGTGACACCTTCCTTGTCTGTCTGTCAGTGATACCTTCCTTGTCTGTCTGTCAGTGACACCTTCCTTGTCTGTCTGTCAGTGACACCTTCCTTGTCTGTCTGTCAGTGATACCTTCCTTGTCTGTCTGTTCAGCACTTGAAGTCACTGTCATATCTTGTATCTCTTTGCTTTCGAGTCTGGAAAATATCCAAATAACACAGATACATCTCTTCACAGAAGCCATGGACTGGCTACTGCCGACTTGTCTGCCTGTGTCGGGGCTCTGGTCTCACCATTTGTTATAGACCTGGTAAGGAGATGTATTTATTAGAATTGGCGAGTAAGCTAGTGAGAGAAGAGGCAACTGTGGAAGTGAAAAAAACAAAGGGAGAGAGAGAGAGAGAGAGAGGGGAGAGAGAGAGAGAGAGAGAGAGAGAGAGGGAGAGAGAGGGTGGGGTGGGGGGGAAGAGATGAAACGAGGAGGAGACATAGACATGAAAAGGGAGTTAAGGAAAGTGAGAGAGAGTCAAAAGATGAGAGAGACAGAGAGAGAGAGAGATACATAGAAAAATGAAGGAAAAAAGAAGTGAGTGAGAAAGATATATATATATATATATAATAATATATATATTTAAGAGAGAGAGAGAGAGAGAGAGAAAGAGAGAGAGAGAGATTGAGAGAGAAAGAGAGAGAGAAAGAAAGAGAGAAAGGAACACAATACGATAACAGTTATTGTGAGATAAATAGAGAGAATATGATAGAGAGACAGTAAGAGTGCTAGATAGATAGATATCAAAGAATAAATAATGCTAATTTACATGTAAGTTCGAGAAAGACCTATATAACGGAATAATGGCCCAAAATATCGCCCATAAATCCCTGTGAGGTAGAATACTTCCCAACACATTATTGTGCTGCCCCAAGCGTGGAACAATCAGCTGGGTTTGAAATAAAACTATATCAGCAACTACCACCCAAACCATTCCCCACACTCCCACCCACATTCCCTCTAAAAATGGCTACCAGAAATAGAAGAGTGCACTGACTCGCGTTCTAATCTTATAGAAAGTAAAGGTGGCCCTTGTAGACAATGTGGTCGTGGAGGAAGTGTTATTTCCTTAATTGTACATAAGTCTCAGCTTTTCTTAGCTGGGTTTACCATATCTCTTCCGTGGCTGCCTTGCGTATTCTAACAGTAAGTCCTGTAGTCATTTATAGCTTGTTAGACTGGAGCGTGTAACAATAGGAACTAATCCTTGTACCTATTCCATGATAAGCAAGAGCTCTATCTACTATGCACTCAGACACTGCCAGTGATTGCGGAGAAATCTAGTTTTTTGTGTGTGTGTAGACAATGGGACATAACTTAAATTAATCCAATTGAAGATCGTATTCGATTGCCTCTCTTGTTTCATATTTATTTTATTCACACCTTCCTGTCTTTCCCGTGTCCATCTGATACCCCATATGCGACAACACGTACATGATTTACCTAGTCTTCCTGTCAACAGTAGTTAATGTTGGACATATACAGATCAATGATACGCTTCATCGTCCATCTCACATTTATTTTTCATAACAAATACGCACCGTGTTTTTGATCAACGATAATAACAAATAATAATACTTACAACACTCGAGGGGTTCACGGGGAAAACTGAGTAGGACTTCTGTTTCCTTCCTGGCATCGCAAAGGAAGCGGCTAAAGAGGTCTGTGCTTGGGGTTGGCAACCCTATCATGCAAGAACCAGTGATTTGAAATCACATTTCAAATGACTGAGATCTGGCTTTCCCATAAAAGTTGGTTAGAGTAAGTTGTATCTGTTCTCCGTGTATATCTATGTGCCCATTCCGGTTGGGCAGGCGGTCATTCTAGTTGACATGTAGCCATTCTCGCTGCCAGGAGGCCCTTCTGGTTGGCAGTCGGTAATTTTGGTTGGTATGCGGTCATTTTGATTGGCAGGCGATCATTCTGGTTGGCAGTCGGTTATTCTAGTTGACAGGCACCAGTTAAAATTATGTGACAGTTCACATAACAGCAATCTTTGAGCTGTGTAGCAGTTCTGGTTGATAGTCCTGGTCGACAGACACCATAGACACACGAGCAAAACGAATGTACTTCTCCAGCCTGCTCAATGGAAGCCGTTCAGTAAATTAAGCAAATGTATACGAAGCTAACGTCTCAAGAAAGTTTTTAACCTCACCTACCTAAGCAGTACCCTCACCAGAGAAGCGGAAGTGAATATCGTCTCTGAGGTCAACACCATGATCACGAAGCATAGCTCTGGGTTTAGAAGACGACAAGCGAGTGTCTGGAACCTGTACAACATCTGTGTCACCACCTAGGTAAACGTGTGTCGTGCTGTAATGCTAGCAACTCTTCTGCATGCCTGCAAAACATGGACAGTGTATAGCTGATATGCCAGACAACTAACCCGTTTCCATATGAGCTGTATCCACAAGCCACTCAGGACTACGTGGCAGAACAAAGTATCCATCTCAGACATTCTAAACAAGTCAAACAGAAGCTGAATAAGATGGAAGGGATTTGTTCTTATCATGCCCAATGAGAAACGACATAGTCTGCCGTGCCAGGATTTGACTTTACAGTTATAGACGACACAAGATTTCACACGCAAATGAGTGCCCATGTGGGACAAGGGGCCAGAATCTTGAATACATTCTACAAAAATGCCCACTTTATATTGAATTGAGATGCCAGACGGGGCCAGGGTGCAGAGACAAGACAAACGCTATGGAGCAGCCGCTTCGTCCTGGTGAAGAATACAGACTTGATCATGGCGACTGGCCTGCAGATATAACATAACCAAAGGATCCTGAACGCAAAAAAGAAAAGAAAGTTAAATGAAATCACATTCCGCATCAAAAGTATGATGCTGTAACCTTCTTGTCTTGCGATTGGCAACCGCCAGGCATGTGACAGTCTCTCTTTAGATTCACACGTTACCGGAACTATCTACGAAACATCCCTTGATCCGTTAACGTCTTTCTAAAACCAAACATCAGTTTTGAAAATCACTTTCTTTGTTTTATACACATCAAATAAAAGTTACACAAAATAAATTAAGCCTAATAATTTGATGAACGTATAGTGGTATTCTGTAAATCTATATATCTATTGTTTTGTGCCAAATGGGCAGACAAATGCGCAGATCTTATGAAACTATAAAAATCTTGACTGGTTGTCCTTGTGTGTGACAAACATAATCTTGCTATTAGTACTTAACTAATATCGAATTGTCTGTAGTTTGCTCTCAATATGTTTTCTAACTCAGTCCGTAATATCAGTTTTAAAACATTTTTTTCGTTATGTGGTCTTGATATCTAGTCAATGTTCATTATATGTTCTTGATGCCTGGTCTACGCTTTTAATATATGCCCTTGACAATTAATTTACAAAAAACGTACTTCTTCTTCTTCTTCTGCGTACACAGTCAGACAGTAACCATTATTTTTTCGAAAAAAGCGGCGGTCATCCTGAGGCTCTCGCCACTGCCATAGAGCTTGTCTTGCAGTTCCACTGGCAATGGCCACATCTGCTCTCTCTGATCCTCGTATGTCGGGCAGTTCTGCAGCAGATGTTCAGTGGTCATTTTACCAGTACCGCACGGGCATTCGTCGGTACACCCTATCTTCAATTTGTTGAATAGGTGGTACCTCAGTCTGTTGTGGCCAGTGCGAAGTCTGAAGACAACGACCTGCTCTCTTCGGTTCAACTGGTAATAGGCATCGTTTTTGGTGTAGCCAGTATGTTCGGTTTCCCATTTGGTCATGTATCTGGCCAAAAAACGTACGACTAACTTACAACTAACCTACAACTAACTTACAACTAACTTACAAAACATTTACAACTAACTTACAACCAACTTACAACCAACTTACAACCAACTTACAACCAACTTACAACAAACTTACAACCAACTTACAACCAACTTACAACTAACTTACAACCAACTTACAACAAACTTACAACCAACTTACAACCAACTTACAACAAACTTACAACCAACTTACAACCAACTTACAACAAACTTACAACAAACTTACAACTAACTTACAACCAACTTATTCCGACCACCTATCCCTTAGTTAATTAACTTTATTTCTCCATGGATGACCACAAGAATGAAGATGAAGGTTAGGATGTGGGACAGAGTGCCATGTCTTGTGATAAAATGTAATGATGAATTTTTATAGACTGATTGATTCATTAACAATAATAACAATGGAATAATACTATTCATATTATTGTCCCTCCTCGTCCATTTCCCGTGCATTACCAGGACAATATGGCGTTCGTCTCGTTCATCGTAATGAGTTGTCTTCTTTTCATCAACATCATCCTTTGTTTTCTGACGTCAGAAATTAAGGCCCAAAAAAATGCGGAGACTTCCATCAGCATGTCAGTCGTCACGCAGCAGCACATACACCGAATTGATCTGGACAATGATCACGACCTAGAAAGCCACAGTTCCACTGATGCGACTGACAGCAGCAGATCAAGCCATAACGTTGGAGAGACCACGCTGGGCGTAATAGATGAAGAGACTTCAAGTATGTCAACAGACCAGAATCCACCAGACACTTGCCAAGAAATCAGCACTGGAATCGCCACAGCAGATATTACATTATCTGCAGAAACAAAAGACTCAACAATAGACTTCTCCAAAATAGGGCAGAAAGATCCAGATATCAAGAACGATAAAATATCAAAAAAGGACAAAGATTCGAAGATCAGTACTAGGAAAAGGCATACAACTCTCACACCAAAAGAAAGTCCAGAACCAAAGCCAAGAAAGAAGAAGCAGATCAAGTTAAAGAATGTGGATTTTCTTCAAGGAAAAGCAGAACCAAAACCAAAAGATGAGTCCCCGCCTTACATCGAGTCTGATTATCACAAGAAGATCAGATATTCAATATATTGAACTTATTTTGTATCCTATTTACGAGTATTTTGTATATCTAATTGATAGACCTATCCACACTTTTTTTATGACTAATTACATGACTTAATGGAGTTGACAATTTTGGAAAATCAACTTACGTTATACACAAACGATAACACAGCACTCCAGGCAGATTCTTAGGTGATCCGGATGTTTTAGAGAAGGGGGAAGTAAATGAATGAAAATCGTATATCTGGTTGTACAGATCCTTGCTTCGTCCTCCCAGGCGACTCTCGATGATACGCCCAGGCTTCACTTGAAAGCCCTGCTGGTTCACCTATTGAAGTGTCCTCCTTTATTATGGGATCACTGATTGATTGGTAATCAATCAATAATCAAGAATATCAAAATAAGTCATCCAAATGTTGTTTCACATAGGAATGTTAAGAATCATGTGGGCAGATTGGAAGACTACTCGACGAATGTGCACAGAGATACCAGTACACAAAGGTCGTACGTGACATACACCAGAAGGGGAGCAAAGGTCAGTGTCAAGTGATACATAACTGATCAAGACCCCACCGCCATATTGTCCCCTCCCAACTTCCTGGAAACAGGCTGTGTCACCAATCTTGTCAACAAAGTGCGGATCAGCACACTAATCTCCATAGTGGCAAGCTTACTGAAGAGCCTCGCATTGCACTACAGCCAGACACCATGAGTCCACTTTTTCAAGTACACCTCGTGATGCAAGAAGAGCCTCTGTAACCCGCTACAAAAGACACACCTTAAAGAGTTAACTCAGCATGAGTAACTTCGAACAACGAGGACAAAATGTGAGAAACAAGCGACCATATTTTGTGCAGGTTTGAGACATATGAGGTTAGGACACCTTGTGACAGAAATCAAATCGTAGCGTCAACGTAGCAGTGAACTACACGGAGAGAAGATGATGGACATTTTGATAGTGTGGCATGGAAGAGAATAAACAATATAATGAACAAACAGTATTAGGGGTATGCATTTATTGATATTTTCTCGATATACTTCGCCAGTTGACAGTGCACGTGGTTGTTATGACGATTTTTGTTTTTAAAATTCCCAGATTCTGCTGGCAGTTCATGTTAAGAGTTGTTAGTTCTGCAAAAAGTAGCCGAGAAAATTTATTGGTTAAGTTTATTGTATTTCGTGTTGTTAAGGATGTATTGTTTATCATTTGTGCTGCTATGAAGCGTAGTCAATGAAGAGAGATGAAAGTATGTGTCACTTTGTGTGTGTGGCTAATAATGTGGCCATGTTTGGAGATACCGATGATCTTAAAAGGGGAGACAAACGGTTGGAAATCTTAATCGCATAATGGCTACCGAAACAGGAGCATCACGGTTAATAAGAGTCTAAGTGCTCTTGTCTGTTGTGACCCGTTGCGATTTACTTATGAAACAACTGTTTAACAGATTGACAGCGGTAGTGCAGATCATGGGTCTCAAAGCATGTCATAAATGGCGAATATGAAGGCTTCGGTCTGATGTTTACAATCTCACAATGTAAAAGAAATGGTTACTCTACAATTGCAAGAGATCACGAAGCACTTTGACGCAGCTATCCTAGATTAGATATTAGGAAATTTAGTTTTTTTAGTCAGAGAGTGCTGAATGCTTGGAATGCATTGGCAGAGGAAGTAGTGGAGGCAGGGCAGGAACAATTAATGCTCTTAAGAATAAATTGAATGCGCATAGTTTTTAGAGTAAGGAAATGTAAATGAAACTGGTTGTATACAGACTCTGCGGAGTCTTCTAAACCAGTATAAAGACGTTAAGTTAAGTTTAGCTACATGAAGCGACCAGAGACAGACTACGGCATTTAGTTTCTGAAAATTTTGAAAGAGATGAGAATAACATAAACAGAGATTGGATATTGTTACAGCTGTTATCTGGTTATGTGCGGGATTTCGGACTCCGCCGTCTTTTTCCCGGGTGCTTAACGAGGCGTCCCCTGCATCTCATAGTCGCCCCCTAGTCGTCTTGTCCTTGAATTGCCACTGATGTCGGGTGGCTCGAGACGAGAGAGTGAGGACAAAAAGTAGCGCAGTTAATCCTTACTAAAAAAATATTGCTAGCAAAATTAATTTTGCCATCATCGTCAACGAGGGAGCGTAATGATCCAAATATCTTGTGCACCACCTGGTATTCTGGATCTCTCCTTGCACGCAAGACTCCCTGCTTGACTTAAGTTTTTGTACTTTTTTTCTGAAATAGCCACACATCATAAACTTGGTAGTCTACTTCCAGCCCGCTCTCAAATTACAACATATATTTACCTCATAAACTTGGCAATATGCCACAGGTTTCTCTCGTGACCATACATATGACCTTTCTATTAGGTTGGAGGAGGTCATGCTGTCATTTTGCTTCTCTTCTTGAGCAGACATGCACAGAGAACATGATCTAATACTTATATCCAATTTCAAATAAACACATCTATATGTTCACATGGTGGATTATAAAACTATGCGTTTATATGTTAACTATGCCAACTATAAATACACATATTTATATGTTAACATTGCTAATTATAAATAGGCATGTTCATATGTTGACAATTATAAATTGAGATCACTAATAATAATCATCGAGTTTTTCGTGTGTTGGTATATCTATTATTTTCTTGATATACATTGTGAGGATGCTGATGATGTTACAATACATTAGATATGAGCTGGTAGCTCTCTACAGCCCAATACCTCCTGGACAATTCACACGCTTTCCTCAGTTGTTGTGGTGATGTGCAGAGTGTGTTGCGTATATTGTGGAGTATGGTGCGAGCAGCTGGTCTCGTAAGTCGGTTATTCCTAGACACAGAGTCAGAATATGCTTGACTGATTGTTCCTGGTCATGAAAGAATCTGCAATTTGGTTCAAGAAGTGGGTCTATTCTATTCAATTATTTGTTGAGAGTGGCATGACCTGTTATAATCTTGAAGATCAAACTCTGGACTCTTTTTGGAATTTCTTAACTGGGTCCGGAGGATATAGCCACCGATTTAGTCATTTCTGTCTATTGTTCTTTCTCAGGATCTCTCTGAATGTCTGTAGTCTATCATTATGATGTTGCTGCGCTTCTGACCTTGTTCATCAGTCTTCCTATTTCCTCGGACCTGGACATGGCCAGGTATCCACTGAAACACCACTTTCCCTCTACAAGAGGTGGGCAGTTGGCCAGTTAATTTATAGATATTATTAATATCGGGAGACGTTCTGTTCTAAAAGGCTTGAAGCGCAAATTGTGAGTCTGAGAATATAATCATTTGCTCAGACTGTATGGTGCAGCTTTCAAAATCTAGAATTATTCGCATATAAATGTTTCTATTGTTATTATTTTTGAATCGTTGGGACCAGGTAAAATATACTAATCGGACAATGTTAGTCTGGGTCAGGAGAAACATACTAATCGGACAATGTTAGTCTGGGTCAGGAGAAACATACTAATCGGACAATGTTAGTCTGGGTCAGGAGAAACATACTAATCGGACAATGTTAGTCTGGGTCAGGAGAAACATACTAATCGGACAATGTTAGTCTGGGTCAGGAGAAACATACTAATCGGACAATGTTAGTCTGGGTCAGGAGAAACATACTAATCGGACAATGTTAGTCTGGGTCAGGAGAAATTTACTTACCAAGAATCCGACCGTACTTCCACGCAGTTCTCACTGGAAACAGGCTGTTTCATGGTAGTCTGGTAAAGATGGTGGGGTATAAACGTGATGCCAGTAGTAGTGAGCGACACGTAGATAAAGACAAGCAAAGCATAACCTCCTGAAGAACTCTGGTCCACCGTCATCAGAGCCCTCTGGATGTGAGGAAAACTACTGCAACTCGCCACCTAAATAAACCTAACGAGCTTTTCAGAGTACACACGATGGTAAACATTCTCATTGTGGACATTCAACAACAACAACAACAACAACAACATTGCTGCACCGTAATTGGAACAGGTGTCGCCGCAAAATGCGGTTTCTGTATGTGTACATGTGTATGTGTACATGTGTATGTCTGGTCGCGCGACGGTCGCGCTGAACGCGATGACGTTGTTTCTGAAGTGCTGGTATTATTGTAGATTAGCGGTAGCAAATATGGAGCACAAGCTATGTGGATTTAATTAGGTCAAGTTCAAGGTAGTTCAAGTGCATATACTGCAACCGGGGAGGGAGTATTAGATGGTGTCCTTGTGCTGGGAACAAACACACATTAAAGCACATTCCTCAAGCATGTAGACTCCACAAGAGGAGAAGAGCGACATCATGATTGGTTTTTCCAATTCTGGTGAAAAGAAAAACAGCAGGCAGCTTGAGGAAGAGATTGTGTAGAGGGAGGGGGAGAGGGGGTTGCTGACAGGGGAGAGAAGAGCGGGCTTATTTGGAAGAGATGGGGACATGTTGATATGGAAAGGCATGGGCCAAGGGGTGATTTTGGGGGAGGGGGGCCGGGAAAGAGATGGCAGTGATAGGGGTTTGACGGGGGTGGAAGGGGGGGGGGGTAGAGAGAGACGTGACGGGAACAGAGATTTTAGGGGGGGGGGGGTTGTTGATAGGGGAAGAGATGGGTCTGCTGATTGAGGAAGGGAGTTGATATGAGAAGAGATGGGTCGGCTGATGGAGGGAGGAAGTTGATGTTGGAAGAGATGAGGAGGGAGGTGGGTTGTTGATGTGGGAAGAGATGTGCCGGGGGGTGGGGGGGGGGGTGGCTCGGCTGACGGGGTAAAAGATGAGCAGAGGTGAGGCTGGAGAAAAATGGACAAGGCAAATGATGGGTTAGAAGCAGTCATCGTGACGACGCGCAATCCGTACTTCCGAAGGTACAGAATGGATGGCTTAGGTACGAGTGGATAGCTGCTGCTGTGAGGCCTCAAACCTCCAGGGGTTGACATGGATCTACTGTCCCGATCATGCTTGGGTTCAGGGCAATGAAAAAGCTGACATCTTGGCGTTCACAAGCTCCCATCATGGGCATAGTGATGAATAGAAGTGCCATTTTGAAATCAAACAATGATCGCATTTTAGATGAGGAGACCGCAGTAGATAAAGCAGAACTCGATAGGCTGCAAAGTTTGGACATTAAACGAGGTTCGATCGGAGTATGATGTATGAGAGGACAGAGCAGGAGAGTGTACAACCAGCGAGCTACAGGGATCATCAGCATCCATATCCTACGCCATTTGCTGAGAGAGACTGAGCACCTATTGGGATGCCTGGAGTGCAGTAACGTCGATTCTTAGAAACAGAAACAGTGTGATGAGGACATAAGTTTGGAGAGGTATATTTGGAGAGGGAAAGAGCTCGTTCATTTTGTTGAACTGCTGTTTCTTTGAATGGTTCAACTATTGTGTGAGTGTGCGTGCGCTTGTGCTTGTATGTAAATACAAATATCTGTAGTATTTCAATATGATTTGAGCGATTCCAGTTTGCTATATTTTATTAGTAAATTGTCAAATTAAGATGTAATTTCACACAAATATAATATAGCTATCCAAGTTTAATTGTCAAAACTGTTTATTACCCCCTATTGAGGGATTGTAATATTAGTTAAAGATACAAACGATTTAGCATGTAAACAAAACTATTATTGTGGGTTTGGGGCTTTAATCTATCTTCACATGGAGACAACACAAGTGCAGTTTTTATTTAAAATTGATATTATGGCACTTTCCTAGACAGATACAAAGGCTGTCTCAAGAACTTTGGAATACATTACCACTGTACTTGTGAACCATATAGTTAGATATATGTCCCAGTTGATGTAATATTTATATTAAATGTAAAATAAATGACAAAAACCAAAGTGTTAACTCCCAGTTCCTCATTAATGAACAATACTTTTACAAATATTCGTGGACCCTTTTACGAGAATAAATGACTGCAGTTGACCTTTGGAGCCAGTTTTGAAAGCCACAAATTGTAAAAATGCGTTTTGTTTGGGCTCTAATACTCACAAAGACATCCTCGCTTTTCAGATCACTATTGAGTTGCAAGCGTTTCAAAACAATTTGAGAGCTTATCGATGGTATGCGGTACCAGTTATGACTTCTCCAGGCAGCACAGGAACATTAATCATGTATTTGAAACCCTATTTGGATGTTTGTGGACACACTCTACCTTCACAGGGAGACAATATAATCACAATTAACTTTTAGAAATAGCTTAATGATCGTTTATATGGCAATATCTTAGACAACTACAACGTCTGATTCATAACTGCTTATGGACTTTATTGAAGAAATATGCTAAACGTTGCAAACAAAGAAAACCAAATACATGGTAGAATCAGATGTGACACTTTTAATATGATATACGGAAGTCAACTTGGGGATTCCGTGGTTAAGCCGTCTGCCTCGTGATCATGTGGTGTGGGTTCGACTCCGGACTCCGCCGTTGTTTTTCACGGGTGCTTGATGCGGAATCCTCTGCATCTCGTAGCCACCTCCTAGTCGTCTTGGCCTTGACTTGCCACTGGGGTCGGGCGGCTCGAGAAGAGAGAGTGGGGATAACAATTAGCGCAGTGGAACCTTACTAAAAATAAATTATGTCATCATCGTTTGCAATGGACGGCGGCCTTTGCCTTTGAATTCAAAGTAAACTATACAACCTACTCCTTTCAATAATCTCAGACCTGTACAGGTATATGAAACATAAAGAAAATGTGTGAATACAGTTTATCTTTGGACATAATTTTGAGAGCCACATTTCTCATAATGCAACTTTCGTGTGCTATTTATATTCAGTGAGTCATACTCACCTTTAACATCCCTGGTGGACCACACGAGTTTCCAAACTCCAAGCTAGCCCTCATTGAGGGGACATGATGTCATATAGCAGTACAGGGGACGGCGTGGCCTAGTAGTTAAGTGGCACGGCTCACAACAGAAGGTGCTGGGATCGATCCCCATCACAGCACCGGCCGTTACACCGGGGAAGCAAACCCTTAGAAAATGCGGGAGGAAGCAGATCCTTACATAAAATGCATGCTGAAGTCGGATGCACTGGGCCGACAGGCGCAAAATAAAAACCACAGTGCAACGCACACCGCCTTGGGGATTAGAGAAAATAAGGCGAACGCAAGAAAAATAAAAATAAATATATAGCAGTACAAAGACGATTTCAGTTACCACTCATCATAAAGGCACATGAATTTTGATCATGTATCTTCTTGTGTATTTGTGGCTCCTAGGTATCTGCACAGGGAGACAGCAAACTCACAATTTCCTTATTAGAAATATATTTTGGAACGTTTTGACTTGCTATATTAAAAATATATGAAAGCTGTTACAAAATATTTATTTGGATTTTTGAAGGAATACATTAGTTTTAATCCATTAATGTGTAGTCTTTTACTTTAAATGTATAAAACACCACACTAACACACACATTCCCTTTACCATCTAAATAATCCAACATCGTATCGAAACTATATATTTATATAAACCATTTATAAATATATATTAATTTTTCGGGAAGGAGATGGAGAACAACAAATTTAAATGAACATTTAAATAAACTTGGGTAATGAGTCCTTCTCATCATTAACATCCCTATTGTATCACAAGAGTATCACAAGAGTATCACAAGAGTATCACAACTGTATATTAACCCTATTTGAGTGATCATAATGTCAGTTTCTCAATCTTTTTCCGACTCATCATTAAAAGGTAAATATTTCAACTACATATAGAGGTCCATTTTTGAGAATGTGTGTTTCCTGTCTACCTTCAGAATAAACCAATCTAATAACAATGTTAATTTTAATTAAATTAATTACAACTAATTTTATGAATAGCTAATTTCCACACATTTTAAGTAACTCAATATACGAAATGATAAACACGTCACTTGTTTTGTGTTTGAATGTCTTTGAGTAATTAATACGCAACATACACAAACACTTTCACCTGTAATGTAATAATTATAGATTTAAAATAATAAAAATGCCAACCAAAAATATTGCCTGCATTTTATATTTTATAAAATTAAATAAATTCCTATGCAAATTCATTAGGGTTATCGTATTTATGATAACTCAGAGAACAATACATAATATATCGATTTGCAATATCAACAACAACAATAATATATCAATGTTAGAGTTATTGTATATTGTATCCTAGATTGTGGATAAATTATCGGGGTTCGTTAATATCTTGATTAGATCACTAAAGTTTTCTTCGTACTTTGATTTGTATTCCTCTACGAGATGGAACGACACAGCAGCAATCTTTATCCAAACCTCTTTAAGTCATCATTCCGACCTCCTCCTCCTTCTCTGTCCATTGAATCCACCCCCACCCTCCTCCTCCTCCCCTGTCCATTGAATCCACCCCATCCTCTTCCTTCCCTATCCATTGAATCCACCATCCCCCTTCCACAAATACAAATGACTGACCACTCCCCATTCCAACCACTGTTGATCTCCGAGGACCCAATTCTAGTGAAGTATCATCAAGTTGTCATCGAAAGTCAGAACCTCTTACATCTCTAGCAAATTTGAACACATGGATTAGATGAAAATATCAATGAGAGCACTGATGATGATCTGAAATTTCAAAACTAGAAGAAAATGAGAAGTCATTCCAGATTCATTCATTTATTTTGCTTATTCAATGTTTTATTTTCATATTTTTATTTATATGTATTTTATCCTTTCATAATCATTCCACTTCATTTATCGCTTGCATACATTTCATTTCATTGCATTTTCACTAAATCACTTCATACCAGCAAGAGAAAACTGTACCAATTTCAGAGATGAAGCTAGAGCCGTTCATGTAGCAACTCAGATTCGTATCAGCCAAAACATAACCGCATGGAAAACGGTCATTCTAACAGATTCCAGGAGTGTACTCCAAGCCATCTCAAGTCTTGGGGGGAGAGCTGGTTTGTAGACAATATCTTTAACATATTCCAATTTTACAAAAGTCACACGGTGCCATGTCCGGTGACCTTGGTGGCCGCTAGAGTAGAAGATATTCATCACTGTTACTTACTCCCTCTATCCATCCACGTAACAGTCTCGCATTAAAGACGTTCATGACATTATGATGGTAGTGGCATGGGGCTCTATCGAGCTGCTCCATAAAGTCGGCACTGCCATATTCAAGCTGTGGCATAAGTTACTCAGTTGGCATATTCAGGAATGTTTTATCATTTACGGTTCAATTTATTTTGAAATGCCATATATTTATATATATATATATACATACACACACACACACACACACACACACACACACACACACACACACACACACACACACAGCATATACACACATTTACTAATGTTGAATATACCTGAGTGGTAGGGGAGGAATACTATACTGATCAGACATCTTAGTCGGGGTCATGTAAAACATACTGGCCAAGACCCTCACCTCGACTTCTCTCCCTGGAAACGGGCTGTTATCATGGCAAACTAGCTAGCGAGGTGAGGGATCGACGTGATTCCCGTAGTAGTGAGTGGCACGCAGATGAAGCCAAGTAAAGCACAGCCACCAGGAAGATTCCAGTCCACCTTCATCAGCCCGCTCAGGATGTGAGGAAAGCTACTGTAACCTGCCACTTAACCTCCTTTTCAGGTGCACAAAAGAGCAGCCTACTCATTATGAGCATTCGCAAACAACAACAACATGAGTGGTACATGGGTAGGAAAGAGTAAGTGAACTGTAACCCTTCCGGCGTGTAGTTAAGGTCGACGAAAGAATGTTGTACCTGTGGATCAGTAAATAAAACATATTTGCTACATACATCACAAAGACAAGCAACCACACGTAAGATTTAACACAAAAAACATGTAAGAAGCCATCACTCTATGCAGCACAAAGACACAGTAAGAAGTATATCAAATGATTTTTTCCACAATGAAGTTACCATTCCTGACTTCCAGTCTATCATTACTTTAAGTTTATCTATTAAATGGCTTTTCTTGTTCTTTTAAGACTTTCATTTGCTTCTTTCTATATATCACATTAAATAATCATATTGTCCAATTCACGTCTCATACAAATCATGGGGAGATCACTGAATGCGACCATTTACAGAAAGCCAGTGACACATTCATGCATTTTGTCGATTCCAGCAGTGATGGATTATCTAGGATCGTGTTTAACATGACAAAGCTACTATCGGCATGGACAATATTCGTATGCCGCTGTTTACGTCAAGCTGACATGGCTGCAAAGGATAAACGATTATGGAAAAACATAATTCATGCACCTTGTCATTTTATAGTTTAAAAATTGAAACGAAACAGATGGTCATGAAAGGGGGCACAATACAATTGTAAGCGCATTGGCAGATGTCGGTCAATGGGATGGAGAGAAGTACACCCATGAGATGGAGAGAAGCCCACCAATGAGATGGAGAGAAGCCCACCAATGAGATGGAGAGAAGTACACCAATGAGATGGAGAGAAGCCCACCAATGAGATGGAGAGAAGCCCACCAATAAGATGGAGAAAAGCCCACCAATGAGATAGAGAGAAGCCCACCAATGAGATGGGGAGAAGCCTACCAATGAGATAGAGAGAAGCCCACCAATGAGATAAAGAGAAGCCCACCAATGAGATGAGAGAAGCCTACCAATGAGACAGAGAGATGACCTGAGTAAAGTTCTTAGTCAAACACGATTCTCCTGAGGAAAATACTGCATCGAGTTCAAACAACATTTTCATAAGTGTAATCTTTATTGCCGCTATACGCATGCTAGAGTTGGACTGTCTTTGCTAGATACGCAAACAGACTGAACCATTTACACACAACCAGCGTGTGACGCAAATACCACGTCACTGACACTGAAGAGAGCAGACATGTCAAGCCTCCATGTAATGCTGCAGAGGACACAGCTGAGATGGAATGGGCATGTTATGTGTATGCCAGACACAAGACTGCCGGAGAAACGTCTGCACGGTGAGCTTAGGTAAAGCTGGGGAAAACGAGGGCACCCAACAAAAAGCGTTTGAAGGACAGCCGCAAGAAAACTCTGAAATGCTGTCAAATAGATTAAGCCAGCTTAGAGAG
Organism: Ariolimax columbianus; assembly: GCA_036924085.1. Lineage (NCBI taxonomy): Eukaryota > Metazoa > Mollusca > Gastropoda > Stylommatophora > Arionidae > Ariolimax > Ariolimax columbianus. The sequence continues at coordinate 81,034,017 of JAVGWX010000009.1, read as the reverse complement.
CATGTGGAAAAAAGATCGGACTGGAGAAATGCAGTAAATTGGGCGTTGCTTAAGGGAAGAGTCACTGTATGCAGACGGCGCAAACCAAACGTCTGATCCGGAAGGAAAGAGCAGATAAGCTACCCTCACCGGCAGCAGAAGACATAGTATGCAAACCGTGCAATAGAACATATCGTGCTCGCAATGGACTGATAAGCCACATGCGGTCCAGCAAACACGGGGCAGAAACATGACAGCCAGTGCAGAAACAAAAGAGAACATCATACTTACACCAAGGATCATGACGATGGTCGTCATCGAAAACGATAGACAGTTATCGATCTTTGTTGTAACGTTTGTTTTTAATTATTGTATTCCAGAAGAGTCACGGGCAGCGGCATCTGACAGAGAGGGGTGGCGTGGGCTTGTGAGGATGTCTTCATGTGTGCCCCAACGACCTCACCGGTTACGGGATGACCTGACCTGACCTGATTCTAAGTTATCGAGATATATCCACCCCTCCATTTTCCTTAACAAAATTATAAAAACAGATTTCTCATTTTTTATATTCTGATAGAAAATACTAAAATAAAACAAGTATTGGTTCGTATAAAGAATAATCCCAGGTAGCTGTCGTACTATCAACATATGGTAAATGTCCGTGGATATATTCACAATCTCCTATCCGCCTGTGTACCTGGTGAAGCTAAACAGGCCTAATACAGATCGTCTATTTATGTTCAAGTTTTCATTATCTTATCATGTTTAAAACAGCTCCTAAGCCTAAGTAAACCCGCTAGGCCTCATGTTATCTGCTGATCAAATATGAATTATGCAGACAGGCGAGCTTCACGGTCCAGACATAAAATGGTTAATTCCGTGCATATAATTATATACATCCGACTGTCTCAGGTGTAAGTCGAGGGCTGAAACACGATTATGTGGCTGTGACATACATTGCTGTCTAACCATTACTACGTGTTCAAAACTGCTACAGCAAAACCAGGGCTTTGTTTTTGTTCATTTGTGTGAAGCAATCATGACTATCGAGGATCTACTGAACGAAACTGGCGGTTTAGGAAAGTTCCAAGTGGCTTTGATAACATGCTTATTTGCTAATAAGTTTTTTGCCGCGTGGAGCATGCTTCAGGTGAGTCCATGGGCGTGTCGGTGTTGAGTTCTTAGTCATTGTCGACCTGTACTTCGACTGGAGCAGATGTCTCTGTACAGGTCCCACTTAGTCGACCTGAACTTCTACTGGAGCAGATGTCTCTGTACAGGTCCCACTTAGTCGACCTCTTGTTATACTGGAGCAGATGTCTCTGTACAGGTCCCATTTAGTCGACCTGTTCTTCTACTGGAGCAGATGTCTCTGTACAGGTCCCACTTAGTCGACCTCTTGTTCTACTGGAGCAGATGTCTCTGTACAGGTCCCACTTAGTCAACCTGTACTTCTACTGGGGCAGATGTCTCTGTACAGGTCCCATTTAGTCGACCTTTACTTCTACTGGAGCAGATATCTCTGTACAGGTCCCGTTTAGTCGACCTGTACTTCTACTGGGGCAGATATCCCTGTGCCTCCAGCTCTGGTATGTACTGGATGTAGCCGGGAAAAGGGTTTCCTGCTAGGCGGACTAGGCTTGAGCGGCTTAATACTCGGCTGCGTTGGGACAGGCGCTTACGGAGGGGGGTTAACCGATGTGCGAGTTCATCTTAATATACTCAAACACTAGACTCGCAACCCTGTTAGGCGCCATCTATGCTGCTCTAAACAAACTACCTAACCATGGCCGGTGTTATGCTATGGCACACAGTCGCCTCTTACAACATGCTCCATATGAGGCAATGGTTCCATTCTTGTCCTTGTCCTACACAAAAACCCGGCAGACCACTCGCCGGTTCTGTTGAGTTGTAGTTGGTAGGGTGGATTGGGAGGGAGGGGGGGGGGGGGGAGTTATTAGAGTCAAGCATTGGGGAGATTGTAATGTGTAGGGTGGTAAGCGAATGGTGTGTGTATATATAACATGCGAAAAATTGAGATCGCGTGGCTCCAAGCAACTCAATGGACAATGGAGATGGATCGTAGAAAATTGTCAATCTCACGACGGGACAACATTCATAACACCATCATCATGAGGAAAACTTGCTTCAATGACGTGGTAGCTACGGCGTTGCTAAGAAAACACGTAGCACGCTTGACATGTAAAGTGACGTCATGGGGGGAAATATTTAAAATGGCTTTCAACGTTCTTCCTAAAAAGAACGTTTGTGGCAGTGTATCGTAGTTTACAACGTGCCCTTCGGCACGACACCTCCGATTTCAGCACAACATTTTTTGGACCCGGTTTACATTCCCTCTTAAATCCCTAATCTCTAAGTCACAGTGCATGATTGCAGTGCATGATTGCAGTGCATAATTGCAGTCCATGATTGCAGTCCATGATTGCAGTTTATGATTGCAGTCTGTTTCCAAGACCGACACTTTGAGGCGGAATAGGGTCATTGCCTGTTAGTGGTTACTGAACCCGATGACAGCAGTCAGTTTTAAGTCACTGACTGCTGTCAGCTAATTCACTTGACCCCTCTCTAAGAGGGCTTAGATCTGCCATTACTTCTCTGCCTTGAGGATTCCAGAACAGAGACTGTCTTGTAATGATATCAGCTGTTGTTCCCTAACGAAAGCACGAAGCAATGCGAGGATTTAGAAACACGTGGGGATGAGTGCGAGAAGAGAGAACATGGTGGGGATGAGTGCGAGAAGAGAGAACATGGGGGGGGATGAGTGCGAGAAGAGAGAACATGGTGGGGATGAGTGCGAGAAGAGAGAACATGGTGGGGATGAGTGCGAGAAGAGAGAACATGGTGGGGATGAGTGCGAGAAGAGAGAACATGGTGCGGATGAGTGCGAGAAGAGAGAACATGGTGGGGATGAGTGCGAGAAGAGAGAACATGGTGGGGATGAGTGCGAGAAGAGAGAACATGGTGGGGATGAGTGCGAGAAGAGAGAACATGGTGGGGATGAGTGCGAGAAGAGAGAACATGGTGGGGATGAGTGCGAGAAGAGAGAACATGGTGGGGATGAGTGCGAGAAGAGAGAACATGGTGGGGATGAGTGCGAGAAGAGAGAACATGGTGGGGATGAGTGCGAGAAGAGAGAACATGGTGGGGATGAGTGCGAGAAGAGAGAACATGGTGGGGATGAGTGCGAGAAGAGAGAACATGGTGGGGATGAGTGCGAGAAGAGAGAACATGGTGGGGATGAGTGCGAGAAGAGAGAACATGGTGGGGATGAGTGCGAGAAGAAAGAACATGGTGGGGATGAGTGCGAGAAGAGAGAACATGGTGGGGATGAGTGCGAGAAGAGAGAACATGGTGGGTATGAGTGCGAGAAGAGAGAACATGGTGGGGATGAGTGCGAGAAGAGAGAACATAGTGGGGATGAGTGCGAGAAGAGAGAACATAGTGGGGATGAGTGCGAGAAGAGAGAACATAGTGGGGATGAGTGCGAGAAGAGAGAACATGGTGGGGATGAGTGCGAGAAGAGAGAACATGGTGGGGATGAGTGCGAGAAGAGAGAACATAGTGGGGATGAGTGCGAGAAGAGAGAACCTTATATTGCTAATCTGCTGTTTTTTCTTTCATGTTGTGCAGTTCGACTGGCCAGCAAGTGTTTGTTCTGTGTCTGCTAAGTACCAAGTTATAATCCCTCTATTCGACGCAGACATCCTTTGAGGAAAACGTGAAACTTTTTTCGTCGTAGTTTTCGTTGTTCCCCACTGGAAACAAGACTTTACACCCGAGTTGACAATCTGTCATTTTGTGGTGACTTCATTTCCTTCGATTTCCATCGGAATCTCGTGTTCAGTGTCCCACATGTTAAAAATCCTCGGACAGTTGAAAATAAAAAGATTAAGCTTAACGGCCGTTGTCCGGACAAAATTCAAAATTATGTTTAAAAACTCACTCTATTACGGGATCTTTGCCCGTGCTACGGAGCTCGTGCTTTGTGCTGGGATTTAGCCACACACACAAATATATGGAGGAGAACAGGGCACTTATGGGTTAAACCATGTGCAATGACGTTGATTCTTCGGCTAAACTAAATTAAACAACTTAAGTATGTGTCTGTAGATGTTGGTGGGTGTATATAGTTACATACATACACGCACACACACATACACTCACTCACCCCCCCACCCCCCCACCTACCCACACACACACCTTGACAATGAAACAAAGAAGGAAATTATGAATTAGAACTCTGGCCCAGCACAACGGATGTATGAAAACAGGGTGAGATGGATGAAGTTGGTTTTTGTGGGCGCCATAAGGCGCGATGGCCAATAATGTTTTATTTAAATACGACCTTTCCCCACCAATTCAGATGTCATTTGCCGGGTTTGTACCGAATTGGCATTGCCTGGGATTGAACCTGACTGAACCTGAAAACGAGACTTTGAATATGTGCTCACGTGATAACAACATAACTGATGGAAATGACGCGTGTGATGGATATCATTTCTTGGGTTCTGCTCGGACAATAATTACCGAGGTGAGTTTTGTCTTGTTTTAGATGGATCTGTTATGGGCAATTGTATTAGTTCATCTTGTTTCTTTTCGTTAAATCTTAGGAATAAAGGTTGCTTATCTAACTCAATCCTTGTTGAATACAAAACTGGTTTATTATCCAGTCTTTGATTAAAACATTTTAGACTTTCAGTTTTGTTCATGTGTCATCTATCTCAACGAAGGTCGGCTGAAATGGATCTCTAGTGTAATCTAGCTGATGGTACATATTGGCATGCTCTTTCCAGTCTATCTCCTAATGTTATGCAACCATTTGTAACGATGTCTTCCTCTTAAGCCTTACATAAGTGTCAATCCATGCCTGCCACTTACAAATTCGAAGTCCCAACAGCATGGTTATAATATCGTCTTTACACTGCAAATACATTCATAACGAGTTTAACCCATTACAGTCCGACCTGATTTACAAGATGTTAGTCTTAATGTTTAAGACAAGTGTTTCATGGTTAACAGAAAACAAGAATTTACAGCTAAAATCAAAATTTTTTAATTTAACTGTACAAGTACATCATTTGCTTATAAATCAAATTTTTTTATAAATAAAAATTTAGCTAAATATCAACAACAAATGTTAAAATGTGGTATGGGACTTCAGATAAGTCGGACTGTAAATGGTGCTACTCTAGATGATTGCAATGGACAGAATGGACTTTAAAGAGTTAATTGTACCAGACCACATAACTGAATTGATGGAATAGATTGAAACGTTACATTAGCATCTTCTAATTCTAAACCCGTTTGGTAAGCCAGTTATTCCTACTCTTTTATCTGCATCGTATCACAGACTTGTATTCTTTGTATCATATCACATAATTGGATTCTTTGTATCATATCACAAGCTTGTATTCTTTGTATCATATCACAAGCTTGGATTCTTTGTATCATATCACAAGCTTGGATTCTTTGCATGATATCACATAATTGGATTCTTTGTATCATATCACAAGCTTGGATTCTTTGTATCATCACAAGCTTGGATTCTTTGTATTATATAACAAGCTTGGATTCTTTGTATCATATCACAAGCTTGGATTCTTTGTATCATATCACATAATTGGATTCTTTGTATCATATCACAAGCTTGGATTCTTTGTACCATATCACAAGCTTGGATTCTTTGTATCATATCACAAAAATGGATTATTTTTTATCATATCACATAATTGGATTCTATGTATCATATCACACAATTGGATTCTTTGTATCATATCACATAATTGGATTCTTTGTATCATATCAGAAGCTTGGATTCTTTTTATCATATCACATAATTGGATTCTTTGTATCATATCACAAGCTTGGATTCGTTGTATCATATCACAAGCGTGGATTCTTTGTATCATATCACAAGCTTGGATTCTTTGTATCATATCACAAGCTTGGATTCTTTGTATCATATCACATTATTGGATTCTTTGTATCATATCACAAGCTTGGATTCTTTGTATCATATAATAATAATGATAATAATGTTCGCTTAGGCGCCACAAGCCCGTTGCGTTGAACGACCACAGCCATGTCAGCTTGCTGAGGCTATGTTCATGCATAGCGTGTTGACCAAAATCCCTACAGACACCCAGGTGAAAATGAGTACTCCGCTGCCTCGGGATAAGGGCCGCGAGGAGTATGTGTTAGACCAATGTTTGTATCTGGCTTTCTGTGTTTGTTCGATTCTGACTCCATGTTTTGTTCGTGTTCCGCCCCCGAGACCTATTGATTGTGTCCACATTTAGTCACTGTGACCCTTGATGTGCTGAGAATACGAGGTTGGGAGAGGTCTGGTGTAACCTCCGGTAGGGGGGGGGGGCAGAAGGAAGGCGTTTTCAGTCCAAGCAGGAAGGTATTTGAAAAGTGAAAACTTGGACTAAATTCTGGGTGCACTTAAGCGGGACGTTGAACGCCATCTTGGACTGGTTTCTCACGGTTTAAGCCAGGCATGAAATGCAGCGAAAGGCAACATAACAAAACAGGATAACCGATCGAAAGCACATCAATTCCACATAATAAAGTTCTTCATACCACCCGGTGAAGCTGTTGTGAATTATAATCCGAACAGGCTCCAGCAAACATAAGAAAACAACACAGTCACTGGAGCGAGTCAAACAGCCCAGCCATTCGGGCACGACCATCTGCCAATGTATCACATCACATACTTGTATTTTCTTGACCTCTCTGTATCATATCACAGACGTAAATTCTCTGTATCATATCACAGACTTGAATTATCTGTATCATATCACATACTAATATATATACCTACAAAGACAGCCATTGCCCAGAAGACGTTCGTGGTCACTTTCTGGGTAAAGACTGCTAACTGAAACCGTATTTATCGTCATATTTATTTGATGTTTTAATGTTATCCGTTAGTTTTTTTCGTTAGTTCTTGGTCCCCAATGGACACCTTGTGGTCGTAATAATTGATATCGCTCATCTTTCCTCATCAACACGTCCATTTCTCCTCTCAACCATCCATTATCTTTCCTCATCAACACGTCCATTTCTCCTCTCAACCGTCCACTCTCTTTCCTCATCAACACGTCCATTTCTCCTCTCAACCATCCATCTCTCTTTCCTCATCAACACGTCCATTTCTACCACACCCTAACCGTCCACTCCTCCAACATCTCTACCCTATCCTAACCGTCCATCCCTCCACCATCTCTACCCCACCCTAATCGTCCACCCTTCCGCCATCTCTACCCCACCCTAACCGTCCATCCCTCCACCATCTCTACCACACCCTAACCGTCCAACCCTCCACCATCTCTACCCCACCCTAACCGTCCATCCCCCCATCATCTCCTCCAAACTCAACCTCCCATATCCCTAAAAAGTGGAACACTTTAAATTAAAAGTGTATGTTGAAGAAACAATGAAATACTTACATGTTCAGACCAAAGAACGATACGTTTTTATATTTGTTTACTAATTGCAATTCAGGATTACTGGGTATACATCTAACGCATGCGCATTATTGGTACTGTGACGTCACATTTGAAGGGTCCATTATATCTCACTAGCGCGTAATTTGGTCATGGTATTTGGGTCAAGAAGTCACTATTTTGCTATTCGTCTGTAAACTCTATATGTGTGTATGTATGTATATATATGTGTGTGTATGTGTGTGTGTGTGTGAGTGTGTGTGAGTGTGAGTGTGTGTGTGTGAGTGTATTTGTGAGTGTGTGTGTGTGTGTGTGAGTGTGTGTGTGTGTGTGAGTGTGTGTGAGTGTGTGTGTGAGTGTGTGTGAGTGTGTGTGTGTGTGTGAGTGTGTGTGTGAGTGTGTGTGTGTGTGTGTGTGTGGGTGCGTGCGTGCGTGCGTGCGTGCGGGTGGGTGGGTGGGGGTGGAGGGTGGGTGGGTTTGTGGGTAGGTGTGCGTGTGAGAAGCCGCCATAACTCACCAACGGAAGGAAATATCGGGATGAAATTTTCATTGAACATTTTGTGGCCGTTTGTAGATCACTGCCGCTTATTTCAAGATCATTTGTCTTTCCTTTCATGAGTAATGGGCATATGATCATTTCTCTATATTGCATATATATATATATATATATATATATATATATATATATAATATCATTCAAAGTACAAGACCAAAATAAATTACAAAAATTCGACTTGTCTCCACAAAAACCTGAGCTTCAATATTTATGTCGTTCCCTAATAATTTATGGTTGAATGAAGACAATTGTTTAATGACAAATACGAACACACTTTCAACCGATACCATAAACGATTTTAGCAACAACATTAAAAATGATTAATTTTCCACAATTTTTTGTTTGAAAATTGTTGGCTTCATTTATTGCGACTACCTAGGAATATTTGGAATACTTGGAATCGTGGTATTCAAACAGGCATACAAGGGGACGGCGTGGCCTAGTGGTTAAGTGGCACGGCTCACGACCCGAAGGTGCTGGGTTCGATCCCCATCACAGCACCGGCTGTTACCCCGGGGAAGCAAACCCTTAGAAAATACAGGAGGAAGCAGACCCTTACATAAAATGCTTCTGAAGTCGGATGCACTGGGCCGACAGGCGCAAAATAAAAACACAGTGCAACGCACACCGCCTTTGGGGATTAGAGAATATAAGGCGAACGCAAAAAAAACACACAAAAAAACAGGCATATTGTTAATGTAGCTATGTAGTCGGAGACTATTCGCAGTCGCCATTTTAGACTTCCTGCGGCTTACTAGGGGAAGGTACCCATAATTTGAGTAGATTTTTTACTATAATTCGTAGATTTTGTCTGGGCTGCGGCTGTTAACCCGACTCTTTACTACTTCTAACTGCCAAGGGATTTTTTAACGTGCTTGACACTGAACACGTAAGTCCGATCTCTTTATCCAGAGATCAGGGTAAATGTTACCAACAATTGCACGTGAAACATCTCCGATTTCCACAGGGATCGAGCCCGCGACCTCCGGCTCACGAGACGGAAATCATAACTAGAGACCACTGGAAACCACCTTAACTACCTAACTGTGTGTATTAATAAATATATACATTTTTCGGATAAAGTTGGGTATTAAAGCTTGAAGGAAAGAAAACGGTAAGCCGGAGGGGGAAGAGATTGTAGATATGGGGTGGGGGTAGGGGGTAGGGCGCGTAGAGATGGGCAGATTGAGGAAAGGGGCATAGATTGGTGGATTGAGGAGAGGGGCACAGATTGAAGAGAGGGGCACAGATTGGTGGATTGAGGAGAGGGGCACAGATTGAAGAGAGGGGCACAGATTGGTGGATTGAGGAAAGGGGCACAGATTGAGGAGAGGGGCAAAGATTGAGGAGAGGGGCACAGATTGAGGAGAGGGGCACATATTGGTAGATTGAGGAGAGGGGCACAGATTGAAGAGAGGGGCACAGATTGGTGGATTGAGGAGAGGGGCACAGATTGAGGAAAGGGGCACAGATTGAGGAGAGGGGCACAGATTGAGGAGAGGGGCACATATTAGTGGATTGAGGAGAGAGGCACAGATTGAGGCGAGGGGCACAGATTAAGTAGAGGGGCATAGATTGAGGCGAGGGGCACAGATTGAGGAGAGGGGCATAGATTGAGGAGAGGGGCACAGATTGAGGAGAGGGGCACCGATTGAGGAGAGGGGCACATATTGGTGGATTGAGGAGAGGGGCACAGATTGAAGAGAGGGGCACAGATTGGTGGATTGAGGAGAGGGGCACAGATTGAGGAAAGGGGCACAGATTGAGGAGAGGGGCACAGATTGAGGAGAGGGGCACATATTAGTGGATTGAGGACAGAGGCACAGATTGAGGCGAGGGGCACAGATTGAGTAGAGGGGCATAGATTGAGGCGAGGGGCACAGATTGAGGAGAGGGGCATAGATTGAGGAGAGGGGCACAGATTGAGGAGAGGGGCACAGATTGAGGAGAGGGGCACATATTGGTGGATTGAGGAGAGGGGCACAGATTGAAGAGAGGGGCACAGATTGGTGGATTGAGGAGAGGGGCACAGATTGAGGAAAGGGGCACAGATTAAGGAGAGGGGCATAGATTGAGGAGAGGGGCACAGATTGAGGAGAGGGGCACAGATTGAGGAGAGGGGCATAGATTGAGGAGATGGGCACAGATTGGTGGATTGAGGAAAGGGGCACAGATTGAGGAGAGGGGCACAGATTGGTGGATTGAGGAAAGGGGCACAGATTGAGGAGAGGGGTACAGATTGGTGGATTGAGGAAAGGGACACATATTGAGGAGAGGGGCACAGATTGAGGAGAGGGGCACAGATTGAGGAGAGGGGCATAGATTGAGGAGAGGGGCACAGATTGAGGAGAGGGGCATAGATTGAGGCGAGGGGCACAGATTGAGGAGAGGGGCACAGATTGAGGAGAGGGGCACAGATTGAGGAGAGGGGCACAGATTGGTGTATTGAAGAGAGGGGAAAAGATTGGTGGATTGAAGAGAAGGGCACATATTGAGGAGAGGGGCACAGATTAGTGGATTGAGGAAAGGGGCACAGATTGAGGAGAGGGGTACAGATTGGTGGATTGAGGAAAGGGACACATATTGAGGAGAGGGGCACAGATTGAGGAGAGGGGCACAGATTGAGGAGAGGGGCATACATTCAGGAGAGGGGCACAGATTGAGGAGAGGGGCATAGATTGAGGCGAGGGGCACAGATTGAGGAGAGGGGCACAGATTGAGGAGAGGGGCACAGATTGAGGAGAGGGGCACAGATTGGTGTATTGAAGAGAGGGGAAAAGATTGGTGGATTGAAGAGAGGGGCACATATTGAGGAGAGGGGCACAGATTAGTGGATTGAGGAGAGGGGCACAGATTGAGGAGAGGGGCACAGATTGGTGTATTGAAGAGAGGGGAAAAATTTGGTGGATTGAAGAGAGAGGCACAGATTGGGGGATTGAAGAGAGGGGCACAGATTGGTGGATTGAAGAGAGGGGCACAGATTGAGGAAAGGGGCACAGATTGGTGGATTGAAAAGAGGGGCACAGATTGAGGAGGGGCACATATTGGTGGATTGAGGAGAGAGGCACAGATCGAAGAGAGGGGCACATATTGGTGGATTGAGAAGAGGGGCACATATTGAGGAGAGGGGCATAGATTGAGGAGAGGGGCACAGATTGAGGAGAGGGGCACAGATTGAGGAGAGGGGCACAGATTGGTGTATTGAAGAGAGGGGAAAAGATTGGTGGATTGAAGAGAGGGGCACAGATTGGGGGATTGAAGAGAGGGGCACATATTGGTGGATTGAAGAGAGGGGCACAGATTTAGGAGAGGGGCACAGATTGGTGGATTGAAGAGAGGGGCACAGATTGAGGAGAGGGGCACAGATTGGTGGATTGAGGAAAAGGAAGAGATTGGTGAGATGAGGATCACGAGTTCGACACTTTAATCTGGTTTGTAGGTGAAAGGGGGGGGGGGGGTAGGGGAGAGAGATTTGCGGTTTAGTGGAAAGAGATCAGCGCATTTGAAAGGGAAGAAAAGGGCAGAGATATTAGTGGAGTAAAGGACTGAACGTTGGTTAGAGAACAGTATGGAAGTGCGATGTGGAGACGATGCAAATATGGTGTTTAAACTATTAACTATTTTCATAATTGTCCATACTGGATAAAATGTTTGTATTAAAAAAAAACATTTATGCCATTTTTCTGAAAGTTTATATATATATATATTGTAGCAGATGGAAAGGGGTTTTGCTCTCCCGGTTCACTGAGGCCTCACCTTGACTCTCGATCTTTGCAGTTTTAAAATCTATCACTTCAATGACACTTCAATAAACTAAGGACACTATTTCAAAACAATAAAAACAAATTCTTTATTTCTACACGTAACAACTCTCCCACTACCTACACTCTCCTATCTAATGGTTACCTATGACTTAAAACTCACTACACGCTCACATCTAATGGTTACCTATGACTTAAAACTCATTACACGCTCACATCTAATGGTTACCTATGACTTAAAACTCTACCGCTAAACCTATAATTTTTGTCATCAGTCTACTTTCCGTACTTGGCCTCCTGTAATGTGAATTCGAATTATGATGTATAGACATTGATGGTTAATTCGTGGTTTAAAACCCAGGAAAACGTCATTGGCTCCGTTCCTTGGCGACGACTGTCGTTATGCGTGGTAGATGTCGAAAGACTAGGCTACTGCTGTGAATCTACGATAGCTACTAACTTGGTGAGGGCAGCCACGTGTTAAACTGGTGCATGTTGACCACGTGTTAAACTAATACAGGTCGACCACGCGTAGAGTGGTAAAGTTTTCTCACAGCCAATCTAGATCTGACAGAAAGCCTATTCTCTCCTATAGCGGGTAGCTATGACTAATCTAGGCTGCTTCTATGAGATCTATGTAGACTCTGCGATGACTATAAACTTTATGACAGGTCGCTCAAGTATCTGACGCTGGTTAAAACTAATCTGGTGACATTCTAATTACTCACAAATAAAAATCAGTAATAATTTACTTCTGTAAACTGATTTTGAAACTCAGTCAATGCGACGTTCACTCTTCCGGCGTTTCTCTTTCTCTGACTGTCTCTCTGAACGTCTCTCTGAATCGTCTCTCTGAATTGTCTTTAAAGCGGTATTTTCTGACGTGAGTGGTCAGGTCCTGTGGAAGGTCCGCATCTAATTTAAAGAAAATTGCGGCGTAATTCTAGAAAAAAATAAGAGCTGTCAATATGGAGACATTTGTCTGGTAAGACTAAATCTGTCACAATATATGTTATATTGAGAAAATGATATAACTGTTTTTTATTGAAAGTTAGCAATAACTACCACCACAGATTTAATTGATTTATTGTGTACTCTTCAGCCACTTACTTACTACTTCTCATTAACTCTCCACCCCCAGACCACCCTCCCTCTCTCTAGTGGAACCTAGTGTGTGATATGAAATGGGTCAAGGCCACCGTTACTTCAATACAGATGGCAGGAGTGATGGTTGGAGCCCTGGTTGCTGGACAGATGGGAGACTATCTTGGACGGAAGAAGACAACCTACTTGTTTGTGTTAGAACACGGGGTCTCCAACATTGTGGCCGCCTTCTCAATCAGCTGGCAGATGTTTGCCGTGTGTAGATTCTTCATTGGCTTTGGTATAGGTAAGCCAGTTTTACTACGGGTGCCATTTACAATGAGTATATCAGTCAATGACTTTCAGCTTCATTTTGAGGAACATCTTCATTAAATGATCGCCATCCATGCCTTTTGTAATATACTATCCGTAGCAGCACTTTCCAGGTTTCTTTTTATCACTTTGTCTTCATCATCCCCTTTCGCACCAGTTATTAAAGCACAATTTGACACTACGTTTGGCCCTCTTTTCGCTCCATTTTTTGAAGCATAGGTTCAACATTACGTTAGACCGCCATTACACTCCCATTATTGACGCACAGGTCTAATACTGATTTAATCTAAAACCCTCCACTTGTACCAGTTATTGGAGCACAGTTCCTACACTGCATTGCCCTCTCCTACCTTCTTTATTCTCCAGTTATTGGATTATAGCTCCGATACTGCATTTGTCCCCTTTCGCACCAGTTATTAATAGGTACGTGCGATACTTGGTATATTTGAGATTTGAGCTGTGTAGTTATCTTCTTCATATAGTTCTGCCACGTGTTCACTCCATCTCTCTTTCTTTTGATCTGGGTCTGTAATGATGTTACCCAGTTTATCTTGCATGGCACGTTGCTAAACTACCTTATTTTGTGAGCTGGTTTGTTTAATTTTCTTATTCATCAGGTCTGACCTCCCTGTTTTTTCCATTTGTTCGATTTCTCTGTAGCCTTCCTCCCAACACTCATCTCTTGCACTCTTAGTCTATTTCATTGTTTAGCTTCTTGTAAGTCTCTCTGCCTGCTTTGGCTTTCACGATTTTCCATTTGCGGCGCTATACCATTTTGTGTATTATTTCAGAATTGATCCAGAATTTCGTTTCTGCAACTTTCATTTTCCCGATTGTTTTTTACTGCGGCCTCTGTCACACTATTCTTCACTCTTTGCCATTACTGCTCTGGCTCTTCTCGTGTGGTTTGTGAGGTTCCTATTTTGCCCTCATTTCATCCTCCATCAGAACTTCTAAATTCCACTTTCATCTTTTTTGTTACTTTGCTTGCTTTTTCCATTGTAGCTGGCATCTCATCATTACCAGGTTGTGGTCTGAGTCTGCATCTGCACCAGAGTAGGCCACCGATTTCTTTACCTGGTTTCTAAACATAGAATTAACTAAGATAGCACGTACAATCAATCTGACACCTCCGTTTGTCTCATGGGGATGGCTATGTGCATCTCTTCCTATAGGGTGTTTTATTCCACTTGTTAGATAGTTTATTTCTCCTGTTTACAGAAATCAACTAGTCTGTTTCCCCTTTCTTATCCCCAATCCATATCTTCCGAGTATGTTCTTATCTCTTCCCTCTCCCAATAACAAGTTCCCGTCTCCCATCAGTATAACATTATCCTTTTCCTTGGTTTTGCTTAACAACTCTTCTAGTCTTTCATACATCTTCTCCACTTCCTCGTATCGATGTGCAGTCTTTCATACATCTTCTCCACTTCCTCGTATCGATGTGCAGTCTTTCATACATCTTCTCCACTTCCTCGTATCGATGTGCAGTCTTTCATACATCTTCTCCACTTC
>JAVGWX010000009.1:80916818-81014318 GCA_036924085.1 Ariolimax columbianus | reverse complement strand
CAACATTGAAAACTGAGATTTGAAATAACTTAAACCACGCAGTCAGTGATTCATGATTTGTTGTTGTTGTTGTTGTCTCGAATGCCCACAATGAGTAGGTTTACTTTTTTGTGCACCCTGAAAAGGACGTTAAGTGGGGAGTTGCAGTAGTTTTTTTCACATTCCGAGCGTGCTGATGAAGGTGGACCCAGGATCCTCCAGACGGTTGTGCTATATTTGGCTTTATCTGCGTGTTGCTGACTACTGCGGGGGATCACGTCGATCCCTCACCTCGTTAGCCAGGCTGTTATGAAGACAGCCCGTTCCCAGGGATGGCTACGAGGAAGCCAAGGTGAGAGTCTTGGCCACTATATTTTGCCTGTCCAGACATAAGTCTTCCATCCCGCTTCATGATTTAGGGGAGCTAACTTACTGTATTAGTTTATCTGGTTTGCGTCTGCGCATGCATTACAGACACTAGCTTTTATATATGTTGTATACACATGCGATTTATATACTCGTATATACATACATACATACACAGGCAAAGGCCGTCCATCGTAGAAGATGATGGCATAATTAATTTTTTAGCGATATTTAAAAAAAAATAAGGATTAACTGCGCTACTTTTTATCCTCACTCTCTCGTCTCGAGCCGCCCGACCCCAGTGGCAAGTCAAGGACATGACGATTAAAGGACGACTACGAGTTGCAGGGTACTCAAGCACCCGTGAAAAAGACGTCGGAGTCCACACCACCTGATCACGAGGCCGACGGCATAACCACTTCGCCACGGAGTCCTCATACAAATATACACACATACATATATAGTGCATGTATGTGTGTGCGAATGTGTATGTGTATTTATATATATTCATATATATATATAAATACACACAATCACGCAACGACTAACGTTTTACAGGGGCAATTATGGTTGTGATTTTTCCATACCCGATGGAGTTCACGCCGGTGAGATGGCGCCCCATCCTGTCAGTGACGCCCGTTTGGGCGATGGGGACCAGCGCATTAGCTCTGACTGCCGTGCTTACCAATGATTGGTCACATATCCACTTGGCGTGTGGTGTCATTGCTCTCACCGCACTGCTTGGCTACTTGTGAGTAAAGCTCCATTAATTTTTTGCAATTTGTCATTTCGATTTTGAAATTAGGACGTTTTGTTGTTGTTGTTGTTGAAAGAATGCTCGCAATGTGTAGATTTACTCTTTGTAGGTCCTGAAGAGGACTTTAGGCATGGGCATTACGTCAATCCCTCACCCTGTTAGCCAGATTGCCATGAAAACAACCTGTTTCTATGAAGGACTGCAGGGAAGTCAATGTGAGGGTCTTGGCTAGTATATTTTGCCTATCCATGACCAACATGTCCGATCAGTATGTTTTGCTTGACCAGATGATATTATTCCTTTCTATTCTTTTAGTCAACATGTGCGGAATAGATAACATTGCTTTGAGCAGACATTACAGGTGTTCAGTCTCTCCATCTGAGCAAATTGCGAAATGTATGGGTGATTTACATTTGTGTAGCTTGTTCGTTGTACACAGTTCTGCTAGGTCCTAAACCGCGCAACTCTTTGATCGAGCTGGTATGTCAGAGTTCTGCATTATTTGGGTAGTCAATTCATTGTTCGCTGTAACATCATCGCACAGGCTGATATGGACTGTTTTGAATTTGTCCCACATCCGTCTCACATTCACATTTAATGTGGTTTCAAAGGGGACTTCTATGCCAGGATACCTGCTTGTTACAAGCTTTTATTTAACCTGACGAGATCGCTGTCATTGTGTGTAGACTTCTATTTATCTTAATTTATCCCCAAAACCTAGAGAACTACAGTTGTGTACACGACCACTACAGGCGCCCTGTAAAACTATCTCATTGTGACAGGTTCTGGGTAGGTCATCCAAATGCTTATATTGACATACATAGATCTTTTTAAATATTGACTGGCATGGACAGCGAGATAAGGAGCTTCAAGTCGTCCTCCACCAGGCACACGCGTTCACCGAGTTGAAGAATCACGAACCTGCTGAACATTAAAGATGACTGAGGTGAATGGACGAGATGACTGGGGTGAATGGACGAGATGACGGGGGTGAATGGACCAGATGACGAGGGTGAATGGACGAGATGACGGAGGTGAATGGACGAGATGACAGGGTGAATGGACGAGATGACGGGGGTGAATGGACGAGATGACTGGGATGAATGGACGAGATGACGGGTTGAATGGACGAGATGACGGGGGTGAATGGACAAGATGACGGGGTGAATGGACAAGATGACGGAGGTGAATAAATCGACATGGACGATGATCATTTTGAAAGATTGAAGACGGCAATGAATGTTGACCAACTTAATCTCGTCAATTTCATTACAAAAAATATGTTATCAAGCGATGAACGGCGCAAATAAACGTATTAACGTTTTCATTTAAAAAAACACCGATAAATTAAAACAAGCAAATACACTAATACAACAGAACAACAAAATCACGAAAATAAAAAAAAAATTTGGCACGCCTAAAGTCCTCAAAACACAAAAACCTGTCTCAGTATGAACACAACATTGAACCGATGTAGTTTTTATGCTTACTTGTTTTAGCCGTTTTGTATATCATGACCAGGACAGTAGGTCACACAAGCGGTTGAAAACTTGAATCATCTTTGCATGCTCTCCATCCATCCACGCAGACATCCTTTCTGTATCTTCAGAAGAAGTCTTCATCAATGAAGTCTTATAGCTCTATCAGAACCTGTTACTACTCCAATCTTTGATCTCTTACTTAAGGCTGTTGCTGTAGATGCTACGCTCCTCTAAGCAACTTACTTGCACCCCAGCTTAGCTGAGTAGCCGTCATCGTGATTTCTCGCCGTGTAGCTCAGATCAATCTTTAAATGCGCCAGCGCCATTACACAGAGCTGCATTACATGTAAACTGTTTGTGTATGTGTTATGTGTTTGAAATGCTATGAGCATATGAGTGTTAGAGCACACCTTTATAAAATTACAGGGAAAAAAAAAAATGACTGATGACGAAATAAAAATAAAAATGATGGACAGTTTAACATCATGTCAAAAGAAATCTCAACCAAAGAATTGATATTTGTTGTAAGCAAATAAACGTAAAATTCTAATATAAATTAAAAGTACACTATAATAACTTAATCATTGACATTGGACATAACAAATTAAATTTAAACATCAAATGTCACAGAAAACAGCCTCTAAATTTCAAAAGACTATTTCATAGAACAGAACCTGGTAAATCCCAGGGTTAAGTGACGCAAAAAAACAAAACAAAAAAAACATCCATCTAATAGCGTAATGTGACGCAGGACTGAGTCATGCGAATGTTAAATCAGTCAGAAGAAAGTATGTAAGCAGAAACATGAGCAGTAGTGAAACTTCGCGGGAAGTGATCTAAGATATGCATAAAGTCGGGTGATACTTGTATACTAGGGCCACAGGTCTGCGCCTGGCACCGGAGATGTCAAATGGCGCAGTATTTACGCTACCATATACGGCGTTGTATTTTACGGAGGGAGTAGTTTTTTAAATAGTTTTTTTGTACATTATGTTGAGACATAATGATATTATCAATCAAGATTGCGAGACTGTTAATGATAAAGGTTAATTATATTCTTACTCTTTCAGATGTCAACTTGAATATATCTAAAGGGAGTAATAGTCAACCTGAAACCATTAGCATCTACATAGTGCTTGTTCTGGAATTGTTGTTGTTGTTTTTAATGGCCGTATGTACTTTTTGTGATCCCCGTATCTTAGTCAAGAACGTTTGTAATGTATGTTCAACGGTTTCTCAGTGACATTTATTCATTTGTAGTTTCTATCTTTAGTTTGTTGAACAGATCGTATCTCAATATGTTTGAGTAGACCCTGGTTTATTCACTTCTGTTCAGTTTATAATACGCACAATTTGTTGTTGGCCAGAGTGATCACTTGTCCCTTTCGAATGTCTGTAAACATGTCGATCTTTTCGTTAGATATTCTTAAATCAGTTTAGGGTTGCTTTCAAAAGTTGGTGGATAACGGTGCAATATTAATCATGTTTACCAATTATTATAAGAATAAAGAATATTAATATAACAATACAGAAACGTGCCATTATTCGAAAGATAACTGCGGACACGGTGAAGTGAAGGGAGTTTTAACTAAACGGTCATTAGACAAGATAGACACTGACACATTTTTCAGTATCCGGTCATAGGTTAAAGAAAACGAATTATTACAACTACTTTAGCAGTTGTAATTAATATATGTTTTGTTAGTTTTATTCCAGAGAGCCTTCGATGGTTGACAGTTCATGGCCGTGTCATAGAGGCTGAACAGATTGTCAGACAAATCGCGAAGATGAACAAGAAAGCGGTGCCAGCAAAGACAGCAGTTATTCTACAGGTCAGTGTGAATTATTTCGTGTATCATACATTTTCTTGAGACGTATCTGATCCGCGAGAAAGCAGGTCAGACATTCTGGTGTAGATTTTACCTGTGCAGCTATGGTATTCATTGAAATATTTGAGAACAGATTGGTTCTTGAGGACATCAACATACAACATGTCAGTAACATGTCAGTTGTATTTGACGTTCGTGTAGGCTAACCTGTTGTAACAAAGCGACAAGATCTCTCGAGACCCAGAGATATAACGTTGAGTTGACGAAGCTGCTGCTAAATTTGCTCGCCTCACAACGCGTGTTTGGGGAAAACCAAAAGCCGACAAAACAAAAACCATGGTATAAAATGCATGTATCAGACAGTCATGTGCACCACGTCAGACAGTCCGGGGCACCACGTCAGACATCGTGTTTACACTGTTCTCAGCGTGGATTGCCTAATCGTTCCCCCTCAATATGCCATCCATATTGTATCTTACCAGAAAAACGGTATATCATCAAGTGGTCTGTGTTTTATGTTGAGAATCCTTCAATATTGATAGAAATCAACAGGGGGGCTGTTCGGATCCATGATACTTCGGTGGTCAAAGGATTGGCCAATTGAAAAGTCGTTTGCAAGGGACGCGCGATTACTGCGTTAATTACACTTTACTTGTAGCCGCCTTTCGTGTTCTTCTGTAGGAGTTCAGAAATATGAAGAATGTGATACGCTTGGTGGTTATGACAATGATGAAGAGATTTCACCAAAGAAGTCAAACAAAAAGCTACGAAGGATGATAAACTAAACAATTTGACATTTATGCGCATTGTGTCTATTATTCTCATAAAAATACTTATATGTTATTATGTTTACTATAATGTTTATACTAAAAGCGTTATTGAAAATAATAATTTACTAATAAAAGCGATAAGTTATGTTAGCAAAACAGCATATACGTCTACTAACAAAACGGTATATGTTTAAAAAAAGTCCACTAATATTGCGTGGGCATGAGAAACATTGCGTTTGAGAGAAGAGAGAGAGAGGGGGAAGGAGAGACACACACGCATCTTTTATCTCACCCTAAGTGTGAAGTGGTGAAGCGGTCTGTCCGGTTGGATAGGGATCGTTTTGTTCTAGTGATGGCAAGCAGTGACTGAAATTGTCATGGTTGAAATGAGTGGAATTGTTAGCTTGAGCGACGTCTTGTAGTTAGTGGCGCCAAACATTCACCGGAACGGCTTTGATCACCAGCCACTTTCAGGTGATGCTCTTTGTTCCAGTGTGTCCCAGTGGGCAAAGAGGTTATAATATAACGTTCTTTGATCACTCGACTGATTCCTAGGACAAACATAAATAAGACCATTATTTCCTTCTCGGCATGTCGTAAGAGGTGATTAAGGAACGTTGTGGATGGAGCTAGCAACATCATCGTGTAAAAATCATTGCTATAAAACAGTACTACAAATGCCGGGAATAAAGCTCTCCTAAAAGCTGGCTAGGGGAGAAAAATAGATTTATGAGTCTATGCTTGTACAGATAGACGGACGGGCTAAGCTCAATTAGGATGTTCATTGACCTACATGCCGAGATGTCTGTCTGTCAGTAAGGCGTGCTGACCGATATATCAAGATGTATGTCTGTCAGGAAGATCTGTGACTTACATGTCAAGATGAATGTCAATTAGGAAGGCTTGCTGACGTCTATGTCAAGATGTCTGAGTGTCATGGCTTGTTTACCTCTATGTCTAGATGTCTGTATATCATGGCTTGTTTACCTCTATGTCTAGATGTCTGTATATCATGGCTTGTTTACCTCTATGTCTAGATGTCTGTGTATGATGCCTTGTTTACTTATATGTCTAGATGTCTATCAAGGCTTGTTGGCCTATATAGCAAGAAGGCTGTCTGTCAGGAAGGCTTGCTTGCGTGTCAAGATGTCTGTCTGCCAGGAAGACTTGCTTGCTGGCCTGTATGTCAAGAAGGATTGTTGTCCTCTATGTTGCCAAGATGTCTGTCTGTCAGAAAGACTTGCTTGCTTGCATGTCGAGATGTCTGTCTGTCAGAAAAACGTGCTTGCTTGTATGTCAAGATGTCTGTCTCTCAGAAAGACTTGCTTGCTTGTATGTCAAGATGTCTGTATCTCAGAAAGGCTTGCTTGCTTGCATGTCAGTATGTCTGTCTGTCAGAAAGACTTGCTTGCTTGTATATCAGGATGTCTGTTTTATGGGAATTAGTTTAAAACTGCTAGTTTTGTATCCACATTATTTCAACAAAGAGAAAAAGTAAAAGATGGCATATTTTAAAACAAAAGTTGTTAGCCTAGTTTCCTAACCCAGAGTGCGTTACACTGTGGTTTGCGCCTTTCGGCCAAGTGCATCTGACCTCAGTATGAATTTATCAATCGGACTTACTTGCTCAAAAGGGAAGTATCCATGTATCCTAGCATTAACATGTTTCGATTGCAAGCCGTGCCATTAATACGTAACTTCGGAGCCAGGCCTACCCTCTCTCTTATCTACCTGCCTCTTTCCCCCTTGCCCCTTGCAACAGGAGAATGGCACTTAACTTAACTTAACTTAACTTAACTTAACGTCTTTATACTGGTTTAGAAGACCCTGCAGAGTCTGTATACAACCAGTTACATTTACATCACCTTGCTCTAAAATCTATGCGCATCCAGTTTATTCTTAAACGCATTAACTGTCCCTGCCTCCACCACCTCCCCTGGCAATGCATTCCAAGCAGACACCACTCTCTGACTAAAAAAATATTTCCTAATATCTAACCTGGACCTCTCTTTAATCAGCTTGTAGCTATGCCCTCGTGTTATTGTAGGTGGCTGTATTTTAAAAAAACTTGTTATAGTCTAATTTATCGATTCCTCTGATCATCTTATAAACCTGTATTAAGTCACCACGAATTCTTCTCTCTTCGAGACACTGTAGGCCCGTTTTTCTGAGTCGTTCCTCATAACTGTAA
Organism: Ariolimax columbianus; assembly: GCA_036924085.1. Classification (NCBI taxonomy): domain Eukaryota; kingdom Metazoa; phylum Mollusca; class Gastropoda; order Stylommatophora; family Arionidae; genus Ariolimax; species Ariolimax columbianus. The sequence goes on along the minus strand of JAVGWX010000009.1, from coordinate 81,006,945 downwards.
TTCTGGAATCCAACTATCATCTTTGTCGCTCTTTTTTGTATTCTTTCTAGCATGTTTATGTCCCCTCTATGATAAGGACTCCACACCTGTACACAGTACTCCAATCTAGGTCTAACTAAAGCTTTATACAGTTTGACGATCACTTCCTTGCTCCTATGTTTAATATTTCTTTTTATCATACCTAACATTGCATTTGCCTTTTTCACTGCTACCTTAACTTGCTCACTCACCTTTCCTGTATGATCTATTATAACCCCTAGGTCCCTTTCCTTATCTATCTTTCTAATATTGTTTTCTCCCATTCTGTATTTATGTTCCATATTGGATCTACCCATGTGGATGACTGTACATTTATCTTCATTAAACTCCATTTGCCAGCTTACAGACCATTCTCGAATTTTATCTAAATCCGACATCAATATATCCACTTCCGCTTTAGATGAGACACTACTGCATAGTTTTGTGTCATCAGCAAATTTTGCAATCATGGATCTCATATCAATGTCCAAATCATTTATATATATCAAGAACAAAATTGGTCCCAAAACCGAGCCCTGTGGCACACCACTTTTCACTTCACTCCACTCAGAGTACTCCTTATTTATGCCCACCCTCTGCCTTCTTCCTGTTAACCAATTTTCAATCCATTTGGCAACTTCGCCACCTATTCCATGTGTTTTTAACTTTCGAAATAATCTTTGATGAGGTACTCTATCAAAGGCCTTTGCAAAGTCTAGATAAATAACATCCACTGGCTCCCCTTTATCTATGATTTTAGTAACCTCCTCCATGAATTCTAATAGATTTGTTAAGCATGATCTCCCTCTAGTAAACCCATGCTAACTATTTCTAATTAGATTAAATTTTTCTAAATGCATTACAATGTTTTCTTTGATTATTGACTCTAACAATTTACAGACTATGCTCGTTAAACTCACCGGTCTATAATTTGCCGGATCTGATTTTTTGCCTTTTTTGAATAAGGGGATCACTCCTGCATCTTTCCAATCCCGTGGAACAATCCCTTTTGTAAGTGATTGAGAACATAATATAGCCAATGGTTTTGCTAGTTGGTTTCTAATTTCATACAACAATTTTGGGTGAATACCATCTTGACCTGGACATTTATTCACTTTCAACCCCTCCAATTTTTTAAAAACCATTTCCTCTGTAATACAGATTGATCTTAATCCCGCTGTATCCATGTCTCTTTGAAAAATATCTATAGGCTCTGGGATCTCGGAGCAGTCCTCCTTTGTGAAGACTGTGCCAAAGTACTGATTAAGCAGATTAGCAGCCTCCCTATTCTCACTTATTATTTTCCCTGTACTGTCTATGAGAGGGCCTACTTTGTCTTTCGTTCTTTGTTTATTTCTAACATAAGAAAAGAAGCTTTTACTGTCAGTCTTGATCCTCTGAGCAAGTTTTTTTTCAAAGTCTATTTTTGCTGTTTTATTCGCTTTCTGAGATATGTTCTGCTTGTCCAAATATTTTACATATGTTTCTTTTGATTTACCTGCCTCTATATATTTTTGCCATGCTTTATTTTTTGCTCTTCTACATTTCACTACAAATCTAGTTATCCACTTTTTACGCTTGGGGTTTACCTCCCTACATGGAACACATTCCTCTTTTAGCGTTTCTAGAACTGTTTTAAAACTTTCCCACTCCTGTTCAACATCTGTTCCTACAATAATATCTTTCCAGATTATGTGGTTCGCTGCCTCTTTCATCCTCTTAACATCTGTCTTAGAGTAGTCGTATGTTCGCGTGTTTATGTTTACTTCTTTCCCTGCAATAAGATCCCAACGGATGATTTGATGGTCACTTGAGCCAAACAGTTCCCCAACGGTAACGTTTTCAATCATATTTTCCTCTGTGGTAAAAACTAGGTCGAGTATGTTTTTGCCTCTGGTGGCTGCTTCTACATGTTGAATTAAAAAATTGTCAGTTATGCACGTAACAAAAGGTTTTGACTCTACAAGTGCTTCTGCCATATCCCATTTTATTTCTGGATAGTTGAAATCTCCCATTAATAATAATTTCCCTTTACTTGCCTTTGCTATGCTACTAATCAGCTCCTCATCTTCCTCTTTTTGACTTGATGGACATCTATAGCACACTCCAATCACTGTTTTTTCACCCCCACTTTCTATTTCTCCCCATACACTTTCATTTTTGTTACCACATGATAAATAATCTTTGATCGTTATATTAACAGAATTTATACAGTATAATAAAACGCCACCTCCCTTAGTCTTGTCTCCAATTATCCTATCTTTCCTTAACATTGTATATCCCTCAATTTCAAGTTCACTATCTGCAATCTCCTCATATGTCCATGATTCTGTTAACCCTATTATATCTGGTTTTTCTTCTTCTACATACAGTTCCAATTCTTCTCTTTTATTTACTATGCTTCTCACATTTGCATAAAAACATTTTAGTTTGCAATGTTGTTGGTTTTCCTCTTTTTGCTTCTGCTTTATCATTTTAGTGTTTGCTTTTCTACTATGTATTTCACACTTCCCTGACACCAAATTACCCCTTTGACTACATCCTCTATAGCACCCTATTGTAGGCCTATCTTTAGTCTCATACTTCATAGGCCTAACTAGTTTAAATTTCTAACACAATGATAGAACATATACTTTGCTACAACATGCTGTCCTATCTCATTTAGATGTAAACCTCCCCTATCTAACATTTTACTTTTGTCTACTTTAACATCAATAAATTCCATTCCCATGTCCGCACACATCACCTGTAACCTAAGGTTGATACCTATTATTTTGCTATCTAGATAGTCTGACCCATCTGCTCTGTCTAAAATGCCCATCATTGTGACCTTTCTAAACTTTTTTTCCTTAAGTGTTCTCATAAGACTTTTATATTTATCCATAATTATTTCTGTACCATCTCTCTTTACATTATTTGTACCTGCCAATACTACCACATGACTGTTTCCTTTGTCATCTAACCTCTTTATTCTCCCCTCTATGTCCTCTATTTTTGCTCCCCCAATATCCATTCTTTCAAACATGTTGTGTTGTTTAGACAAATGTCTGCCAACCTCTCTCACCATTGAATCTCCTACTACCAAAACTGACCCCTCACCTATATGTGCATACTTCTCTCCAAAGCTCTCTGCCCTGTGAGCTGTTTCCTCACTCAAATCTCCCTTACTTCCTTGACTACACCTTGACTGCAGCTTCTTTAAAATTTCCTCCATTTTCACTTGTTTCCCTTCTATTTCCATCTGCCTCTTTTCTATCTCCTATAATCTCTTCTCATTTTCCCTTATATTGCACTCCATTTGTGCCTGCCTCTCTTCAACTCTACATATCCTACATAAAACGGTTCCTTCATCTTCCAACGTTGTAGTAATACTAACATTTTCGCCACACAAATCACATAATCTGACTTGGCCTTTCCTCGCAGCAGTTCGTCTCGTCTTAGTGGCCATACTAATTTTGCTATTTATTTCGGTTAGCCAATAAGTTATATTAATACCTAATAAAATGTATACTTCTTAAAGCAACGCCAAAAAAGGAACAAACAAATGTCGCTGGTATTTAACTTTCTACAAAGTATCAAAACGACTAGGCCTAGTGTTATCTGAGTGTTACTACCGCTCACTGTTCTACGCTATTTAATTCTGTCAAGTCACTAACTATCTGTTATAACAAGGCCACTATATTTGAAAATACGTATGCTACAATAAACTACAATCACAACTATGTTATTATTACACAAATTAATTTTCAACACTAATACTTATCTGAAACGTTATAAATCTCTGTTCTGTCAATTCAAACCAACCACCATCTTGAACAACCGGTAGTGAAGTACAACTGCAGCGATGTTTTGTGCGACATTACTAAAACATTCAGACTTAAGAGTTGCAATCAACTGCTGTCTACTGCAAGTTTACACATAATCGACACAGTTTTTGAGACGTCGCTAAACATTTCGTTGTAGAGTCATGATCACATAGTCCAACTAAGTGTTTAAAAGGGGCCGAACCATTTGCTTACCAAATACCTCCTGCTGCATTCCACCGGATAACGTATACACATCTCGAGTAAAAACAGAAACTGTATCAAACATCCTTATTGTGGCTTCATTGTTCATTTCTCACGGCAGGAAGTTGCTGATGAAGAACGAAAGAGCAGAGAGACGGGCCAGAAGTACACTTACGTGGATGTGTTCAGGGGCTGGCAGACGGCACGCATCACGCTTATTTTTTGTTATCATTGGTACGTCTTTCCGTCGCTACCACACTCGTCTTCATCATCATCGCTATCATCATTATCATAAAGTCCGTCTCCATCATCATCGCTGTGATCATCACAAAAGGTATAATCATCATAACTGTTATTATCAATGTGGTTATAATCATCAACTTCATTATCACTAGAATCTGTATCAGCAACTTAATCATCATCGTAATAACCTTAATCCCCACCTTATCGTCACTATCTTCCCATCACAGTCATCTTCGCTTTCATCATTAATATTGCCACCATCAACACAATCATCAACACCACTAAAGTTATCTATCTATCATCATCACAATCATCAATACCACTATAATTATCTACCTAACGTGATCAAATCATCAACATCACTATAGTTATCTATTTATCATAATCATATTCATCGTTTTTATCGTTCCCACTACCGTGACTATTTATGACCAATACTCATTGCTACGATAACAGTAATCATCACCATCTTCATAAATATCATTGCACGTATACACTTCATTATCCTTAACCCTTTACAGTCCGGCATAATTATTAGCTTCGTGTCTTATGTCAAAACATCTAATCAATTACGCCAGACTATAAAGGGTTAAAACACGAATCCAATCAATTACGCCAGCCTATAAAGGGTTAAGACACGAATCCAATCAAATAGGCCGGACTGTAAAGTGTTAAGACAAATCAATTGGGCCAGATTTTAAAAGGTTAAGACAAATTAAATCAATTGGGCCAGACTGTACATGTTCAATATGGCCGTCATCATAAATCTATCATGGCAATATCCACTGTTATCACTGTCACTATCAGAATCACATATCACAATCTCATGATACCATCAACACCAAATCACCATGATCGTCATATTATTATTATCATTATTGTTATTATTATTGCAGGTATGATATGTGCACAATATGCAAAGACCTCATCGTAATAACTCATGTCGTAACAACACAATAACGAGCAAGCAAACAAAACAAAAACCGCACATCATGATAACTATATAAAGAAGTTAACAATATCATCACAGCAACATAACACCCAGGAGCATTAGCAACACAGGAATTCAAATATATTGTCAACAATAACATGACAAATAACGTTTTTACACGTAGATTTCTCGGTCTTTTACTAGGAAGGAATGAATAGATCTTCTGCAATTTCATGTTAACGATGGCTCTAGGCGGTTGTCTATGGACTTATAAGCGGTGTCATGTAACATGTTGTTGTTAAGGATCCAGCAGCATCCGAACTCTCACCCTTCGGCCCAATGCCAAGTAATGGTATCTGCGCATATTAGTTAATTCAGAAGTTTTAGTTCGCAGATCCCTTGACATGTGCATAAATCACCGCCGCTCCTCTCTATAAAATCCATTGCACCCAAAACATATATATCATAATATCGAGTCCAACCCTTTTTCCAAGCCACCGCCAGACTCCTAGTCGAGGGCTGCCACACCCATGGGAGCCGCGACGCACAGTTTGAAAACCTATTAGTTAGTTGTTGTTTAGTGACATACAAAGTATTCCATTTATCTGGCCTCAGAGCTCCTTGCACTCAAAGAGATGAGGGTCAACGGTTTCCTATGGGTGTTTCACAGCCGGCACTCAGCAATGTGTTGTGATTGTATTCTGTCACGTACCTGTTGTGCGGAATGTGGTAGGTTGTAAGACTAGAATATGGAGCTCTGGTCCTTCCTTGTGAGTTGATTGATACTGTCATTTGAATTGGGGATAAATTGCTTCAGTTGTTTGAAATATGTTCCCTGCATAACCCGATCTACATCGAGGGTACTGTGTTTTATAAGAGACAAATGGAGGGGAAGAAGAACATGATGATGAAAGATATTAGCACCATCGACGATATTTAGAACATCATCATTATCAGGTGACTTGCCGGTTGGCGTTGGTGATAATGGATCTCCATCCACTTCTATCACGTGTGTCATTTACCAACTCTGTTGTGGATTGTCGCATATGCCATTCTCTCAGGCTGTCCAACATCTTCTCTCTCGGCCTTCATCTGTCTCTCTTTCCTGTTATCTTTCCGATTGTCAAAACGTGCTCCAAGACGCCTCTTCTCATAACGTGCTCAAAAAAAGCATGACTGTCATGTTCTGATCCTTGCAATGAGTTGTCTTTATGTTTGTGTCTCTTTGAGTACTGTATCATTGGTCTTCTTTGCAGTCCATGTGTACCGCAGCATTCTTCTGTAAAACCACATCTGCATTGCTTCCATGATTCGCTGCCATATGTTAGTACTAATTCCTCTTTGCATTCAAAGACTCCCTTTCTCGGTTCCAGCGACAAGGTTTTGTTGTACAATATCTGATAATATTAAAACATACTGGTCAGAAAACAACTTTAGATGTTTTAAAATTGGCAAGACATGCAAATGTCACGTCATGCAAAAGAACTAAAAACTAACGTAAGATGAAAAAAAACAGGCCCAACGACCCATGTTTCCACCGATACACTTCTGCTATCCGTCTGACGTAGTTGAGGTTCAGGCTTTGGTGTTGTGTCAACAAGCATCCAGATAAATCACGTCATATTTACAATTTGGTGCTGTGTCAACAAGCATCCAGATAAATCACGTGATGTTTGCACTTTGGTGCGAAAGGATGTGAAATGTTGGATGAGAATGGAAATACTATTTCTAATAGAATTCAAGAAAAGGATTGAATCTTCTGAACTAAAATGCTACAGAACGGGGCTCAAAATACCACGGATAGCAAAAATGAAAAAATACAGATATCCTAATAGAACTGGATATCGAGAAAAATTAGTTTGTAGACAATATCTTGTGCAAAATGATAAAACATTTTGGCGACATCAAGCGCCATAATGGCCTGGAGAGAACGATACTGGAGGGCATGGTGCCTGGAAAATGGGGCAGAGACAGACAGAGGAGAAGATGGACACAAGATATCACGAGGTTCTGAGAATGACAGCGACAGAAGCGGGAGTTCTGGCCAGAGATCGAGAGTCATACAGATCGGCTGTTGTGAGAGCGACGTTCTGGATAGAGATCGAGAACCATATAGATCGGCTGTTGTGAGAGCGACGTTCTGGCTAGAGATCGAGAACCATATAGATCGGCTGTTGTGAGAACGACGTTCTGGCTAGAGATCGAGAACCATATAGATCGGCTGTTGTGAGAGCGACGTTCTGGATAGAGATCGAGAACCATATAGATCGGCTGTTGTGAGAGCGACGTTCTGGATAGAGATCGAGAACCATATAGATCGGCTGTTGTGAGAGCGACGTTCTGGCTAGAGATCGAGAACCATATAGATCGGCTGTTGTGAGAGCGACGTTCTGGATAGAGATCGAGAACCATATAGATCGGCTGTTGTGAGAGTGACGTTCTGGCTAGAGATCGAGAACCATATAGATCGGCTGTTGTGAGAGCGACGTTCTGGATAGAGATCGAGAACCATATAGATCGGCTGTTGTGAGAGCGACGTTCTGGATAGAGATTAAGAGCATTACAGATCAGCTGTTGTGAGTGCGATGCGATTTTCTCAAAAGGAAATGCTACATCGTGGCGAATGGAAATAATGACGAATATTTTAATTGATGTGTTGCCCTGCAACTAGCACACGATAGGTTCTGTCTTCGATTACAAAACAAAAACAACATGAAACGTTCTATCGAATGTGGGTAGTTGAAACATGATAAAATAAACAATTACATAGTACAAATATAACTTGTCGTCCGCAGGTTTATGCTGTCAGTTGTTTACTATGGGATATCTTTCGGTGTGACAAGTCTGTCTGGAAATCTACAGCTGAACATTTTCCTGTTGGCCGTAGTTGAACTTCCGGCCGTGTTCGCCACGTTTTGTTGTAGCAACAAGTGAGACTTTATACAATCTACATTATTTTTCTCCTGCTCTCTTTCCTTACTAAACTGTTTAATAATTTGGTTGATTCATGTCACCACTGAGAATACTTTCATCTAATTTCTTGTTTGAATTGATGGAATTATTCCACATTTTCTTTTAAAGGAATATTTTTTTAATAATTTGTAATATATGGAGGCCAAGATTAATCAGGGTTAGCTGAAACATACTGATCAATGTTGGATCAAAACATAATCACGGTCAAGTAAAACATAATGGTCAAGGTCAGACAAATATCTACATTCTTCAGAAGCTCAGAAGACAGTACCCTAGCAACTCCTGGACACATGTGTGCACATGCCTTGGTGAGCGAAACAAGGCGCGGTAGTGAAATCTACATCGCACGCTCCAACGACGACATAGAAAATAACTTCATACCAGCAAGAGAGACATGTACACATTTTATGTCATGAAGCAGCACGGGTTCTCATAAGCCAAAACACAACTACAAGGAAAACAGTAATTCTAACAGACATTAGGAGCTTACTCCAAGCCAAAGCAAGCCTCAAACAAGATACACTCTCATACGAAATAGATTACAACATCTAATTGCTGTCTAAAAAACAGATCTAGTCCAAAAATGGATTCCAGTCCACTGTGAGATCCTTTGAAACGAGAAAGCAGATAAGCTCGCAAAAGCCGGAAGTGACAACATGCACACTCGTCATCCAGAGCTATAAAGAAGCAAAGACACTCATCAAACTATCCATTAGGACAGAATGGAGAGACCATCACAAAGAATACAAACCAGAAAACGACAGCATAGACAATTGTGGCTGAGACGGGCAGACAAGGATCATTAGACTCAGAACAGGACATTGCATATAATTTGTCCCAGTGTCACCGCCGCGTGCGATTGTGAAGCACCAAAGCAAACACCGGAACATATCAGGCAGGACTGGCCAACTTATGCAGACCAAAGAGAGGCAGCCTGGCCTGGGGGAACGACCATGCTCAAAAAGATGTGGGGGATCGGCGAAGATCTGAGACATAGTCTCCTTAGTGAACCTCACCGGAATAGAAGCACAGCTTGATTTTATCGAAGAAGAACAAGAAGAAGAAGTAGAAGAAGAAGAAGAAGAAGAAGAAGAAGAAGAAGATGATAACTTATCAAGGTGGGAGCCAAGTGTAATCAGGGTCAGGTGAAATATACTGATCAAGGTCATAACCAAGAGTAATCAGGGTCAAGTGAAGAATGCTTATCAAGACCGTACCTCAGATCTTCATTGATGTGCAACTGCATTCATGCCAAAGAGGAGGGGATCGGCCCGGTGATCCCCATAGCGGTAAGCTAACTTAGAAGCTTCGGATTGCAATACAGTCAGGATGATTCCGGTTCAATGTCTCAAGTATGCCTCATGGTTTAAGAAGAGCCAGTGTAACCCATTAAGAAATGAAACTTCGTCAAGATATAACTCCGTACGAGTAATTTCAAGCAGTACCATAACTAATCTGAGTGACAAAGCGGTTAAAGTGTTATGTAGATCCAGGGAAGTTACGAATATGACAACTGCAACCTGCTAAGCATATCGTAAGAGACGAATACAGAGGGCTGTCTATGAGACTAGTATACTCATACTCCAAAAAATGGCTAGAGAAACCTTACTTTTAGAATTTACAGAGTACTTTAGCCTGCAGTTGTCCCCATGAAAATATGGAGAGCTTATCTTACGGAACACCGTTATTGTCATTTGTGTTTCTTAACTTCACCAAAGATAGGAAAGTTATTTTTACGGCATACCATTATATTCATTTTGTTTCAGAACATCGTCAAATCATAAGGAAAATGTATCTAACTGTAAATATTTTTTCTCGTTTCGCTTCTTAACTTCACCAAATAAAAATAATAAAAGCTTACCCGCAGATATTTACACGAAAAACAATTAATATGTGGCCAGCCAACCATGATGGAATTTAAAATATCGTCGGTTACTTTAACTATTCTTCGCCATGTGGTTTGCGAATGAGAAGCAGTATAATGTTATGATACGTTTTCTACGGGATCAAGATGTTGAACAGTGTGAGCTACAGCGATCAGCGACCCATAGCTGACTGCTAGAATCATGGTCAGCGAACCATTGCTGACTGCTAGCATCATGGCCAGCGAACCATAGCTGACTGCTAGAATCATGGTCAGCGACCTATAGCTGACTGCTAACATAATTGCCAGCGAACCATATCTGACTGCTAGCATCATAGCCAGCGAACCATAGCTGACTGCTAGCATCATAGTCAGCGACCCATAGCTGACTGCTAGCATCATGGCCAGCGAACCATAGCTGTCAAGAACCATCTCTACCTTCATCCTGGTGATCCTAGATAACAGGCTGCAATGAGCAGACTGGCTAAGGAGAAAGGATCGAAGAGCGAAGGCTAATCAGATAATCACAAATGCCTGCTGAAGTCGAATGTGTTGGACCGAAAGGTGCAGCTATCACAGTCAAGCTGTAAACAACGACACAACGCATTCCGTTCTTCAGACTACATCCTGCTACTTACTAAGCCCTTTTTATGTACTTGGTAGTGGGAGTTTGAGAACGAAGAAGAAGAAGAAGAAGAAGAAGAAGAAGAAGAAGAAGAAGAAGAAGAAGAAGAAACGTTTTCCACGATTAAAAAGACAGAGACGCTTTCCGAATATGTAAGTTGCCTAACACAAAAAAAAGGAGCAACATTAACGCAAAGTTAATCCTGCAGTCCACCAGTCCACCAGTCCTGCAGTCCACCAGTCCACCAGTCCTGCAGTCCACCAGTCCACCAGTCCTGCAGTACACCAGTCCTGCAGTCCTGCAGGATTACGCTAATCTGTATTTGCTCAGCCGGGCGATGTAGGTTACATTCATAATTGGTGAGACAAACGTTTTCTATCACAAACGTCCCGGATTCAACTCAGCCTACAAAATTGGGCACTATAACAAGTCGTGTTAGTAAAGGGGACAGACGTGGTGCTGACCACATCTACCTTAGTGATCCGTGGTCTAGAAAATATTGGTCTAACATCATATACACAACATGCCACACAACGTGTAAATTAGATTTTTCATACATTTGTTTTAGTCATACAAATTTGATCTTTATATACATTTGTTCTAGTCATACAAATTGGATCTTTATATACATTTGTTTTAGTCATACAAATTGGATCTTTACATATTTTTGTTTTATTAATATAAATTGGATCTTTAAATATATTTGTTTTATTAATACAAATTGGATCTTTACATATATGTGTTTTATTAATACAAATTGGATCTTTACATATATTTGTTTTCTTAATATAAATTGGGTCTTTAAAATATTTGTTTTATTAATACAAATTGGATCTTTACATATATTTGTTTTATTAATATAAATTGGATCGGGAGAACATGGAATGAAATTTTCAATTCAGTCCACTTACATTTCTAATATTAATCGGGTGAAGCTATGCCTGTGGGTGTGGGTGTAGATGTGGGTGTGGGTGTAGCTATAGATGTGGATGTGGGTGTAGCTGTAGATGTGGTTGTGGGTGTAGCTGTAGATGTGGTTGTGAGTGTAGGTGTAGATGATGATGTGGGTGGTGTAGCTGTAGATGTGGTTGGGGATGTAGCTGTAGATGTGGTTGTGGGTGTAGCTGTAGATGTGGTTGTGGGTGTAGCTGTAGATGATGATGTGGGTGTAGCTGTAGATGTGGTTGTGGGTGTAGCTGTAGATGTGGTTGTGGGTGTAGCTGTAGATGATGATGTGGGTGTAGCTGTAGATGTGGTTGTGGGTGTAGCTGTAGATGATGATGTGGGTGTAGATGTGGGTGTAGCTGTAGATGTGGTTGTGGGTGTAGCTGTAGATGTGGTTGTGGGTGTAGCTGTAGATGATGATGTGGGTGTAGATGTGGGTGTGGGTGTAGCTGTAGATGTGGTTGTGGGTGTAGCTGTAGATGTGGTTGTGGGTGTAGCTGTAGATGATGATGTGGGTGTAGCTGTAGATGTGGTTGTGGGTGCAGCTGTAGATGTGGTTGTGGGTGTAGCTGTAGATGTGGTTGTGGGTGTAGCTGTAGATGATGATGTGGGTGTAGATGTGGGTGTAGCTGTAGATGTGGTTGTGGGTGTAGCTGTAGATGATGATGTGGGTGTAGCTGTAGATGGTGATGTGGGTGTAGCTGTAGATGTGGTTGTGGGTGTAGCTGTAGATGATGATGTGGGTGTAACTGTAGATATATATGTGGGTGTAGCTGCAAATGTGGATGTGGGTGTAGCTGTAGATGATGATGTGGGTGTAGCTGTAGAAGGTGATGTCTGTGTAGCTGTAGATGGTGATGTGGGTGTAGCTGTAGATGGTGCTGTGGGTGTAGCTGTAGATGATGATGTGGGTGTAGCTGTAGGTGTGGGTGTAGCTGTAGATGGTGATGTCGGTGTAGGTGTAGATGGTGATGTCGGTGTAGCTGTAGGTGTGGATGTGGGTGTAGCTGTAGATGTGGGTGTAGCTGTAGATATAAATGTGGGTGTAGCTGTAGATGTGGGTTTAGCTGTAGGTATAAATGTGTGTGTAGCTGTAGATGTGAATGTGGGTGTAGCTGTAGATGTGAATGTGGGTGTAGCTGTAGATGTGAATGTTGGTGTAGCTGTAGATGTGAATGTGGATGTAGCTGTAGATATAGATGTGGGTGTAGCTGTAGATGGTGATGTGGGTGTAGCTGTAGATATATATGTTGGTGTAGCTGTAGATATATATGTGGGTGTAGCTGTAGATATATATGTTGGTGTAGCTGTAGATATATATGTTGGTGTAGCTGTAGATGTGAATGTGGGTGTAGCTGTAGATATATATGTTGGTGTAGCTGTAGATATATATGTGGGTGTAGCTGTAGATATATATGTTGGTGTAGCTGTAGATATATATGTTGGTGTAGCTGTAGATGTGGATGTGGGTGTAGCTGTAGATCTGGATGTGAGTGCAGCTGTAGATATAGATGTGTGTGTAGCTGTAGATGTGGATGTGAGTGTAGCTGTAGATGTGGATGTAGGTGTAGCTGTAGATGTGGATGTGAGTGTAGCTGTAGATATGGATATAGGTGTATCTGTAGATGTGGATGTGAGTGTAGCTGTAGATATGGTTGTGGGTGTAGCTGTAGATATAGTTGTGGGTGTAGCTGTAGCTGTGGTTGTGGGTGTAGCTGTAGCTGTGGTTGTGGGTATAGCTGTAGATATGGATGTGGGTGTAGCTGTAGATATGGTAATGGGTGTAGCAGTAGATGTGGATGTGGATGTAGCTGTAGATATATTTGTGGGTGTAGCTGTAGATGTGGATGCAGGTATAGCTGTAGATATGGTTATGGGTGTAGCAGTAGATGTGGATGTAGGTGTAGCTGTAGATATGGTTGTGGGTGTAGCTGTAGGCGTGGTTGTGGGTGTAGCTGTAGATGTGGATGTTGATGTAGCTGTAGATATATTTGTGGGTGTAGCTGTAGATGTGGATGCAGGTGTAACTGTAGATATGGTTGTGTGTAATTGATCATTCGGATTTGGAACACTGGCCTCCAGGCATTGAAATCGTTGTGGACACACACCAACCGACCACACTGTAGATGTGTACCGTACATGGTTTACTTTTAGGGAAGGATATGTTAGCGAGTAAGGGGAACTGGTCACGCTCCGTCATAAAAAGGTAAAGTCTAATACAGTAAAATCTCAAACACAGTTGTTCCCGACAGTAGTGTCCGCTGTAGGACTAACACGTCATCCCCGACAACAGTGTCTGCTGCTGTCGGAATCCACTGATCTGTATTTGCTCCTCTGACACTATGCCCAATATTTTGCATAAAACTAGTCCTCTTTTTAACACAATCCTAGTGTGATATTAATGTTATATTTCAGAATTGGACGAAAGTGGACAAGTGTCATCTTTATAAGCATTACAATGCTATCTGCAGTTGCCTGTCTTGTCGTAGAGTTACACGGTGAGATGGTCTTTTTTAACACTAGAAAATAACGTGACGTGTTCTCGAATTCTAGGAACGGGAACGTCCTTGCTGACTTGATTTCACTTTTATTAGAAGCAGCTGTCCTGGGTAAGGAGGACACACATAGATCAACAATCGTTTGTGAGCTGATTATATTTCAATCGATAAATCAACAATACACAGAGAAGCCACACTAGTGTAGTGGTTAGTACAATAGCTATTCTGCCGAGCTATGGGGTCAATTCCCAGTTTGTGTGGGATGCTTTTGCTTTTTGGATCGTAAACGGATTCAGAGGCAACCCAGTCTCAAAAAGTGGGTACCAGATCATTTCTAGGGTGGTTGGTCAAGAAAATATTGGCATAACGCAAAGTTCCCAACATGCCACACGACGTGCAGACGAGGTTTTACTTTATTTTTACTTACACAGACTACAGGAGTTAGATATCTAACGAAGTACCACCTACTAGGCTCAATTGGAAGTGTGGACAACCAGCGAGCTACAGGAACCATCGGTATCCAATGTATTCCTTTGTCCAATTGCTAAGACAGACGGCGCACCGACAGGTCTGCTAGGAGTACAGTAATGTCGGTTTTACTTAACACAACTTAGTAACGACGTGTACCGCTCATACACAGAACAATAAATAAAGTAACCGCGTTTATTTGTCTCATTATAAGGACTACAGGTCATCATTAGCCAGACATGTAACAGAAAACAGCAGGACCGAATTTATAAAGCGCAGAACTACGATCTTCGCATAAAAAAATAACATTAAAAAAACAACAACACATTATTCGATACAAGCTTATGAATGACCTGTCCATTATCTGTCAAAATTTGATAGACTAATAGGTCGAAATATAAGAGATTGTGTACGCAATGTCACTTCTCTAGGTTATGGGAAAGTTGATTAGAATTGGAGAAAAAGAAGTCCACGCAAACGGACACCGATCGTGTCATGTTAAATAAAAGCTTGTGAGAAGTATGCACTCGACATAACGAAAATGTGTAAACAAAAATTAAAACTTAAAATAACAAACACTTTTATAAAGTGCAACTAAACTCAAGGAGCAGCTATTGCAGAGAAGAAGCCATTAATAACTAAGAAATTTGAAACTCTAGGGCAATGATATGCTTTAGGGAATGCTAGAGTATTGTGTGAGGAAGTCGCTTATTTTCTGCAATGGGATCTGGAAGTAGTCACTTAACCTTCATTAATGTTTTGTCCAAAGTGGATTATGAAGAGCTAGGCTGCGATGACAAGAACTGGTAACCTGAACTCACAAATGTTGAGACAGTACCTGGTGGAATCCTTACAGATTAGCCTTGACATTACTATCATACTACCAGCGATGAAACTCCCTTGACCCATTTAAGGGCTAATGTTGAAATAGGCAAACATCACAGAGGTAGTAGACCTAAATGGTACCTGGTTTGAAAAGAATCGGAACACAGTAACCTTCAAAGCATATCTTAGAAGATGATAAAATATGTACACGAAACTAGCAACCTCATCATGTTAAACTAATGCTTAATGCTCCGATATAGGCTTCTCTTAAAGAGGTCAGCCGTAGTGTCTTAAATGGGTCAGCTGTAGTGTAGTCCTATGCTTCAAATTCAAATGGATGGGAAAATCGAATTAATCAAGCATTCAATCAATCAAATAATCTTCCAGGTGTGTCGCTAAAAGGCTGCTGAAGGGATATTGCATTGGGCAGGTAACCTCCTCACCTGCAATTTTTACTGCTTAAACGCTATTTCAGATGTTCGTGTACATGCTTCTTGTAAAGAGGCCATCTGTAGTTGGGACTATATGCTTCACCTGAAGCGAACAGGTGAACCCTCACAGAAGTAGAGAATGTTTTCAGTTGTTGTGCACGTTATTCCCATTATCTTCGACCTCATGTAGACCTATTACTTACTGTATACATATGACCTCTTGTAGAACTGTGATCTTGTAGACATCTGACCTCTTGATGATCTTTGACCTCTAGTAAACCTATGTCTTCTTGTAGACCTCTGATATCTTGTGGACCTTTGACCTCTCGTAGACCTATAACCTACTGTAGACCTAAGACATCTTGTTGAACTCTGATCTCTTGAATATATCTGACCTCTTGCAGCCCTTTGACCTTTAGTCGACCTCTGACCTCTTGCAGACCCTTGACCTCTTGTAGACCTCTGACATCTTGAAGACCGTTGATCTCTAGTAGACCTCTGATCTCTTGTAGACATCTAACCTCTTGTAGACCTATGACTTCTTGTAGATGGATGTGTTCATGTTTGTCATTGATATTTAATCTGACCTCTCGTAGACCTCCGATCTATTGTAGACCTCTAACCTCGTGTAGACCTCTGATACTTAGTAGATCGCTGTTTTCATGAACGTCATTGTCTCTTCCTTTGGCCTCTTGTAGACCTCTGACCTCTAGTAGACCTCTGACATCTTATAGGTCTCTGACCTCTTGGACATTCTGACTTCTTGTAGATGGGTGTGTTCAGTTATGTCACGTTACTTACTCTGACCTCTTGTGCATGTGTTCATGCATGTCACGTTACTTACTCTGACCTATTGTGCATGTGTTCATGTATGTCACGTTACTTACTCTGACCTCTTGTGCATGTGTTCATGTATTTCACGTTACTCACTCTGACCTCTTGTGCATGTGTTCATGTATACCACGCTACTTACTCTGACCTCTTGTGCATGTGTTCATGTATGCCACGTTACTTACTCTGACCTCTTGTGCATCGGTTTATGTATGCCACGTCACTTACTCTGACCTCTTGTGCATGTGTTCATGTATGAACTTTTCCAATTCGTTTAGGACCCCAAGAATTGAAGGGAAATATCATCCTGGGACTGAGCCTGGCAGCCAAGATGGGATGCGGGGCTGCCTGGGCAGCGCTGCAAACCTGGGGAACTGAGCTGTACCCTACCGTGACCCGGTAAGGACAGGGATGCTTTGTCTCTGTGACAGTAGATGGAGAGAAAATGGATATATGGGTATGTGTAGATGGATGGATGGATGCGTGTGGCTAAGAGATTGTGAACTTGGTTTACAATCCCAACGTATATGTGTAGTCGCATAGCTAACACTGCCATCGAGGATAAAGTGTTAGAGCCTTCTTTGTACTAAGACAGCTTTGTGAGGTGGGGTTCCATTCCTCGCTCCTTTTCCCTTCCCTAACCATCAGCCAGGTACCCTTTACAGCTGGATCGACTGGAGCTGCTGGTAACGAGAGTTAAATCCCATACCATTGCTATAAAAAGCTAGTGCGCTTACACTACGCCAATCAGCCGCTCAACGTACCAGGTAGTTTTGACACACCTGTCATGTTGATGTCTCTACAGTAAGGCCTTTTCTTCCAGTTGACCCAGCACTAAATGGCCACCTGACGAAGTTATGGGAATGTGTCGAAGCCGCCTTATCTCACATATTTAGAGCGTATTTCACAAGTGACATAGAAAATACCAATATTGTGCATGTCCTTAAACATAGTCTGGATGGGAGTCTGTCTTGTGTTTTGAAAAATAAACATAGGTAAGTCTGTTTTGTGTGTGGACAATTCCGTACAGGAATTTCGAATTTGTCTGAGGAAGATAAACACAGATAAGTCTGTTCTAATTTTAAACAGTTAGACAAAGCTAAGTCTTTGATGTGTGTGGCTAAGTGCAATAACGAAACTATGTGCTGTATGTGAACAATGAAACAAAGGTCAGTTTATTTTTGCAAGTGGAGAAATCAGCATAGGCTAATCGTTTTTTATGTGGACAAAGAACGAAGGCTAGTTTGGAGCCCCAAGTGGCAGAGAGGTAGAACATTCATTTCTCACAGCGAAAGTACTGGATACGATTCCCATTATTTACACGCCTCAGTTGACCTAGTTGTAAATGGATGCCTGCTTTTTGCAAGGCAATGAAAAAAAGTTAGGAAGGGGACGTAACCCTCACCTGGAAAAGGGACGTAACCCTCACCTCCCATCAAGGGAATACCTAGTACAATGCGGTGTCCTCCTCGACATCAATGTCTGGCATGCCCCTGCTTTGACCCTTTTTAAGTCTTCTTTTTGTTTGTGGAAGCGCAGACATCGGTTTGTCTGTACGCTTTCCAGAAGTTTAATGTTCATCTGGTTATCTGGTAGCTGTTATATGACCTTTTTTTTGTGTTTTAGATAGTTTTCAAGGGGAACAAACTGATTCAATTTTCAGAAATAAATGTAATTGCCCCTTTCAGTCATAAACTGGTTACTGGATGACGTCAGATTGGACTTGTAACTCTCTACTGAGTTTTTGGTTTTATTTTTCCTTGCGGTGATGTCGTTTCATTTCTCCGTAATTGCAAGCGCTTCTTTTCACACAGTCGGGAATCGTTCTTCGTGGTACATTTCAACTTGGATCGGTCTGCAGCGTCGTCTTCCCAGGATGCCAGACCCCTGTCCAATGCCTTCATGTCCCGCTTACAGACATTTTTAAATCTCAGATGTGGTCGACCCAGTGTTCTTTTGTTAATCGCTGCCGGTAGAAAATATCTTTTGGGATGCAAGAAATTTAAAAAAGTGTTTGTTTTTTGTCAAACTTGTTTCTTTAAAAAAATAATTAATGCTAAATTCATTATTATTGAACCAACGGTGGAGCGTGTTGAAAGTTAAAGATTAAGAGATAGCTATGTCATTGTTAGTCTTCGAAAACCTTTCTCAGTCGGCAATGACCAAGAGTAGATCATCTTGTGCTTACCACATGTTACCAGAACTATTTCTTAAACTTACTGTGTTTCTGTTGTGTAGACTTACTGTGTTTCTGTTGTGTATACTTACTGTGTTTCTGTTGTGTAGACTTACTGTGTTTCTGTTGTGTAGACTTACTGTGTTTCTGTTGTGTAGACTTACTGTGTTTCTGTTGTGTAGACTTACTGTGTTTCTGTTGTGTAGACTTACTGTGTTTCTGTTGTGTAGACTTACTGTGTGTCTGTTGTGTAGACTTACTGTGTGTCTGTTGTGTAGACTTACTGTGTTTCCGTTGTATAGACTTACTGTGTTTCTGTTGTGTAGACTTACTGTGTTTCTGTTGTATAGACTTACTGTGTTTCTGTTGTGTAGACTTACTGTGTTTCTGTTGTTTAGACTTACGGTGTTTCTGTTGTGTAGACTTACTGTGTTTCTGTTGTGTAGACTTACTGTGTTTCTGTTGTGTAGACTTACTGTGTTTCTGTTGTGTAGACTTACTGTGTTTCTGTTGTTTAGACTTTCTGTGTTTCTGTTGTGTAGACTTACTGTGTTTCTGTTGTTAAGACTTACTGTGTTTCTGTTGTGTAGACTTACTGTGTTTCTGTTGTGTAGACTTACTGTGTGTCTGTTGTGTAGACTTACTGTGTTTCTGTTGTATAGACTTACTGTGTTTCTGTTGTGTAGACTTACTGTGTTTCTGTTGTGTAGACTTACTGTGTTTCTGTTGTGTTAAATTTTGCAGAAACCTAGGTTATGGCGCTGCTAACGCTGCCTCGCGTGTTGGAGGAATTGTCGCCCCATTTGTGATCAATTTTGTAAGTGTTTTTTCACATTTCAGCTGTTTACCTGTCGCTACATTTATTTTATTCATTCCTTTTATGGTAGAAGACTCTCCAATTTATTGATTTACACATCCTGCCATTTACGCACTCCAAACGCGTGATGGGTGGAGAGAAGCACTGTTAGTTAGAAAAAAAACTCTAGAAACCGTACTTTGTCTATAGGAATGAAAAAGTGAATCAGAGGAGAGTAGAAGAACACATCGATTTGTCTTGGACTTAGTTGATAAGCCAAGATGTCACCCTCATTTAAGTTGCCAAGAGTGGACTGAAAATTAGATGGAGAATGTATACTGAGCGACTACCGTAGTTGGGGGATACTAGGTAGCATATTGGGTAGGATTGTCATTATTTTCAGAATTGTTGCCCTGAATACAGGAAACACCATGCCCTGTTCACATTTTCAACTGCGAGGAGATCTTTTACGTGCATAGCGTGTATATGGGATTGCCAAGTTTATCTTCCGTCTCCGACACGACTAGGCAGGCTATACTTACCTACATTGAGACCAGGTATCACTAGAAAGCTCCAGCTATCGAACACTCTTTCTCTCGTGCCTTGCACGCGAGTTCCCTAACGCTTCTGTGTAGTGCCCTCAGCACTACACTCCGTCCTGGTAAATGAAATAAAGCTTTATCATACAATTGAATGTCTTATTGAGCACTAGCAACACAAAGGAAATGTCGAGTCCAACACTAACAACACAATGGAAATGTCGAGTCAAACACTAACAACACAAAGGAAATGTCGAGTCCAACATTAGCAACACAAAGGAAATGTCGAGTCCTACACTAGCAAAACAAAGGAAATGTCGAGTCCAACACTAGCAACACAAAGGAAATGTCGAGTCCAACACTAACAACACAAAGGAAATGTCTTGTTGAACACCAGCAACACAAAGGAAATGTCGAGTCCAACACTAGCAACACAAAGGAAATGTCTTGTTGAACACTAGCAACACAAAGGAAATGTCGAGTCCAACACTAGCAAAACAATGGAAATGTCTTGTTGAACACTAGCAGCACAAAGGAAATGTCTTGTTGAACACTAACAGCAGAAATTCCATATTGTCGTGTCCTGTGTGGGGCTACAAAGATCACCCCTGCCCCTCCGCCCACCTACCAGGTTACATGGGAAATGAATGTTTTACTGCAATGCTGCCCCTCAGGTTTCAACTTGTCCATGACCATCCCTCGGGCTAGTTTCATTGTGAGACCTCTTGTTCTTGATGAATATGTTACTGTGAATGACTGTAATAAACTTGAATTATTTCCCATATTGCAGGAAGACATGATGGTGGTATCGTACGTGGTGATTGGCTGCTTGTCTTTGGGGAGTATACTGCTGATGTTAGTTACCCCGGAAACCATGGGCACAGAACTCCCCGACAGCCTAAAGAGCACAGACGACAAGGGAGGTTTCGTTGACATGGATTTTCCCAGCACAACAGAATATACCAATGGCAACCCAGGAGAGATCTCAAGAAAATAAGTCACACATTTTTAGCGCTTATCCGACACTTGTGTGTCCATAATATGCGAAGCAGTCCTTTTGATCGACCTAGTTATCACAAAAGTAACGTTTAACAGCACGTCTCAACTGGGTGATGCATTGTGATGAAAGCTAAGTAAGACTTGGGCGTGTCCACACATCAGTCCTTGTCGGTTTAGGCTATTGAACTGTCACTGTTGTTGTTTGAAACTACTCATGTTGGCTTTAGTTAGCCGTTGATTTCGTTTCTTCCGTAGCCGGTTACAGTGGCTCTTCATACATCCCGAGACGTACTTTAGAAGTGGGTCGTGGGTCATCCTGGCTGCAGTACATTGCAAGGCTTCTTAGTAAGCTCATCCCTATAAAGCTGCCGATGTGGATCTCCATCTCGTTAGTCAGACTGCTGTGGCACAACTTGTTTAATGGAGCACGAACGAGGACGTCTTGATCTGTATGTTTCATCTGACCCTGATTACTCTTAGCTCCCACCTTAATCAGTATGTTTCACCTGACCCTGATCATTCTTCTCTCCCACCTTGATCAGTATGTTTCACCTGCCCCTGATTATTCTTAGCTTTCACCTTGATCAGTATGTTTCACCTGACCCTGATCACTCTTCTCTCCCACCTTGATCAGTATGTATCACCTGACCCTGATTACTTTTCGTCCCGACCTTGATCAGTATATTTTATCTGACCCTAATTACTCTTCGCTACCACTTTTACCATAATGTTTAACCTGTACCTTAATCTGGTTAATCTTCACTCCCACTGAACAGTCCGTAGATCTCTCCATATCGCTGACTGAAATATTACCTTTCAATTTTTTAAAACCCTCGACTACCCTAATAAAAGGGAATAAAGTCGTACGACAGTAATGAAATAAAACAACGTAGATTCAAACAGACATACGCTCATGTGAACATGAGAAATAGTAGAACATATTATCCAACTCTGATGGCTCTGCACAAGAAGCAGATGGACATCATGCAATTAAAGAGAAAACGTGCGCCTGTGAGAGCAGCCTCATCCATGACTCCAAGTTTATCAGGTAATTAGATGTTGTCCCAAAATTAAACTGGATGACAAGGAGATAACCCTGAGACAGACGACAAAGTTTAGGAGCAAAATAAGTGGGGTTAATTGAGGGATTAATGGCGATAAGAGAGGCATTTGATTTACCGTCACATTTATTGTGGAAATAATGTTATCGTTATGAGAATAAACAAAAAATAAAATGAATAAAGGACAATATATTATGTTTTTGAAATATAGATCACACTTTTCGTTAAACCAGAGTTAGAATAAATTCAACACGGTAGTAACCACAGAAGATAAAACTACCAACAACAGGAGCGTTTTTAACGGCTGTGATGAGTGTATTGAAAACATGAAAATGGTCTTTTAGATTTACCGTTTTGCACACAACCAGGCATTCTATGTAAGCTTACACGCAACACACCGAACTGATGTAGGCTACACGCTTTTTGAACAGAATAAGAAGTAAATTGAAAAATCCAATAGAGAAAATCATTTTTTACTACGTTCATGATACATAGGCATTGTAGATGTGTAGTCTCTCGCTGAGCTAATCACAGACCCTGCCTATGCTGATGATATAGTTCTGGTTGCCCCAGGTAACGCAGCACTGCAACGGTCTCTCGAATATCTAGACTGCGGAACATCAAATATAGGCTTATCGATATCCTGGTCCAAGACTAACATTCAGAACCTCGAGTGTGGCACAGGATCTCATGGTGTAGCACTCCATGGCCACACTACGAAGGGTACCAATGGCTTTATATTTTTGGGTAGTATGATCACATCTGACGGCCTCAGTAGCTCGGACATTTCAAGTCAGATCGCGCTCGCTGCCACTGCAATGAACAATCTTCTCCGCGCGCGGAGCACCAGCAGGCTTTCTCTACAATCCAAGTGACGTATCTACCAGACACGTGTGATCTCCGTACTCCTGTATGTCTCCGAGACCTGGACACCACTTAAACGGGAAATATAAAAAATTTGAGGCTTTTGATAATCGCAACGAGCGACGGATTCTCGGAAATTCGATGGCACGACCTTGTTCACAATGCTGAGGTCACCGCGCAGACAAATCTCTGCCTCAGCTTCGGAATTCTAATCTGACGCCGCTTTTTCATCTTCGGCCATGTTGTCCAGCAGGAAAATGACGTCCCAACTCAACCGCTCCTTCTTAAATCATCCCTTTGTGAGAAGGACGGCCGACCGTCCCGGCTAGAGGCCACCCCCACACTTCATGGTTCCGAAATGTTGGCAGACTCTCCTTCAGCTTTACACGAGGTCTGGCAGCCAGTTGCAGCACGTGGTCATGGCAGTATTCGATCGACGCAACGGGCCACGGAAGCCTCAGCAAACATCATTATATAGTCTGCCGCCAGCAAGAGGTTCCCAGTTTGCCATTCTTTCTCGTTGGGCTTATCAGTTCTTAAGAATGTGTTTATGGATCTGACTTCCAGCTCAGCACAAACACGTGCTTGTGTGAGTTATTTAGTGGATGTCGAATGCCCCTACTTAAGCATCAGCGAGGGACTTTTTTCAAATACATTTTATGGGATCAAGATGCGGAGCAGCGCATGAGCTGCAATGGTCAGCGATCCATAGCTGACTGCTAGCGTCAGGGCAATCGAACCAGAGCTGTTAAGACCCTTCTACACCTCCACGCGGTGATCCTGGATAACAGGCTGCAGACTGGCCAAGGAGAAGGGGTCGAAGGGGAATGCTAGCCCGGTACTAAAAAAATGCTTGCTGAAGTCGGATGTGTTGGACCGAAAGGTCCAACTATTGCAGTCAATCTGTAAACTACGACATTCCGTTCTCTGGACTACATTCTGCTACTTAAGCCCTTTCATGGCGTGGTAGCGGGAGATTGAGAAAGAACGAAGCCAAGCCAAATACATTTTAATTAACTGAGTCAGAACTGTTGAATACGTTCATTATTTTCCTTCCCCTGGAACCTTGACTAATTGTGGTTGAGGGTTTGAATCTCATTTCTCACGACATTCTGTAACTTAATTTATAAATAATTCCCGCAGCTCTCAACAAGGCATTAGCTCTCTCATCTGTTATGGAGACGGAAAACCTTGTATCTTATCTGGATCTTGTTGAATGCTGATTTTTTATTAAATAATGTGCACGTTTTGATTGCTTAGAAATGACTCCAGTGGTGATATGCAGTCAGTAAAGATCATTATCTTTGCTCAGTACTTCGTGACTGCTATGCTGACAATTTTTTAAAGACGCGCTGTACATTCTGCAGAGGAAAACACATTTAGACATTGCTGCTAACAGAAAAACAGACAAGTTTCACCGACATTTCAAAAAGTAGAATCTCTAAGTTCTGAAGACAGCTTGAAAGATCTAGGGTAAAAGTATTAGATGAAAACAAAGAGCCAAGAGAGCAGACAGTACAGGAAGAAACAGAACGCTCAAGACGGACAAATCTGATGGCAGCTGATCATTATTTCAGCACAACACAACAAAGACTAGTATTGGTTAGTTTCCAATGTTGTCCATTGTTCTCAGGTGATATGACTTTCCATAAATGTTTGTTGTGCTACATATAACATTGTTTGTTCAAAAAATGTTTCCATAAAGCCAAATGCGTATATATACGAAATTTCTTCCGAGACCAGGTCAGCACATATTGTTGCTTAACCAACGTCATTCTTTAAACGTCGTTGTCCAGGTCTTCACTGTTGTCTTCGACACACTTTTGTCACCATACACTGCCTGCATTCTGCGATGAATGTCAACTTATCGACATCCTTCAGTTGTTAGAAACGAAATCACCGCTCGCTGATCAACTCTGGACGGATTCCGAATGACACCCGCCGTGTTTCCAACGGTCTGCTGAGGAAACTATGAGTCAGAGGATAATGAAATTTGCAAACTTGACGGCTGGTAAGTGCTGTTTACACCAGAAGTGACGTCATCATGCGCATCATACGTATGTTCACTTGTTGCAGTTTGGTCCAGTTTAATTTGAACATGCCCGTGTGGAACGAAGCTTTTTCCAGTTTGACGTAATGTTTTGTTCACAATTCCACTCGAATCAATTAGGTCACAGAGCATACATAGAATTTATTACAAAAGAATATCTTAGGAGAGTATACCCTCCAGAAACATGGATACACGAATATACAGATGGCTCATTTGACAGAGCCACATTCAATGGAGGTGGAGGCGGCTATTACAGACTAAGGAATGGGCAAGACAAAAAATTGAGCATTAACAACGGAACATACTCCAATAACTTCTGCACGGAAGCAGAGGCACTGAAGGCCGCAGCTGAGCTTGTAATCCAAGATAAAAATATCTACCAAGAAAACATAGTGTTCCTGACTGATGCCGCGTCAGTATTAGCAGCGCTAAAGCAACACAAAGATGAAGATCTCGAGCAATCTATGTTCTTCCTGACACAGCTCTCAGCAGAACACCCAAGATTGGTTATACAGTGGATCCCATCCCACTGCAATATTGCAGGCAATGAAGCTGCAGATAAACTAGCAAAGAGTAGAGGAGGATCCCCACAAACATACCTGAGCATCACATATAATGAGGCCAAGACCATAATTAAAGCCAATTTCAGGGGATTAGGGACTAATCAACACCCCGACTTCCGAAAAGAAGACAGCTACTATAACTTAACTAGAGAAGAGCAAGTCATCATCTTCAAACTGGGAACTGGGCATAACAGATACAAGGGTCATCATTACAACAAAATGAGGATTGGGACAGATGACAGGTGCCCATGTGGGGAGCATATCATGACCGTGGAACACATCCTACAAAGCTGCACGCTCACAAGAAAAGTGAGAACAATACTAGCCTCACGTAACATACATGAGACAAAAGCTGTATGAAGATAAAACAGCCTTACAAACAACGGTGTCCTTTGTAAGAGAAACTTTGATCTGAGGATGAACGAGGAAGAAGAAGATACAAAGAAACGATCGCTATGACACGTCTGCATAACCCAGCAGAAAAAGAAATAATGATAAAAGAAACCTTTGTGGCAAACAATGACTTATCACATATGTCTCAAAAAGCTGATATCTTGATATAGAGCTATATTTCATAGTTTTCTTTATTACGTTCAGGAACTCCAGGCTAAGTAAGTGTGCATCTGCCCGAGTGATTCTCTCTCTAAGCTGACACATTCCTTTTCATAGTTCATGCATGCAATTCAAAGTGATGAGTTCCATTCCACACTTTGATCTACTTTTGTTATCAGTGTTGCTGTTTTGTCTGTAAAGTTCATGTTAGCCCCATAGCAGACAATGCTGTTGCAGATGAAGTGTTAGACACTTGATTGTAAGAGGTCACAACTTGTTCATCTGGTGAGGTGGCCAGTTCCTTTGCTAGCTGTCTCTCCTTCCCTTATTTTAAGCCAGGTAATCAATTTAAGCAGGGTAGACTAGAGCATACCGGTGACAGTTGGAATCCGTTCCTTTGCTACTACGCGAATCAGATGCTTCTTAAATAAGGAGCCTGATAATTAGTGAGGGGGGTGGCATGCAGGAGGAGGGCCTGATGGGGATTTGGGGGAGGCTTAGTTATATTTAGACTTTTGCACAAAGCAGTTTTTATTGAATCGGCTTCACCCATATCATTTCAATCATAAAGATAATCAATTTTGTCGAAAGCGTGTCTATTCCAGTCTCATCTTTTTGTCACGAAATAGTTGATTTCAGTACCGTTTTCATCAATGAGAGAACTCTATCTATTCATTAAGACAACTCAAAGAGCACACTGAGACAACTCTAGGGGCACACTGAGATGACTCTAGTTGATTATTGAGATCTATAGATGGCCAATGAGATAACTCCAGCTTGACAATGAGATAACTCCAGCTTGACAATGAGATAACTCCAGCTTGACAATGAGATAACTCCAGCTTGACAATGATATAACCTTAGCTGTTCATTGAGTTAACTTTAGCTATTAATTGAGATAACTCTAGCTGATCATTGAGTTAACTCTAGGTGGTCTCTGAGATAAATCCATCTTCTCATTCATGATTGATACATTTCTTCCCATGCAAATCTGTCCCTTTTTTCCTGGCCTGAACTTTCATTAAGAGACCTCATTAATCGGGTATGTTAACGTGTTTGACTCAGTTTTTAACCTCAAAAAACACGCAAGGGCAGGTTACATCATAAGTTGAGAACTTACAAAGAAGCTCCAAACCTACAGACATTTGTGCAGATCTTATGTTCTGGAAATGCTGGGATTCAATGTAATAAAAGAGTTATTCTGTTCTCAGGAGCACACATTCAGCGGATATTAGATATATAATAGTAGAGGACATATTACATGAATCGAGGACTATCCTTTGGATATTTCCATTTCCATCAATGAACTCGTATCTCGTACACGGCAAGAGTTTCAAACATAACATGGCTCCAGCAGGGAGGAGCGTACAAACAGTGGAACATTAGTGTGTACATAGAAGAAATAGAAAAAAAAAAATTATTTTTCGCTGTTTTCCTGACGAGAAAAATGTGGCACCTTTTGGTCTCACTGGAATGCAGTAGTGTAATTTCTGTATAACACAACAAACATTATGGTTATTTCTGTCCTGTTCTATTGTTATACCAACTATGTTAATGTATTTTCCTGTCCTCATTCCCTACTCAGTATTTTGCTATCTTCTGCGCGTGTTTTTGTCAATTGATCTATCCAGATTATGGATTATTCTAAGCTCTTAATTTTTCGTATTTCGAATTTCTTTAAAATGAAAAGTTAAGATTTTTTCCACAATTTATTGTATTTTTCTCTTTTCTTTTTGTTGCACGATGTTTGTATTCACATTGATGTGAGATACTTGTTTTGTGTTTACATTATATTCACGATATTTTCGTGACCTTATTTTTCCTAATAAAACCATCACGTTGTTATCCCGTTTACAATGATTTATGAACATTGATCGAAACAAGTCTTGTATCCATTGATCTACCACTCAGCAAAGAAAACCTTAACACAGTCAATAATCATTGATGAGAACATTCAGTCATCGATGTCATCTAATCGATGAGACTAGGTCACGTGATTGAGCAGTATGCTTAACACACCAAATGGTTTCAACTTTTATCTGGCTGACTTCTGTTTTCAAGATCGATGCACCTGACATGAGAACAAACCAATCATCTTCAAATGAGCGTTTCAAAGCCAATTTAAATTCATCATTCATTGGTCTATAAATACTGTCATCTGGATAAAGAGGACCAATTGCCAACAATCAGAAAATAAATCATGCTTGTTAATATTTGCCTTGTGAATGTGCCTTTAGAGTTTAAATTACATAATGGATGAAACTGGATGTTTTGGTAGCTGTGTGTCAAGAAATTAACCCTATCAGCTTATAAATACTCGAAAGGAGTTTAGGTTTATCATTTAAACAGAGTGTCGGGCTTGTGTACAGACGTTCTGTTAGTGGAGTATCCCGTCTACAGATTATGACCTCGGATCAGCATAATGTCGTGCGCGCAAAGTGAATCAGATTGTCAACTTTCATTAAGAGAACGACATATTCTTATTACTACTTCTCATTTATTTACAACAAATTTACTTTCCGAATTTTATTTTGTGAACAGATATAATGTTTCCTCTTGCGATATTTCGCTTTACTGTAACCATGTCAATCTCGTATTTATCAGTTTTTGTTTATTTTAAGAAGTTTTAGCTCCCAGCGGATATCTTCATACGTCGTGAAACAAAATATATAAGATATATCTAGGTTTTTTATCGAGGAGATGAGCTCACTTTTGTTAACTTCAAAATGATAATTTGCGCACGACGTAGTTTTTGTTTCCATTTCTGGTTTTTATAGTGTTAATGCTTCCTTCAATTCTGGACTATGTCCTTCGGTTACACTTATCTGTGTTCTGTCATTAGATGATTTTCTTGGAAATTCATTTGCTAATACTTTTGCACTAAACGTTAATGTTTAATCGAGATATCATCTACTATAAAACTTTACTTGTGCACGTCCAAATAAATACTGGTTTCCTCTTCCTGGTCCACTTGTTTCACTAAGTGAGCAAGAGACCAACAAAGTATTTATCCTCCTTGCAGGAAGTGTTGCGATAATGTACCTTCATCCTGTGCCCTAGCAGTGCTGGTATCCACATCACTGTGATTGGCAAGATGAATTTGGGATTTGTGTCTTCTTCTTCTTCTTCTTCTTCTTCTTCTTCTTCTTCTTCTTCTTCGTTCTTTCTCAATCTCCCGCTACCAAACCCTGATTGGACTTAAATAGCAGAATGTAGTCCAGAGAACGGAAGGCGTTGTGTCGTAGTTTACAGCTTGACTGCGATATTTGCACCTTTCGGCCCAACACATCCGACTTCAGCAAGCATTTTTTGAGTACCGGGTTAGAATTCCTTTTTCCTTAGCCAGTCTGCCCTGCTGCAGCCTGTTATCCAGGATCCCCACGTGGAGGCGTAGAAGGGTCTTGGCAGCTATGGTTCGCTTGCCCTGACGCTAGCAGTCAGCTATGGGTCGCTGACCACTGCAGCTCATGTGCTGCTCAGTTCATGATTTTTCTTTAAAATTTGCAGTGACAAAGTACAATGTATTCTTTGCAAAGTATATATGGCCGCTCTAGTGATCCTATTTGTATACATACGACTCGTACATCACATTCCAAATACATTATCTCATAATTTTATTATTTCAATAAACTTTTGGCCGTAACCAAGTTCTATCTATTAATACAAGCGCTTCCATATTTGGTACTTAATGCAAGAACATACGATTCTTTCTGAGGGGACACAGCACACACTCGCACACATGTAGTAACTGCTCTTAAAATACACATAGTAAAATATAATTGAATATATATTCTTTGTTCAAACTTACAAACGCAATCTATTTAACAGATAAAGTTATTGGGTCAATTACATTCTCAGTTTTACCTGTCATGGTAAAGACGCCTTCATACTAATCCACAAACTTAAGGAGCAGAATTTACCTATGAAAAATGCACGTGGTTCGAGTTCTAATGAGTGTTCTGATTTCCGGCTGCTGGCTTGTGACTTTATTGAACTGTGCTCAAGCTAACGTGAGCATCACTCAGTACTCTAGGATGTCTTCAGCTGAACTGTCCATGAACAGGACCATGGGATCACTGAAAACCAGAGGCGCCTGTATTTGTGCTGCCAGGTGCACCCAAAAACCAACATGCACGGCATTCGTTTACTCTACCTCCAAGAAAGTCTGTACTTTAGGCTCTAGTGTTGTTTATGAAAAGAACGACACTTACTTGCCAGATGATATGCTTTTCAAGTCAGAATTCGGTAAGCTGTTGTGTTAAGAAGTTATTGGTCACTTCAGTTTGGTGAATGTTGGAAAACGACACAAAAAATGAGCTGTACATAAAGCTAACCACCTTAGCTTAATTAGCTTAACTAACTGATCTAATAAACTAACTGACTTACTTAGCTAATTGACTTACTTAGCTAATTGACTTACTTAGCTAATTGACTTACTTAGCTATCTGAGTTACACAACTGATTTAATAAACGGACTTACTTAACTAATTGACTTACTTAACTAACTGACTCACTTAATTGGTTGACTTACTTAACTGACTTACTTAACTGATTGACTTACATAACTGATTTACTTAACTAACTGACTTACTTAACTGACTGACTTACTTAAATAAGTGACTTACATAACTGATTTACTTATTAAATATAAAATTCCCGGACAGATCATCTGATGAATTGTCTGATGCTTGCGGGGAGGTTTGCTCCACCTATGAAGCTGAAATCACTGCACTTGTAGCAGCTTTGTACCATCTGAGGATAGTTCTTGCTGTTTTTTTGTTTTCTATAAGCTCAAAACACTGTTAATTTCACAGATTCAATGTCAGCTCTTCTAGCATTAGAAGTTGCTGGTCATTGTAGACCTGGCCGTATCCAAATATCTCTAGACATTGACTATATTATCACTTTCAATGCTGTCAAAATAGTTCTGTGGTTGATCCCTGGAGGGATCAAGACAAGAACAGCCACACACATCAACAACTTTACAAACAGCCAAACAGCTTATAAGATCATCAAATAAAGAAACCTTGCTGAACAGATGGGCTATGGGGAACACGGGAAGGGATGTCTACAAACATATGGCAAGCCCCAGTTCAAATCACAGTGTAAATCAACTCACAATGAAGGATCAGAGCACCATATTCCGATTGAGAACCCAACACATCCCCCTAAACAAACACCTGAACAGAATCCAAGTACAACATACTCCTGAGTGCCAGCTGTGTACACACCCATATGAAACCGTTGGTCATCATCTGTTTGAGTGCTCAGCACTCAATGACTTTCGTAAAATGTTTCTTCCTCCGTGGCCAGATACATGGAACACTTTGTATGGCACGAGACAACAGCTGATAAACACGTGCACATACCATTACATGGCATTGGGCCGAAAGGCGAGAGCCCCGACGCTGCTGGATTCGAAACAACAACAACTTAACTAACTGACTTACTTAACTGATTTACTTAACTGACTGACTGGTTTAACTAACTGGCCTACTTAACTAACATACTTACTTATTAACTGATTTACTTCACTGACTGACTTACCTAATTAATTTACCTAACTGATTTACTTCACTGACTGACTTACCTTACTAATTTACCTAACTGATTTACTTCACTGACTGACTTACATAACTGGTTTACTTAACTAACTGACCTACTTAACTAAGTGACCTACTTAACTGATTTACGTGACTGACTGACTGACTTAACTTATTTACTTAACTGCCTGACTGACTTAACTGATTTACTTAACTGACTGACTTACTTTATTGATTTATTTAAGTAACTGACTTACTTAACTAACAGATTTGCTTATTAAATGACTTTCTGACTTACTTAACTAACTGACCGACCGACCGACAGACAGACAGATAAACAGAGATAGATAGATAGATAGATAGATAGATAGGTAGATAGATAGATAGATAGATAGATAGATAGATAGATAGATAGATAGATAGATAGATAGATAGATAGATAGATAGATAGATAGACAGACAGGCAGGCATCGGGCGGGCGGGTGGGCCGTCGGACGGGCGGGTGGGCGGGCGGTCCGTCGGACTGGCGGGCGGCCGGGCAGGCAGGCAGGTAGGTAGATAGGTAGGTAGGTAGACAAGTATGTAGATAGGTAGGCAGATAGGTTGGCAGATAGGTAGGTAGACAAGTAGGTAGACACGTAGGTAGACAAGTAGGTAGTCAAGGAGGTGACTGGATATCCAGACAGACAGACTGACACAGATTACAGACTGACACAGACTACAGACAGACAGTCAGACACAGACTAAGCAACTCTCTCCTCCTATTTCACAGATTACTTCAAAGATATGGTGTGCTCATCAGATCATTTCGCTTTCACAGAGTGTGGACTTCCCAATTTGAAATCTACCAGCGTTTTACTTTTAAAGCAATTGTCAAAAAGTGTCTGTAACATGAGCTACACATATGGGCTTACTTCAGCCAACAATTTGTGGGTAGACCGTGGCTGCAGGGCTCAATTTGGTATTGGTGTGTGATAACAGCCTTACATGTGATAGCCTTGATACGATTGCTTCTCTTTCCACTTCCAAATATGAGGTCACTCGCTGCGAAAAGAGACAGTTCTTGTTCTAATCCAAAATGTCTAGAACAAGGGGAAGTTTCATTACGATTTTAGGACCACAGTCTAGCCTCCATCCTTTGAGCATCGCGATGTTTTGAAACTACAAAATATAATTTCATGTATTGAAGTTGCGTTATCGCATAGGAAGCATCCTTTCTCGAAAGCAACGCAATCGTCTCGGGCGCTTGTTACTCTTAAGCTGAAGATGGATGATACTTATACACACTGTAAACAACACTGTCATCATGAGAGTGGCCTGGCACTGTAGACACGCATTTGAGACGACTACTTAGTTTTAACTCACACATTCATCTCAGGTATCTCATTTTTACTGAAGCCACACAATCATATCTGGTGCTTCTTACATTTGAATCGACACAATCATTTCAGTGGTACCGTTACACTGAATCTACACAACCGTCTCAGGATCTCCCTAAAACTGAAGCAAAACAACCATCTCAGGATCTCCCTAAAACTGAAGCCACACAACCATCTCAGGATCTCCCTATAACTGAAGCCACACGACCATCTCAGGATCTGCCTAAAACTGAAGCCACACCACCATCTCAGTATCTCCCTACAACTGAAGCCACACGACCATTTCAGTATCTCCCTACAACTGAAGCCACACGACCATCTCAGTATATCCCTACAACTGAAGCCACACGACCATCTCAGGATCTCCTTACAACTGAAGCCACACGACCATCTCAGTATCTCCCTACAACTAAAGCCATACGACTATCTCAGTATCTCCATATAACTGAAGACTCAACCATCTCAGTATCTCCCTACAACCGAAGCCACACTACTATCTCGGGGTCTCCCTACAACTGAAGCCATACGACTATCTCAGTATCTCCATATAACTGAAGACTCAACCATCTCAGTATCTCCCTACAACCGAAGCCACTCAACTATCTCGGGCTCTCCCTACAACTGAAGCCACACGACCTTCTCAGTATCTCCCTACAACTGAAGCCACACAACTATCTCCGGCTTTCCATACAACTGAAGCCACACAGACATCTAAGAATCTCCCTACAACTGAAGCCACACAACAATTTCAGTATCTCCCTACAACTGAAGCCACACAACAATTTCAGTATCTCCCTGCAACTGAAGCACCACAACCATCTAAGGATCTCCCCATAACTGAAACCACACAATCATCTCTGGCTCTCCCTACAACTGAAGCCACACAACCATGCCAGGACCTCCCTACAACTGAAGCCACACAACCATCTCGGGCTCTATTTACAACTGAAGCCATATGACTATCTCAGGATCTCCCTACAACTGAAGCCATACGACTATCTCAGTATCTCCATACAACTGAAAACACAACCATCTCATGATCTCCCTACAACTGAAGCCACACAACCATCTAGGGCTCTCCCTGCAAGTGAAGCCACACAACCATCTCAGTATCCCCCTACAACTGAAGCCACACAACCATCTCGGGTTCTCCCTGCAACTGAAGCCATACGACCATCTCGGGCACTCCCTACAAATGAAGTCACACAGCCGTCTCAGGATCTCCATACAACTGAAGCCATACAACCATATCAGTATCTCCGTACAACTGAAGCCACAAAACTATCTCGGGCTCTCCCTACAACTGAAGCAACACAGCCATCTCAGTATCTCCTTACAACTGAATCTTCACAACCATCTCGGGCTCTCCCTACAACTGAAGCCACACAACCATCTCAGTATCTCCCTACAACTGAAGCCACACGACCATCTCAGTATCTCCCTACAACTGAAGCCACACGACCATCTCAGTATCTCCCTACAACTAAAGCCACACAACCATCTTGGGTTCTCCCTACAACTGAAGCCACACTACCATCTCAGGATCCCCCTACAACTGAAGCAATACGACAATCTCAGTATGTCCCTACAACTGAAGCCGCACAACCATCTCGGGCTCTCCCTACAACTGAAGCCACACAGCTGTCTCAGGATCTCCATACAACTGAAGCGACACGACCATCTAAGGATATCCTTACAATTGAAGCCCCACAACCATCTTTGTATTTCCCGACAACCGAAGCCACACAACCATCTCAGTATTTCCCTACAACCGAAGCCACACAACCATCTCAGTATCTCCCTACAACTGAAGCCACACAACCATCTCGGGCTCTCCCTGCAAGTGAAGCCACACAACCATCTCAGTATCCCCCTACAACTGAAGCCGCACAACCAGCTCGGGTTCTCCCTGCAACTGAAGCCATACGACCATCTCGGGCACTCCCTACAAATGAAGTCACACAGCCGTCTCAGGATCTCCATACAACTGAAGCCATACAACCATCTCAGTATCTCCGTACAACTGAAGCCACAAAACTATCTCGGGCTCTCCCTACAACTGAAGCAACACAGCCATCTCAGTATCTCCTTACAACTGAATCTTCACAACCATCTCGGGCTCTCCCTACAACTGAAGTCACACAACCATCTCAGGATCTCCCTACAACTGAGGCCACACGCCCATCTCAGTATCTCCCTACAACTGAAGCCACACGACCATCTCAGTATCACCGTACAACTGAAGCACAACGACCATCTCAGCATCACCCTACAAATGAAGCCACACGACCATCTCAGTATCTCCCTACAACTGAAGCCACACGACCATCTCAGTATCTCATACAACTGAAGCCACACAACCATCTCGGGCTCTCCATACAACTGAAGCAAAACAACCATCTCAGTATCTCCCTACAACTAAAGCCACACAACCATCTTGGGTTCTCCCTACAACTGAAGCCACACTACCATCTCAGGATCCCCCTACAACTGAAGCAATACGACAATCTCAGTATGTCCCTACAACTGAAGCCGCACAACCATCTCGGGCTCTCCCTACAACTGAAGCCACACAGCTGTCTCAGGATCTCCATAGAACTGAAGCGACACGACCATCTAAGGATATCCCTACAATTGAAGCCCCACAACCATCTTTGTATTTCCCGACAACCGAAGCCACACAACCATCTCAGTATTTCCCTACAACCAAAGCCACACAACCATCTCAGTATCTCCCTACAACTGAAGCCTAACAACTATATCGGGCTCTCCCCACAACCGAAACCACACAACCATATCAGTATCGTCCAGCAACTGAAGCCACACAACCATCTCAGTATCTCCCTAAAACTGAAGCCACACAACCATCTCAGTATCTCCCTACAACTGAAGCCACAAAACCATCTCAGTATCTCCATACAACTGAAGCCACACAACCATCTCAGTATCTCTCTACAACTGAAGCCATACAACCATCTCAGTATCTCCCTACAACTAAAGCCACTCAACCATCTCGGGCTCTCCCTACAACTAAAGCCACACAACCATCTCAGGATCTCCCCACAACTGAAGCCACACGACCATCTCAGTATCTCCCTACAACTGAAGCCACACGACCCTCTTAGTATCTCTCTACAACTGAAGCCACACTACATCTCAGTATCTCCCTAGAACTGAAGCCGCACGACCATCTCAGTATCTTCCTACAACTGAAGCCACACGACCATCTCAGTATTTCCCTACAACTGAAGCCACACGACCATCTCAGTATCTCCCTACAACTGATACCACTCGACCATCTAAGAATCTCCCTACAACTGAAGCCACACAACCATCTCAGTATCTCCCTACAACTGAAGCCATACAACCATCTCAGTATCTCCCTACAACTGAAGTCACACGACCATCTCAGTATCTTCCTACAACTGTAGCCACACGACCATCTAAGAATTTCCATACAACTGAAGCCACACAACAATTTCAGTATCTCCCTACAACTGAAGCCCCACAACAATCTCAGGATCTCCCTACAACTGAAGCCACACAACAATCTCGGGCTCTCCCTACAACTGAAGCGAAACAACCATCTCAATATCTCCCTACAACTAAAGCCACACAACCATCTTGGGTTCTCCCTACAACTGAAGCCACACTACCATCTCAGGTTCCCCTACAACTGAAGCCATACGACAATCTCAGTATGTCCCTACAACTGAAGCCGCACAACCATCTCGGGCTCTCCCTACAACTGAAGCCACACAGCTGTCTCAGGATCTCCATACAACTGAAGCGACACGACCATCTAAGGATATCCCTACAACCGAAGCCCCACAACCATCTCAGTATTTCCCTACAACCGAAGCCACACAACCATCTCAGTATTTCCCTACAACCGAAGCCACACATCCATCTCGGGCTCTCCCTACAACCGAAGCCACACAACCATATCAGTATCGTCCAGCAACTGAAGCCACACAACCATCTCACTATCTTCCTACAACTGAAGCCACACGACCATCTCAGTATCTCCCTACAACTGAAGCCACACGACCATCTCAGTATCTCCCTACAACTGATACCACTAGACCATCTCAGTCTCTCCCTACAACTGAAGCCACACAACAATTTCAGTATCTCCCTTCAACTGAAGCCACACAACAATTTCAGTATCTCCCTGCAACTGAAGCCCCACAACCATCTAGGAATCTCACCATAACTGAAGCCACACAACCATCTCAGTCTCTCCCTACAACTGAAGCCACACAAGAATTTTGGGCTCTCCTTACAACTGAAGCCACACGACTATCTCAGGATCTCCCTAACCTCAAGCCATACAACCATCTCGGGAACTCCCTACAACTGAAACCACACAACCATCTCGGGTTCTTCCTACAACTGAAGCCACATAACTATCTAATGATCTCCCTACAACTGAAGTCATACGACCATCTCGAGATCTCCCTACAACTGAAGCCACACAGCCGTCTCAGAATCTCCCTACAACTGAAGCTACACAACCATTTCAGGATATCCCTACAACTGAAGCTACGCAACCATCTTGGGCTCTCCCTACAACTGAAGCCACATAACCATCTAATTATCTCCTTACAACTGAATCCACACAACCATCTTGGGCTCTCCCTACAACTGAAGCCATACGACCATCTCGGGCTCTCCCTACAACTGAAGCCATACGACCATCTCGGGATCTCCCTACAACTGAAGCCACGCAACCATCTCAGGCTCTCTCTACAACTGAAGCCACACAACCATCTCAGGCTCTCCATACAACTGAAGCCACGCAATAATTGCAGTCGCCCCATACAATTAAAACAAAGCAATCATTTCAAAAGCCTTACTGTTGAAGCCACACTATCCTCTTGATAAATACCTTACAGTTAAAGCCACACTATCCTCTTGATAAATATCTTACAGTTGAAGCCACACTATCCTCTTGATAAATACATTACAGTTAAAGCCACACTATCCTCTTGATAATTACCTTACAGTTGAAGCCACACTATCATCTTGATAAATACCTTCCAGTTAAAGCCACACTATTCTCTTGATAAATACCTTACAGTTGAAGCCACACTATCATCTTGATAAATGCCTTCCAGTTAAAGCCACACTATTCTCTTGATAAATACCTTACAGTTGAAGCCACACTATCCTCTTGATAAATACCTTACATTGAAGCCACACTATCCTCTTGATAAATACCTTACATTGAAGCCGCACTATCCTCTTGATAAATACCTTACATTGAAGCCACACTATCCTCTTGATAAATACCTTACATTGAAGCCACACTATCCTCTTGATAAATACCTTACATTGAAGCCGCACTATCCTCTTGATAAATACCTTACATTGAAGCCGCACTATCATCTTGATAAATACCTTACATTGAAGCCGCACTATCCTCTTGATAAATACCTTACATTGAAGCCGCACTATCCTCTTGATAAATACCTTACATTGAAGCCGCACTATCCTCTTGATAAATACCTTACATTGAAGCCGCACTATCCTCTTGATAAATACCTTACATTGAAGCCGCACTATCCTCTTGATAAATACCTTACATTGAAGCCGCACTATCCTCTTGATAAATACCTTACATTGAAGCCGCACTATCCTCTTGATAAATACCTTACATTGAAGCCGCACTATCCTCTTGATAAATACCTTACATTGAAGCCACACTATCCTCTTGATAAATACCTTACATTGAAGCCGCACTATCCTCTTGATAAATACCTTACATTGAAGCCGCACTATCCTCTTGATAAATACCTTACATTGAAGCCGCACTATCCTCTTGATAAATACCTTACATTGAAGCCGCACTATCCTCTTGATAAATACCTTACATTGAAGCCGCACTATCCTCTTGATAAATACCTTACATTGAAGCCACACTATCCTCTTGATAAATACCTTACATTGAAGCCACACTATCCTCTTGATAAATACCTTACATTGAAGCCGCACTATCCTCGTGATAAATACCTTACATTGAAGCCGCACTATCATCTTGATAAATACCTTACATTGAAGCCGCACTATCCTCTTGATAAATACCTTACATTGAAGCCGCACTATCCTCTTGATAAATACCTTACATTGAAGCCGCACTATCATCTTGATAAATACCTTACATTGAAGCCGCACTATCCTCTTGATAAATACCTTACATTGAAGCCGCACTATCCTCTTGATAAATACCTTACATTGAAGCCGCACTATCCTCTTGATAAATACCTTACATTGAAGCCGCACTATCCTCTTGATAAATACCTTACATTGAAGCCGCACTATCCTCTTGATAAATACCTTACATTGAAGCCGCACTATCCTCTTGATAAATACCTTACATTGAAGCCGCACTATCCTCTTGATAAATACCTTACATTGAAGCCGCACTATCCTCTTGATAAATACCTTACATTGAAGCCGCACTATCCTCTTGATAAATACCTTACATTGAAGCCGCACTATCCTCTTGATAAATACCTTACATTGAAGCCGCACTATCCTCTTGATAAATACCTTACATTGAAGCCGCACTATCCTCTTGATAAATACCTTACATTGAAGCCGCACTATCCTCTTGATAAATACCTTACATTGAAGCCGCACTATCATCTCGGGAGCCCTATTTGCACTTATCCTACTAACATCTCTGGGACACCGTCATCTCGATCAACCATTCTCTGACAATTCGCACCAGCAACGCCGATCCATGAATTAAACAAGAATAAAATACTACTTCAGCAAGTTACATCATCCTGATTAGGCCGAGTAAGAAGTATAGAAGTCTCTAGGTATGCTAGAGAAACAAGGGAAATTTATGAAAAAACGGAATAAGTGCAATAAAAAGAGAAGGTACAAGCCCGCGTTGCATCGTAGCATGAAGGCAGGCAACAGTAGAAGTGTTAACAGTAGTCAGGACATAAAGTTGTGGACGGCATTCTCTAGTCGGCATGCCACACTATAATGGCGATTATTTAGTTCTAAATATGTTTAGATAAGCTGCGTGGATCACTTTATATGCTTTAATTTGACCTAGAAGTACCTCTTGCGTGCTGCATTGATCTGTATGAATTATGGGAAGAACATATTGCCATGTCAGATTCAACAAGGTCGGACAGATCATGTTACAGTTATCAGAATAAGTGCGATTCGGTTGTCGAGATTCAAGGTTTGGAGAACAACATTGATCTGTCAAAACTGCGACGGAAGCTGAGACAGAAAATATGTACAGTAGCGTTGTCTGTTTGACTGTAATCATTTCAACTGATTTAATGGTACAACTACACGTGCAACATGTTAAAACTCGTGCGGAAGGAGAAGACGAATGGGATAGTCGAAGTCCATCTGACGAATAATGAATGGAAGAGGTAGATAAACATTATATTTTGAGCTCATGAAGGCGGCCATCATTCTGAATCTATCGGTGAATCTGTTACAGCCGTCTTGGTCCAACGAAGCGTAACGATTTGAGAAGTTTAGTTTAAGAAAATGGACGGAAGTTTAGGGATATGAGAAAATGGACGGAAGTTTAGGGGTATGAGAAAATGGACGGAAGTTTAGGGGTATGAGAAAATGGACGGAAGTTTAGGGGTATGAGAAAATGGACAGAAGTTTAGGGGTATGAGAAAATGGACGGAGGTTTAGGGGTATGAGAAAATGGACGGAAGTTTAGGGGTATGAGAAAATGGACGGAAGTTTAGGGGTATAAGAAAATGAACGGAAGTTTAGGGGTATGAGAGAATGGACGGAAGTTTAGGGGTATGAGAAAATTGATGGAGGTTTAGAGGTATGAGAAAATGGACGGAAGTTTAGGGGTATGAGACAATGGACGGAAGTTTAGGGGTATGAGAAAATGGACGGAAGTTTAGGGGTATGAGATAATGGACAGAAGTTTAGTGGTATGAGAAAATGGACGGAAGTTTACCGGTATGAGAAAATGGACGGAAATTTAGGGTTAGGAGAAAATGGACGGAAGTTTAGGGTTAGGAGAAAATGGACGGAAGTTTAGGCGTATGAGATAATGGACGGAAGCTTAGTGGTTTAGATAATGGATGGATGTTTAATAATATGAGAACATTGACGGACGTTACATAATATGAGACAATGGACCGAAGTTTAGTGGTGTGAAAAAATGGACAGAGGTTTATATGGTGAGAAAATATACGAAAGTATAGATATGTGAGAAAATGGGTGAAAGTTTTGTAGAACGAGGAAATGGGCAGGAGTTAGTATTATGAATAGATGAACGGAAGTTTTGTATTATAATAAAAATAACGGAATTTTTTGTAAATGA
Source organism: Ariolimax columbianus (assembly GCA_036924085.1). NCBI lineage: Eukaryota > Metazoa > Mollusca > Gastropoda > Stylommatophora > Arionidae > Ariolimax > Ariolimax columbianus. The sequence continues at coordinate 80,965,432 of JAVGWX010000009.1, read as the reverse complement.
GAAAATGAACGGAAGTTTAGTAACATGAGAAAATGGACTGAATTTTGGCAAAATGCGAAAAGGAAGAAAGTTAGTGTTATAGAAAAATAGACGGAAGTTTTACAATATCATAAAATGAACGGACGTTAGCGTCATGGAACAATGGATAAAAGTTAGTGTCATGGAACAATGGATGAAAGTTAGTGTCATGGAACAATGGATGGAAGTTCAGTTAAATGAGAAAATGGACGGAAGTTAGCGTCACGGAACAATGGACTGAAGTTGAGTATTTCAAATACACTTTTGTGCTATGTATATTTTTTATGCAGCATACAATTGTGTCCACGCACGAGCAAAGCACAATTCCCATCAATCAAATTATCTCACGCTCCATTCTCTTCTTACTGTTTGATAATTAACTGATGGCATGCTCTTAGTTTTTTCCGCTGCCGCAAAGATGTTAGGAACGTTAAAAGAAGGATGAAAGCTAGTCAACACAACCTAGAGATAACACATTCTCTTTAACAAGCTATGCGTGAAGGTTATGTCTTCCCTGTGCTCACGTCCGTTGAGAACATTCTACAAACGTGTGTCATTACGAAGTTCTGAGAAACCAATTGATGACAACATGGCGCTTTCATCCTCTCTGTTGTGCAAGGCAGTTCAATATTCCTTTGATAACGATGGCCATATTAAATTGCTGCTGATATTATACATGCTCACCGCTAGTCTTGTCTTTGTGTCGTTTCTCCATAGCTTTGGATGCGTGCTAGTGCTCAAAGAATAGCATATAGAGCTGCAGGAAACAGTATACTGTGAACAGGAAGTAAGCGATCGTTAACCAAATGGAAGAGTTATGCTTCTTTGATATGACATGGACGAACGTTTGTTCGAGTGTGTTAGATTGTTTTTTAGTAAATTGTGAAGTTCGATTACTCAAAACATCGTCTGGGTAATTTAGTAATATTTTAAAATCTGAACGAGTGTCTTTAATAATGCGAGGAGGGATAGAAATTGTTATTTTAAAAATTTGCTTTTACTGAGCTGACCTATACAGATATTTGCTTTTAAAGTGTTTTGTGTGTTATTAAGGAGCGAATAAGAGTAACACAGCCGTGCACGCCGGGAGTGGCGACTATGGAATGCAGAATTAAGAACGGGCTGTTTCACCCTGTTCTTGTTTTTGTTGTTGTTGTTACGGATCCAGCAGCATCTGGGCTCTTGCCCTTCGGCCCAATGCTATGTAATGGTATCTGCATGTGTTTATCAGTTGTTGTCTGGTGCATACAAAGTGTTCTATGTATCTTGCCGCGGAGGAAGTAGCATTTCTCTAACATCATTGTGCGATGAGCACTCAAAAGATGACGATCAACGGTTTCATGTGGGTGTGTACACAGCTGACACTCAGGAGTATGTTGTGAATGGATTCTGTTCAGGTGTTTGTTTAGGGGGATGTATTGGGTTCTCAATCGGAAAATGGTACTCTGATCATTCCTTGTGAATTGATTTACACTGTTATTTTGACTGGGGCTTGCCATATATCTGTAGACCTCCCTTACCCTGTTTCCATGGCCCATCTGTTCAGTTAAATTTCTTTGTTCGCTGATCTTATAAGCTGTTTGTAATGTTGTTGCTGTGTGTGGCTGTTCTTGTCTTGATCCCTCCTTTACTAGGCTGTCTGCTTTGTCATTGCCTGGTGTGCTTTAGTGTTCAGGGATAAACCGCAGAACTATTTTGACAACACTGGGAGTGATAATGGAGTCAACATCTAGAGATATTTGGATAAGGTCAGGTTTATAGTAACCAGCAACTTATAATGTTTGAAGAGCTGACATCGACTCTGTAAAATTAACAGTGTTTTGGGCCTTTGGAGAAAAGGTATCAAAAAGGGTCCTCAGGTGGTACACAAAGGCTGCAAGTGCATTGATCTCAGCTTCTTAGTTGGAACATACCTCCCCACAAGCTTACAGTTCATCAGAGGATCCACTTGGATATTTTATATAAACGCGACAACCTATTTGATGGTGGCTTTAAACGCAGAACCATCAGTATATACATTCATAGTATATTCATAGGAAAATGCATCAATAGGCATCACTCACTCTTTGCCACCAGTTTGGTCACTATATCTCTCTCTCTCTCTCTCTCTCTCGGTCACCAGGTTGGCCACTGTCTCCCTCTATATCTCGGCCACCAGCTTGGTTACTCTCTCTCTCGGCCACCAGCTTGGTCACTGTCTCTCTCTCTCAGCCATCAGGCTGGGCACTCTCTCTCTCTCGGCCACCAGCTTGGTCACTCTCTCTCTCTCTCTCAGCCACCAGCTTGGTCACTCTCTCTCTCTCTCGGCCCTTAGGCTAGGCACTCTCTTTCTCTCTCTCTCTCTCTCTCTCTCTCTCTCTCTCTCTCTCTCGGCCACCAGCACCGTCACTCGTTTGGACACTCTTTAGCCATCCACTCAGCCACCTTCTTGGTCACTCTCTCAACCACAAGCTTGGTTACACTCTCTCTCCTTCTCTGTCTCTCTTTCCCTCTCTATTTCTACCTCTCTATTTCTCTCTCTCTCTCTCTCTTTCTATATATATATATATATATATATATATATATTTCGTTTGTCTTTTGTGTTTAATGTATTTTTTTATTTTGATAAAGACATTTCGGTTATAATATTCTTAATATTGTTTAGACCCGGTATCTGATGCATCCTTACTCATATTATTATACTTTTCGCACACAAATAAAACGCTGAGGCCTATCACAACATCACATCTAGCAATTCAACTCTAACGACATGATATGAAAGTAGCAGTTAAATTTACCTATTTACCTATTTAGACTACAAGCGAAAAAGCACAGGAAATATGCACCGTTGTTATTCATATTTTTAGCGCAAAACAAAAATACCATGACTGGCCAGTCTCAGACTGACATGCTACTGCGAGGGGCGTTCAAAAAGTAATGAGCCACATCGTTTTTCTCAAGATCTATTTATTAAAAAGGCGTGCAATTTCTGCACAATATATATGAATATGTCATGTAAACATCTGTATTATTCAACATAACCCCAACAACGTGTACAACTTTATGCCAGCGCGAAACAAGTGCACATATTCCTAGCCCGTACCAAATTTTGTCTTCACTATGTAGCCATTTTTTAAATGCATGAATCACTTCTTCATCATCTTCAAACCTTGTCCAACGGAGTGCATCTTTGAGTGGACCAAACAGATGAAAATCATAGGTTGCTAGATCGAGACTATAGGATGGATGGGGTAGTAGAGTCCAACCCAATTTGGTGATTGCTTCCCGTGTTGCCAGATTTGTATAAGGGCGCGCATTGTCGTGAAGGAGAAGCAGGTCTGCTGGGGGTCTTGTGCGGCCGAACTCTGCTGAAACGTCGATTGAGTTATTTTCAATGTCTTAATGTAAGCTTGCGAATTGATTGTCTCTCCTCCTGGCATCACTCCACAAGAACCACACCTTCAATGCCCTAAAGGACAGTGATAATGACCTTTTCAGCTGAAACAGTTAGTTGAATGTGTTTCTTCGTGATGATTGCGGGGGATGTCACTCCATGGACTGAATTTTTGTTTCAGGTTCAAAATGATGTGCCCAGGCCTCGTCACATGTAATGATATTAGCCCAAAAGTTCTCTCCATCAGCATTGAAACTCCCGAACAATTCAGAAGGAATTGTTTTCCTTTCTAATCGGTGGTCATTTGTGAGACCAAGGAACCAATCTTGCGCAAACCTTAGAAAATCAGATCGTTTTTATAACTGCATTTGCACTACCACTTCTGATTGACAGCTGTAAGGCCAGTTGTTGTGTAGTGATTCACATATCAGTAAGAATAATGCCCTAAGCGTATTCCAACCTTTCTGTGTTGGTGACTGTGACAGGACGTCCACTGCCGCGTCGATCAAGCACCTCTGTATCTTCACTTCCTGATTCATTGATTCTCTGAACTAACTGTAATCCTGTCTACTACAAAACGTCCGTACACATCACATAGACGTTTGTGACCTGCCGAAGACGGATGTGTCGGACCGAAAGGTGCATATATCGCAGTCAAACTGTAAACTAGCAACACAACGCATTCCGTTCTCCGGACTACATCCTGCTACTTGCAAAGCCCATCTCAAGATTTCGTAGCAGGAGATTGAGAACAAACACAGACGAAGACAGAAGAAGACGTTTGTGAATGTTCACACCCGTTTCCTTCTCTGCAACAAGAAATTATGTCACAATTCGCTGCTCATAAGGAAAGTTGCTAACACACTCAATTTCAACAGTTTAGTGCAGTCGTATTATATGGCCGAAAGCGGTGAAATTTTGGTAAATACAATCGACACATGCCATATTTTAAGTATGCAAAACGTCATGCTTTTATTTGAATTATTAGCTGAGAAACACGATGTTGGTGCATTACTTTCTGAATGCCCTGCGTAGTTTTGTGTATTGTGTGTGTGTGTTACTTATAGAAGTAAAAACATGTCTATAGACTGGTACTGGTATAGGTGATGCAAGTGGTTAAGATATTTTGAATTAGCTCTCTTTTTCCGACAGTTCACTTCATCGTCTTTCTTAAGTCAAGAATGTCTTTTATCAATTAAGAGCTCAATTATTACCAGACAGACAGGGGCGTACCAATGAGACAGGCCACATAACTAGTTCGGTTATTCAGAATATATTTTGCAAAAAGGTGAATATGGTGATCAAGATGAACATTTCTCTCAGACAATAATTTCACATACTGAGGTTCGTTTTGAGTACGGTTGGGTCAGAACATGAGGTGACGGTTGGGTCAGAACATTGAGTTTTAGTTGGGTCAGTTTGGTAGGTTAGAACAAGGAATGCACCTATTAACCAATTCGAAGCAGTGCCGAATAGCCCAAAACAATGGTTGAATAGTATCCTTCAACCGATTCCATAAACAGCAGGTGATTTTGTTTTTGGTAACGGATATTAGACTGACAGCACACACGTATGCACACACACACCCGCACATACAAGGAGCTTGTCATACGTCTTTACCGTGACTATGAAGAAGTAGGAAGTTGAAATTTGGCACATATGTAGCTCATTCAATTTGTACTGCATTTGAGAAGTATGAATTTTCATCCTCGACTGGTTTAACCGATATGGTGCATGGCCCAACACGCCTTAAAGCCCGGATCTGCTACTCTAACGGTTTGTTAGAACTATGGAAAAATCAGAGGCCAGAACTGTGATAACATTCTTGATGTTGCAGGGGAAAACACATACATAAATACATAGGGAGATGGAACTAGTGTTTGAGAAATTCTGTCCTTCGTATGCATCTGTAATAAACTGGTGCAGGAAGTTTAAGCGTGGTTGTTTCCATGTTGCTCATCTTCCAAGACCATCCGCACAGTGCAGCGATGAAAATGCTTCAAAAGTGAAGAAAATCATTGACCAGGATAGGAAGATAACAATTGCAGAAATATCTAGGTCAGCAAAACTGAATGAAAGTACAGTTTTTAGAATTGTACACAACAGACTGAACCTGAGGAAAGGGTGTACCCGCTGGGTCCCGCGTCTGCTGAAATGTGAACAGAAACAAACGAGGATTGATTGCTGTGGCCAGTTGCTCAAAATGTGTTGTCGAAAAACATGTTGCCAACCATGGTGACAGTAGATGAGACTTGGGTTCACCATTATGACCCTGGAAAACCCTGGGCTCACCAACACATGTCAAGCAAAGAGCACAGTAATCTGCAAGAAAAGTGAAATCTTAAAAGACGTCAAAGGTGTCATATTGAAAGATTACATGCCTCATTGCAACACGGTTAATGGGCAATATTATGCAGATCTCATTACCAAACTAAGAAAGACTGTGATCAGAAAACGAGGGATAGCTCGCACTCGAATTCTGTCTTTGCTTCAAGATAACGCACCCTCCCATAAAGCAAGGCTTGTGCTGCGAACAGCCAAAGATTTGAATATTGAAATTTTTTCACACCTACCCTATTCTCCGGAGTAAGCTCAATCAGACAATTTTCTTTTCGCAAAACTTAAATAACAGCTGAAAGAAAATCATTTTGACAGTGACGAAGATGTCATATGGGATAACTGGTTTAGTTCGAAAAAAGGTCATTTTATTTTAAAGGTTTTTTTTCAAGATCACGCAAGATGGCATAAATGTATAAATTCAGGTGATGGCTACATTGACAAGGAATAAGCACTGTGCCAAAATTCACCTTTTTCCTCCTACTTCTTCATGGTCAGGGTAAAGACTTATGACAAGCCCCCATGTACATTTGCGCACATAAATACACATACAGAAATAAACATGTATATACGACACAAAGACATCCGCTCACACACACACACAAACACACACACACCCATACACACAAACACATACACACAAACACTCACAAACAAACACACACAGACGTTGTACATATACACATAAACACAAACATTTAACACACAACACATAAACAGAAACGCATATCCGCACAACACACACACACACACACACACACACATAAACACATGCCCTCAAAATAAACCAAATCGTACACCACACACATACACATACTCACACTCGCACAAACATACATGTAATGAGCTGATACATTATTTTAAAATAAACCACTTATTGTTTATTTTCAATTGATTGAGACTGTTGACCAACGTGATTGAACACAGGATAGCTTGGGCAGAGACAATTTGACAAGTTACATTTTATAGAACCTTGTGAGCATAGTTCCACACAAAAAGTGTAATGAAATAATTGACAAATTAGGGTGATAACAAATCAATATTAATGCAATGCGAGAACAACTTTATCTGATCAATAACTGCAACGTTTAATAACAACTGATTAAGCTTCCTGGTTCGCACGAATGGTGCCTCGGGTAAACAGAAAAGCGCCAATGTTTCCTTCATATAATTTCGAATGAGGCCACTAAGGAAAGTTGTGCATGGGGTTGGCATGGGGAAAACAATTGCTATTGAAACACCACTGCACGTAACTGACTTGAGACTTTCCTAACAGTTGGTTAGATTAAAACAAAATGCAGTGTTGAACAAATCCTCCACCAAATGCTGTAATGGGACAAGACGTTCCTTCCTGCTCACATGATATACTTATGTACTATTTTGTTATGGTGTATGTTATATTCTTGTTTGTTTTACGGAAGTAGAAAGGCATGCAGTGTTGAACAAATCCTCCACCAAATGCTGTAATGGGACAAGACGTTCCTTCCTGCTCACATGATATACTTATGTACTATTTTGTTATGGTGTATGTTATATTCTTGTTTGTTTTACGGAAGTAGAAAGTCATGCAGTGTTGAACAAATCCTCCACCAAATGCTGTAATGGGACAAGACGTTCCTTCCTGCTCACATGATATACTTATGTACTATTTTGTTATGGTGTATGTTATATTCTTGTTTGTTTTACGGAAGTAGAAAGGCATGCAGTGTTGAACAAATCCTCCACCAAATGCTGTAATGGGACAAGACGTTCCTTCCTGCTCACATGATATACTTATGTACTATTTTGTTATGGTGTATGTTATATTCTTGTTTGTTTTACGGAAGTAGAAAGGCATGCAGTGTTGCAAGCATTAAATACGGACACATTAAATAAATGAAAAAAACCACATATATTGCCCTCATGAACTTGACGGTTTGTCTCAGGTTTTACTTATTACCATAGAGTTGTATCGAGCCATGTTGTCACTCTTCTCTTCTCACCGAGGTGACAGAGCTGAAGGACATATCTCTACTGTTTGTATGTTCTCATATATAAGGAAACATTTCTACGCGTCCAATTTTTCATTTATTGAACATATGGTATATGAGTCTCTACAATGTAGTTCGCAGTTTCAATATCGTGATTTGATACATTCTTTAAGCACTTTTCCTGCACACCTGACTGTATATTTTTTTAATGTACAAATACCAGAAGGCTATGCAGTCAGATATGGTCCACAAAACGGATTCCGTGACAGAGAATCCTCGATTATTCTGGATTGCGGTTATTACAGTGTGTGGTCTATCCAACGCCACCTTCTTTCTCCTTGCTAAGTCTCCTTTTCTTTCGGTGATTGGAGACGGAGTGGGGGATTCCGCGGCAGAGATTCCGCGATTGGCTTGCGGTTCTCACAATGTAGCGTCTTATATGGCTTGGCTTGGCTTCGTTCGTTCTCAATCTCACGCCACCAAACCCTGAAAGGGCTTAAGTAGCAGAATGTAGTCCAGAGAACGGAATGCGTTGTGTCGTAGTTTACAGCTTGAGACTGCGATATTTGCACCTTTCGGTCCAACACATCCGACTTCAGCAAGCATTTATTTAGTACCAGGTTAGCATTTCCTCTTCGATCCCTTCTTCTTAGCCAGTCTGCCCTGTTGCAGCCTGTTATCCAGGATCAAGGGTCTTATATGGAGAAAGCCCTTATATAAAGAAGGCTATGGGTCTATCCAATGCCACCATATTTCTACGAATTGCTGTTTCTTCTGTCTTTGTCATATTTTCCCAAATAAACTTTCGTTTGTCACTTTGTCAAACTATTGGAAGTCAATGGTTTTTCTTAAACTTTCTCCGTTTCTAGCGTCATGCATGGCCCAATGTACAGGTATGAGGTCATGCATGGCCCAATGTACAGGTATGAGGTCATGCATGGCCCAATGTACAGGTATGAGGTCATGCATGGCCTAATGTACAGGTATGAGGTCATGCATGGCCCAATGTACAGGTATGAGGTCATGCATGGCCCAATGCACAGGTATGAGGTCATGCATGGCCCAATGTACAGGTATGAGGTCATGCATGGCCCAATGTACAGGTATGAGGTCATGCATGGCCCAATGTACAGGTATGAGGTCATGCATGGCCCAATGTACAGGTATGAGGTCAAGCATGGACCAATGTACAGGTATGAGGTCATGCATGGCCCAATGTACAGGTATGAGGTCATGCATGGACCAATGTACAGATATGAGGTCATGCATGGCCCAATGTACTGGTATGAGGTCATGCATGGCCCAATGTACAGGTATGAGGTCATGCATGGCCCAATGTACAGGTATGAGGTCATGCATGGCCCAATGTACAGGTATGAGGTCATGCATGGACCAATGTACAGGTATGAGGTCATGCATGGCCCAATGTACAGGTATGAGGTCATGCATGGACCAATGTACAGGTATGAGGTCATGCATGGCCCAATGTACAGGTATGAGGTCATGCATGGCCCAATGTACAGGTATGAGGTCATGCATGGCCCAATGTACAGGTATGAGGTCATGCATGGCCCAATGTACAGGTATGAGGTCATGCATGGCCTAATGTACAGGTATGAGGTCATGCATGGCCCAATGTACAGGTATGAGGTCATGCATGGCCCAATGTACAGGTATGAGGTCATGCATGGCCCAATGTACAGGTATGAGCGATATCAACTTGTGAAAGAAGACTTGCAAAACAATTTTCACGGTCACCAGAAGAGTAAGTCTAAATCGATGCATTCCGACATAGATTCGGAATGTCTACAAGCTTACTCATGGCACGAAACTACACCTGCAGAGACAATATGGTTTCAGTGCAAGTGGGAGAATCACAAAAAATATATTGATAATGTTAAACGAACACTCGATAGAGATGGCTTGAAAATAACAACGTCCATATTGGGAGCAACACACCAAAGAAGATGTTATCTCTCAACGGCGTGTATTGAAATACGCAGACAAGTGAAATTGAAATGAACCTAATATGTACACAAGACAGCACAGACTGTCGCCTCAAGCTTGGATCAAGTAACCGGTAAATACGGACAGACGTTCTGAGAATACTCTTGGGGTATTTCCGCCAGCTAAAGATACGACTGCTTTGACAGTGTCTCCAGCTTTCAGTCTGTTGACGGATGTGATTGCGCCTTGGTCGCCGAAGTCCTTGTCTTGAGTGTACATCTTTGCTACATCCTTGCCAGCCACATTCAGACATATCTCTCCTATAGCTCCTGAAAACCAGATTTACAAATATTGGTTACATATATCAGAAAGTGAACACGAATTACATCAATTGGGGAATCAAGTAAAAAATGGAAATCATGTAAATGAATTGGACATTAACAATGAGACAAAGAAAACTATGATCATTAGGAATGCAGACAGAAATTTGCACTACATACACATATAAGATTAATGAGAAAATATCAGATAAGTGAACAGTATCGTCTATCTTGAAAGGATAATAACGAGAATCACAGAAGCGAAATAGAGATCAAGAATAAAATAAGGCTGACTCAAGTGGTTTCATCAAGAGAACAATAGTGGCATACAATGAAATAAGGCTGACTCAAGTGGTTTCATCAAGAGAACAATAGTGGCATACAATGAAATAAGGCTGACTCAAGTGGTTTCACCAACAAGAGAACAATAGTGGCATGCAATGAAATAAGGCTGACTCAAGTGGTTTCATCAAGAGAACAATAGTGGCATACAATGAAATAAGGCTGACTCAAGTGGTTTCATCAAGAGAACAATAGTGGCATACAATGAAATAAGGCTGACACAAGTGATTTTATCAAGAGAACAATAGTGGCATACAATGAAATGGCTGACTCAAGTGGTTTTATCAAGAGAACAATAGTGGCATACAATAAAATAAGGCTAACTCAAGTGGTTTCATCAAGAGAACAATAGTGGCATACAATGAAATAAGGCTGACTCAAATGGTTTCATCAAGAGAACAATAGTGGCATACAATGAAATAAAGCTGACTCAAGTGGTTTCATCAAGAAAACAATAGTGGCATACAATGAAATAAGGCTGACTCAAATGGTTTCATCAAGAGAACAATAGTGGCATACAATGAAATGGCTGACTCAAGTGGTTTTATCAAGAGAACAATAGTGGCATACAATGAAATGGCTGACTCAAGTGGTTTTATCAAGAGAACAATAGTGGCATACAATGAAATGGCTGACTCAAATGGTTTTATCAAGAGAACAATAGTGACATACAATGAAATGGCTGACTCAAGTGGTTTTATCAAGAGAACAATAGTGGCATACAATGAAATGGCTGACTCAAATGGTTTCATCAAGAGAACAATAGTGGCATACAATGAAATGGCTGACTCAAGTGGTTTTATCAAGAGAACAATGGTGGCATACAATGAAATAAGGCTGACTCAAGTGGTTTTATCAAGAGAACAATAGTGGCATACAATGAAATAAGGCTGACTCAAGTGGTTTCATCAACAAGAGAACAGTAATAGCATTAAATGAAATAACTCACAAATTCGTAATGGTATTGATCAAGTGTTATTTCTGTACAGTGTAGAGAGGTGAGCCACGAAGAAGCCATTAGAGATCAGAAGTGTGGATATATATAAGAATGGTGGGAATCTCGCTTACAAATAAGACAACGATTAATTTGATAAAAGTCTGTGATAATTTAGAAGTTCGAGAAAAATTAATGAATTTAATTAGAGCCAAAAAGTAAACATGTTTTGGTTTTATTAAAAATATCAAAACACCTTACGGAAAACCTCACTGGAAGGAAAGACAGACGGCAAATGTACCAGAAGAACACGCAACATTAAAGGGAAGAATGCGATCAACAGATGGACACAAACAAGCCGGGCAGGTTTTACAATCAATACAAGAGACAGAAGTTTTTGGAGACTGAGTAAGTGTGTCTGTGACATGAGTGGGTATGTGACAGGAGTGGGTCTGTGACAGGAGTGTGAAAGTGTGTCTGTGACAGTAAGGTGAAAGTGTGTATGTGACAGGAGGGTGAAAGTGTGTCTGTGACATGAGTGTGAAAGTGTGTATGTGACAGGAGTGTGAAAGTGTGAATGTGACATGAGTGTGAAAGTGTGTCCGTCACAGGAGTGTGAAAGTGTGTCTGTGACAGGAGTTGGTTGTGACAGGAGTGTGTAAATGTGTCTATGATAGAAGTGGGTCTGTGACAGCAGTGTGAAAGTGTGTCTGTGACAAGAGTGAGAAAATGTGTCTGTGACAAAAGAATGAAATTGTGTCTGTGACAGGACTGTGTAAATAACCGTAACATTCAGCTCAGCGTTTTTTATTACTCAAATTACCTTCCCACCTCTCCCTACCACCACCAAAACTTTTTAAACCCCAAACATCTTGCTTGACAAACTGATGTGGAGGTGACAAGCCATATACGCTGTAGTTATTGACTCCTGCATAGTTTTTGTAGACATCGTGACAGCTGCCAATAGTTTCCTAATTATTGGCATCGATCCTTCGCTAGTTAATACAAGCTTTAATTTAGATTGTTCTCAAGGACATATATATATATATATATGTATATATATATATATATATATATATATATATATATATATATATATATATATATGTATATATATATATATATATATATCACGCTTTCCTAGGCACTATTAACCTTAAACTACAGACTAAGGACAATATTCATGGGCCAATAATAATGGGATTTTTGTTTCTGATTTCAAACTGGCCGGCTTTCTTGATGTTCTCTAAGAATGTGGATAAACTGTGGATCGTTCAATATGGGAAGGTATCACTTCCACAAGCACAACGATCTATTTTGTTTGGATGGCAGAATAATGCTTTTCGATTTTCTTTATTTGTATTGCTGTTGCGAGCTGCTGTGTGTAAAAATATGTGTGTGTATGTTTGAATGTGCGTGTATGTATGTATGTATGTGTGTGTGTGTGTGTGTGTGTGTGTGTATGTGTGTGTGTGTGTGTGTGTGGGGACGGTGATTCAAAATCATTTGAGAAGACGATTTTTTGACTGCTGCTTAATGCCGGAATAAGGTCAATTAACAATGGCTGATTCACACAAGAGAAAGGTGATCGATTTGGTTTGACTCTGAAAAGTAAACATGGCAGCACTGATGGTTGGAAGTAAAGAGGAGATTAAGCTTTCAAACAACCTGGACAGACTCGCTTTTATTCAGCTGTAAATTTATATTTATCTGTACTGGTGAAAGGAGTCGTTCAGAAGACAATCGGTGGTCTGAGGTGATGTGTTAGCGACTTCAGTTAACTAAGCCACAGATTGTGTGAGGTCAGCTGACCAGGTCCCTTTCTCGTTGGCTTCTCCTTACCTAACAAAAAAAACAAAACAAAACAAAAATACACAAACAAATTTTAAGCGGGGGTTCGACTTCATTGCCTCGGGGTTTTTCCCCATTTCAGCTCGGTCTCTCTCGGCACATGGGTACCCCGTCTGTCGAGAGCATTGCACAAAGCACGAACTCCGTAGCTCCAGCGATGAACCAAGGGATCTCCGGAAAAAATTTACATCATGAACCTACCATACAATTTGTCCGGTACCCATTTACAGCTGATTCGAGTGAGCTGTACCGGTTGCGGGATTTGAAAACCACACCCTTTGCACGAAAAGCGAGTTCTCTCAGTTAAGTACCCTTTTTTCTCCCTATATGTTGACATCCCCCATTTATGTTTTTTTCATTTCTTCTGTGATTCGCTAGTTCATTATTCGTTGTCCCTGATGAAGATCTATTGGTCGTAACGTATGTTTCGTTTGTGTTTTTGTCTCATAGCGGTATCTGAACATATCTATTTATTATTTTTTTCAGTTTATTTATCACAAAACTAACCAGAAGCTCTATTTATCTGCGGTATTGCTCATTGGTTCCCCATACAAAACCCACAACCATTGCTCAACACTGGCAAGCCGTAATGTCATAAAACACATAAACTGACGCGATGATTTGCTAAGAAATTTCGGTACTGCACTCCGGCTCGCCTCTCACAGTGATGAACAGAAACGGTGGGAGATCAGATCCCGCGTTTCAAGTGACCCCTGGTCTCACGGGAGGTAAGACCAGAGTGCCTGCATCCCGAGTTACCTCCAGTCGTCTCGACCAAAAGTCTTGCCACTGATCCAAGGTAACTCGGGATAAGAGTGAGATTGATGACCAGCGCATATACTTCCTCACTATAACGCAAATACTGCGCACATAACATTATAAAGACAAAAGCGTCTGATGTGCCCATCATCGCTTCCCGATGGGCAATAACTTGTTCACCATACTTTACATTATTTTATGTGAGAAATCGCCGAGACTATTCCTTCAGCTCAACTATTGCCGGATGTAAAGTGTGTCAAACTTCATTGTACTAAGTTTCAGTTTTACATCAGGTAAAGTAGCCAACGTTTTTCCTTGCTGACTTGTCTAACTGTAAAGTAGATCCTCATTTACATTTTTGTGGACTAGAGTGCAGTCCTTTCACATTCAGCGATAATCGCTCTAGTGGTTTGTCAGGCTGGCACTCATTTTAAAGTGCATTGAATTTATGTTGAAAGTCTGGATGTTTTCAAGTGATATGTCATGCATTTCAAATGTGTGAAGATATTAAAAACAATAGGTTAATCTCGATCAGTCTTTCAGAAGATTGTCGTGAAGAGGGGCACGCTGAACATGGGGCTACATTTGTTGCAAACTGAAGCAGATGCGCATAACTTAATGTTGGTGTTAAACAAAGTGTTGGTTTTTCATTGTCCATGTAGAAAAAACATTTAACTACGTCAAATCTCTTATCTTGTGTTCCATAGACTACACCGAGTTTCTAGCCTTGTCTTACCTATACTACGCCATGTCTCTGACCTTGTGTTATATAGACTACGTCAAATATCTGGTCTTATGTTACCTAGACTACCTCAAGTCCCTGGTCTTGTTTTACATAGACTACGCCAAGTGGTTGGCCTTGTGTTACCTAGACTACGCCAAGTCCCTGGCCTTGTGTTACCTAGACTATGCCAAGTGGTTGGCCTTGTGTTACCTAGACTACGCCAAGTCCCTGGCCTTGTGTTACCTGGTCTACACCAAGTTTCTGGCCTTGTGTTACCTAGTCTACACCAAGTTTCTGGCCTTGTGTTACCTAGTCTACGTCAAGTTTCTGGCATGTGTTGCCTAGACTCGGAACATGAGTATAGGGTAAGAGGGGTCCAATGAGGGTTGGTCACGGGGATGGGTACCTCGTCTTGAATCAACATCAACTATCAACCCCAACTATCAACCCCAACAAAAATACAAAACAAATCCATATCCAATGGTAGAAAAGAGGCGTCTTAGTCGTTAATCTTTTATTGCGATAATATTGTTTCGATCCTTTACCATATCATCTTACTACCAGCTGAGTGCACTATCACAATAACAATACTTCTGGGAGCTCATGTTCAAGATGACACTTACCTCTCTGTCCTATCACCTGGCCAACATTACATTTGTCTCCTGATCTAGATTATATCTACCTCTTGATCAATATTACACATACGTCCTCGCCAAGATTACATTTGCCTCCTCACCAAGATTACATTTGCCTCCTGCCCATAATTACATTTACTACCTGACCAAGATTACACATACCTCCTTACCAAGATTACACATACCTCCTCACCAAGATTACACATACCTCCTTACCAAGATTACACATACCTCCTCACCAAGATTACACTTACAACCTGACCAAGATTACACATACCTCCTCACCAAGATTACACTTACAACCTGACCAAGATTACACATACCTCCTCACCAAGATTACACTTACAACCTGACCAAGATTACACTTACAACCTGACCAAGATTACACATACCTCCTCACCAAGATTGCACTTACAACCTGACCAAGATTACACATACCTCCTCACCAAGATTACACATACCTCCTCACCAAGATTACACATACCTCCTTACCAAGATTACACATACCTCCTCACCAAGATTACACTTACAACCTGACCAAGATTACACATACCTCCTCACCGAGATTACACATACCTCCTCACCGAGATTACACATAACTCCTCACCAATATCACACTTACCTCCCAGCCCTATCTCTAAAACCAAGTGAAAAGAGTAGAGTCCAGCCGTGGGCGCTCTGAAAACGCCGGTAGTGGCATTGTACCCTTGACCTTCGTTGATCATGACGTCAGAGAAGACCAACACCTCACCTGTTGCGATATGCTTGTCTGTATTTACGGTAGCAGAGAATGCCACAGAGATGTCCGCTGAAATGTGTGAAAACATAGATGGGCCAGTGCTCAAATTCGTCTACAATATAAGTGGGTATTGAAATAGCTAGACGATATTAGTATGCCAAAAAATGTCAGTTGTTCTTCACCTTCTTATCACTAAATGGCTCCTTACAAAACATTTGCCCTTCACTGTAGTTGTCTCTATATCGTGCCTTAGGCTAAGTAGCTTGTGCTCTCTAAACAGTGTCCATAGTTATATATTTATTTGCTAGCTCCATGAACAATCCTCTAAAGTCGCCTTTCAGGAATGCTTGGGTGGTTGAAGTAATATTATAATTCTTTGTACGGGAGCCCCACATCACATTTTATTTAGATTGACCTAATTTCCTTTCTACAACAGAACCAATACAAAGTTACTGAAACACATTTATTTGTGTAGAATCTGGAACCATGACAGCCAATACAACAGAACCGATACAAAGTTACTGAAACACATTTATTTGTGTAGAATCTGGAACCATGGCACCCAGTACAACAGAACCAATACAAAGTTACTGAAACACATTTATTTGTGTAGAATCTGGAACCATAGCAACCAGCAATAGCACTGCTGTAAACCTGTCCTTCGGAAGCTATTTACGAACAATAACAAGTATAATACCGTAAACCATGTTTTTGTTATATAAAACAATTTTCTAAAAAAGAACGACCATAATTACTGTTACCTATGTCCTTGACCTCATTTCAGTGGTACCTGGGGTTCAAAGACCCCTAGAACTACTGCAATATTTCTGGAATGTTGCAATAGGTGACCTAGAGGGTTGTACATGGGGATAGCAGCCTCGTCCTTTAAAACAATTGCAATTGAATACCACGACTGTAGATTATAAGATACAGGCTTTTTGCCAAGGAGCAATCTGCAGTGATGCTTCGCTTGGAGCGACCAGACGGATTAATCATTAACCATTCCCTTGCACTAATATTAACAATCACTAATAAAAACTATGCTATTGTAAAACATATATTTGCATTTTAACTCAAACATTAAAGCACAATAGTTTCTAGTAGCAGATGGGTAAGAACGTCTGCATCTGATGGCACAAGTATTGGGTTAAATACCCAGTTTCTACACGCTCCAGTCTACCAAGTTGTAAATATATGCCTGACTTACAAGAAGAGGAGAAAGACTAACGTCTGGTCAGGCAAAATATACTAATATGACATGTTAGTCAGGGTCAGGCAAAATATACTTATTTGACATGTTAGTCAGGGTCAGGCAAAACCAACTGACCAAGACCTCGGCTTCCTAATAGCCCTCCCTGGAAACGGGCTGTTTTCATGACAGCCTGGCTAACGAGGTGAGGGATTGACGTGATCCCCGTAGTAGTGAGTGACACGCAGATAAAGTCAAGCATAGCACAACCGCTTGAAAGACCCCGGTCCACCTTCATCATCACGCTCCGTATGTGAGGAAAGCTACTGCAACCCGCCACTTAGCGCCCTTTTCAGGGCGCACAAAAAGAGTAACCTACTCATTGTGGGAGTTCGCAAACAACAACAACAACAAAAGAAGGCACTGCATGGATGATGATATATGTTAACTAGCATATGACACTTCATCCCTGACGACAGAGCTTGCTATGGGACCAACTTTTCACTGTTTTTCTACTGTAAATCATAACCTTACATTATTCCTAAATAATTATAAAACAATATTGTTGTATCACAAACTTGTATTGAGATCAATCAGTATGTTTGAGAACTAGAGAAGATGCGTCACTAAGTATAACTATTACAAAGGGGATTAGACGGGCATGTGAGCTCTCCCTTTGTTTGTTGAATGTATACACAGAGCAGATTTCCAAAGATATGGATGCTACGATTGAATTGACTATAGGAGGACGTAGCATCAATAATATCAGATATGCCGATGATACAATGTTAATGGCAGAGGGTCCAGTACATCTACAGAACCTAATGGATAAGATAACCAGCAAAAGGCAGCAATATGGACTGGAAATCAACATAAAAAAGACAAAAGTTATGGTGTTCACCGAGAAGAAAGAATGTCCAAAAGTTTTCATTCACATGCGATATATATGGAGACATTCTGGAACAAGTGTCAAGCTATTTATTCCTTAGCTAACTTATTTCGGTTAATGGTAAATGCGAAAGGGAAATCATTAAAAGAATTGGCCAAAAATACATTTAACAGCGTGAGAGATACACTTCTGTCAGAGCAGATATCTCAGATCATTAAAATGAGAATAATTTAATGCTATGTGCATTCAGTTTTATTGTGTGGGATAGAAATCTGTACCCTAACAAAGAATATGGAGAAGTGCATTGAGGTCTTTGAAATTTGGGTCTTCTCTTCAGAAGGCCAGCACGAGTATCTTGGAAGATGGGAAAACTAATAGTGAGGTTCTGGAACAGCTCCAGGTCGAGAAGATACTTCTGAATGGAATAAAATTTTAAAAAAAAAATAGTTTGGTCATGTCAAGAGCCATGACAGTCTGTTGAAAGTTATATTGAAGGGAAGAGTGGAGGGCAAGAGTGGAGGGACGAGTGGAGGGATGTGTGGAGGGATGAGTGGAGAAACGAGTGGAGGGCAAGAGTGGAGGGACGAGTGGAGGGCAAGAGTGGAGGGACGAGTGGAGGGATGTGTGGAGGGATGAGTGGAGAGACGAGTGGAGGGCAAGAGTGGAGGGACGAGTGGAGGGCAAGAGTGGAGGGACGAGTGGAGGGATGTGTCGAAGGATGAGTGGAGAGACGAGTGGAGGGCAAGAGTGGAGGGACGAGTAGAGGGCAAGAGTGGAGGGACGAGTGGAGGGACGAGTGGAGGGACGAGTGGAGGGACGAGTGGAGGAACGAGTGGAGGGATGAGTAGAGGGATGAGTAGAGGGCAAGAGTGGAGGGACGAGTGGAGGGACGAGTGGAGGAACGAGTGGAGGGATGAGTGTAGGGACGAGGGGAGGGCAAGAGTGGAGGGACGAATGGAGGGACGAGTGGAGGGTCGAGTGGAGGGACGAGTGGAGGAACGAGTGGAGGGCAAGAGTGGAGGGACGAGTGGAGGGCAAGAGTGGAGGGACGAGTGGAGTGACGAGTGGAGGGACGAGTGGAGGGACGAGTGGAGGGATAAGTGGAGAGACGAGTGGAGAGACGAGTGGAGGGATGAGTGGAGAGATGAGTGGAGGGCAAGAGTGGAGGGACGAGTGGAGGGATGTGTGGAGGGATGAGTGGAGAGACGAGTGGAGGGCAAGAGTGGAGGGACGAGTGGAGGGCAAGAATGGAGGGACGAGTGGAGGGACGAGTGGAGGGTTAAGTGGAGAGACGAGTGGAGGGCAAGAGTGGAGGGACGAGTGGAGGGACGAGTGGAGGGATAAGTGGAGATACGAGTGGAGGGATAAGTGGGGAGACGAGTGGAGGGACGAATGGAGGGACGAGTGGAGGGACGAGTGAAGGAATAAGTGGAGGGACGAGTGGAGGGATAAGTGGAGAGACGAGTGGAGGGACGAGTGGAGGGATGAGTGGAGAGATGAGTGGAGGGCAAGAGTGGAGGGACGAGTGGAGGGCAAGAGTGGAGGGACGAGTGGAGGGACGAGTGGAGGGATAAGTGGAGAGACGAGTGGAGGGACGAAAGGAGGGATAAGTGGAGAGACGAGTGGAGGGACGAGTGGAGGGACGAGTGGAGGGACGAGTGGAGGGACGAGTGGAGGGATGAGTGGAGGGCAAGAGTGGAGGGACGAGTGGAGGGCAAGAGTGGAGGAACGAGTGGAGGGCAAGAGTGGAGGGACGAGTGGAGGGATGAGTGGAGAGACGAGTGGAGGACAAGAGTTGAAGGACGAGTGGAGGGCAAGAGTGAAGGAACGAGTGGAGGGACGAGTGGAGGGATGAGTGGAGAGACGAGGGGAGGACAAGAGTGGAGGGACGAGTGGAGGGCAAGAGTGGAGGGACGAGTGGAGGGACGAGTGGAGGGATAAGAGGAGAGACGAGTGGAGGGATGAGTGGAGGAATGAGTGGAGAGACGAGTGGAGGGCAAGAGTGAAGGGACGAGTGGAGGGCAAGAGTGGAGGGACGAGTGGATGGCAAGAGTGGAGGGACGAGTGGAGGGCAAGAGTGGAGGGACGAGTGGAGGGACGAGAGGAGGGACGAGTGGAGGGCAAGAGTGGAGGGACAAGTGGAGAGCAAGAGTGGAGGGAGGAGTGGAGGGACGAGAGGAGGGACGAGTGGAGGGATGAGTGGAGAAAAGAGTGGAGGGACGAGTGGAGGGCAAGAGTGGAGGGACGAGTGGAGGGACGAGTGGAGGGATAAGTGGAGATACGAGTGGAGGGATAAGTGGGGAGACGAGTGGAGGGACGAATGGAGGGATGAGTGGAGGGACGAGTGAAGGAATAAGTGGAGAGACGAGTGGAGGGACGAGTGGAGGGACGAGTGGAGGGACGAGTGGAGGGATAAGTGGAGAGACGAGTGGAGGGACGAAAGGAGGGATAAGTGGAGAGACGAGTGGAGGGACGAGTGAAGGGATAAGTGGAGAGACGAGTGGAGGGACGAGTGGAGGGACGAGTGGAGGGACGAGTGGAGGGACGAGTGGAGGGATGAGTGGAGGGCAAGAGTGGAGGGACGAGTGGAGGGCAAGAGTGGAGGGACGAGTGGAGGGCAAGAGTGGAGGGACGAGTGGAGGGATGAGTGGAGAGACGAGTGGAGGACAAGAGTTGAAGGACGAGTGGAGGGCAAGAGTGAAGGAACGAGTGGAGGGACGAGTGGAGGGATGAGTGGAGAGACGAGGGGAGGACAAGAGTGGAGGGACGAGTGGAGGGCAAGAGTGGAGGGACGAGTGGAGGGACGAGTGGAGGGATAAGAGGAGAGACGAGTGGAGGGATGAGTGGAGGAATGAGTGGAGAGACGAGTGGAGGGCAAGAGTGAAGGGACGAGTGGAGGGCAAGAGTGGAGGGACGAGTGGATGGCAAGAGTGGAGGGACGAGTGGAGGGCAAGAGTGGAGGGACGAGTGGAGGGACGAGAGGAGGGACGAGTGGAGGGCAAGAGTGGAGGGACAAGTGGAGAGCAAGAGTGGAGGGAGGAGTGGAGGGACGAGAGGAGGGACGAGTGGAGGGATGAGTGGAGAAAAGAGTGGAGGGAGGAGTGGAGGGACGAGTGGATGAAAGAGTGGAGGTAGGAGTGGAGGGACGAGTGGAGGGAAGAGTGGAGGGATGAGTGGAGGGACGAGAGGAGGGACGAGTGGAGGGACGAGTGGAGGGATGAGAGGAAAGACGAGTGGAGGGATGAGTGGAGAGTCGAGTGGAGGGCAAGAGTGGAGGGAGGAGTGGAGGGATGAGAGGAAGGACGAGTGGAGGAAAGAGTAGAGAGACGAGTGGAGGGCAAGAGTGGAGGGAGGAGTGGAGGGATGACTGGAGGGACGAGTGGAGAGACGAGTGGAGTGCAAGAGTGGAGGGAAGAGTGGAGGGAGGAGTAGAGGGACGAGTGGAGGGATGAGTGGAGGGCAAGACTGGAGGGAGGAGTGGAAGGACGAGTGGAGGGACGAGTGGAGGGACGAGTGGAGGGATGAGTGGAGAGACGAGTGGAGGGCAAGAGTGGAGGGAGGATTGGAGGGACGAGAAGAGGGAGGACAAGAGGGCAAGAGTGGAGGGACAAGTGGAGGGCAAGAGTGGAGGGACGAGTGGAGGGTAAGAGTGGAGGGATGAATGGAGGGACGAGTGGAGGGACGAATGGAGGGACGAGTGGAGGGATGAGTGGAGATACGATTGGAGGGGCGAGGGGAGGGCAAGAGTGGAGGAACGAGAGGAGGGTAAGAGTGGAGGGATGAATGGAGGGACGAGTGGAGGGACGAATGGAGGGACGAGTGGAGGGATGAGTGGAGATACGATTGGAGGGGCGAGGGGAGGGTAAGAGTGGAGGGACGAGTGGAAGGACGAGTGGAGAGATGAGTGGAGGGACGAGTGTGGGGCAAGAGTTGAGGGAGGAGTTTAGGGACGAGTGGAGGGATGAGTGGAGGGACGAGTGGAGGGATGAGTGGAGATACGAGTGGAGGGACGAGAGGAGGGTAAGAGTGGAGGGACTAGTGGAGGGATGAGTGGAAGGACGAGTGGAGGGATGAGTGGAGGGACGAGTGGAGGAACTAGTGGAGGGCAAGAGTGGAGGGCAAGAGTGGAGGGCAAGAGTGGAGGGCAAGAGTGGAGGGACGATTGGAGGTATGAGTGGAGAGACGAGTGGAGGACAAGAGTGGAGGGACGAGTTTAGGGACGAGTGGAGTGAGGATTGGAGGGATAAGTGGAGAGACGAGTGGAGGGACGAGTGGAGGGACGAGTGGAGGAATGAGTGGAGAGACTAGTGGAGGGCAAGAGTGAAGGGACGAGTGGAGGGCAAGAGTGGAGGGACGAGTGGAGGGCAAGAGTGGAGGGAGGAGTGGAGGGACGAGAGGAGGGACGAGTGGAGGGATGAGTGGAGAGACGAGTGGAGGGCAAGAGTGGAGGGAAGAGTGGAGGGACGAGAGGAGGGACGAGAGGAGGGACGAGTGGAGGGACGAGTGGAGGGACGAGTGGAGGGACGAGTGGAGGAATGAGTGGAGAGACTAGTGGAGGGACGAGAGGAGGGACGAGTGGAGGGATGAGTGGAGAGACGAGTGGAGGGCAAGAGTGGAGGGAAGAGTGGAGGGACGAGAGGAGGGACGAGTGGAGGGCAAGAGTGGAGGGACGAGTGGAGGGACGAGTGGAGGGATGAGTGGAGAGACGAGCGGAGGGACGAGAGGAGGGCAAGAGTGGAGGGATGAGTGGAAGGACGTGGAGGAAAGAGTGGAGGGACGAGTGGAGGGACGAGTGGAGGAAAGAGTGGAGGGAGGAGTGGAGGGACGAGTGGAGGAAAGAGTGGAGGGATTAGTGGAGAAACGAGTGGAGGGCAAGAGTGGAGGGAGGAGTGGAGGGATGAGAGGAAGGACGAGTGGAGGGATGAGTGGAGAGACGAGTGGAGGGCAAGAGTGGAGGGAAGAGTGGAGGGACGAGTGTAGGGGAAGAGAGTATCAGAGGTACAGATGGACAGACATCATTAGGATGTGGTCGGGACACAGTTTGACAGCGTGTACCAGCCTGGGGCGAGACAGCGACAGTTGGCGATCCATTACCGTCAACTCTGTTGCGGAGAGGACATTTGATGATGATGGTAAATGTTGTATGTAAACAATTTATTTGTGTTATCGCCACCAAGACATTTAAATAGCACTACTCCTGTATAGTATTCAATTGTATTATCTTTGAACATAAACACAGTAAACATTGTTGTACATCTTACATTTCTCTCTCAATAGTTCTATTTGAGTGGTGTGATTCCTGACCTCCGCTTGCAGCTGGAAGTTGGCTTGCTCGACATCTTTAATCCTCTCCAACAAGTGGTCCAAAGCCGTCTCCAAATGTCTTACTCTAGTCTCCACGTCGTAATAATCACTACCTGCAAGTCATCAAACGGAAATATGTGTCCGGTTAGCCTGCTTTGTCTGAACAGTTCTGTGACAGCCTCCAAAAGATTTAACTTAAAAAGGGTGGATTATTTGCTTTCCTGGGGAGCATAAAAGAAGCAGCAGACTATTTTGAAAGAAAAGATAACGAACGGAAAATGGATCATAGACTAGACTTCATTGTGTCTGGCAACCCCATATTTGCTCAGCCCCTTTCATTTGCTGAAAATGTTGGCGAAAGAACCCAAACTCCGAAGTTCCCACAGCGGCTATGAAATATTCCACTAGCTTCGTCAGGTACTCATTTCCAGCAGGGTCGACTGAGAGAAGCAGCCTTGCTGACACTTAGACCAGAAGTGTGTAGGGGTCACTCGTTACCACTGGAGGTGACAAGACGCCTTGCCTACCTCGGAGTCCTTGTCAGTGAGAGACCCAAAACAAACTCAGGGAAAGAAAAGGGAAAGGAGAGGTGGTAAACGAAAAAGTACGGAACCAAGAACAGGGAAAGCTCTTTCAGATTTGTCCAGCGAGCTAAGCAGGAAACCCGTCATCAGGCTACCACGACAGCAAATGTGCTGAGTGGTGTGGACCGCACATAACACGGCAAAGCACTTGAGCAGACGTGGTCATCCAATGCACCCGAGTTCATATCCAGTCGTCCTAGATATATCCTTGCCACTGGTTAAAATTGGACTCGGGCGTGAGAGTGAGGTAGACGAACTGCGCACCCCTTTTTCACTTAAATCAAATTCATAGCGCAAGGCATTCTCTTTTCATTTATCCAGTAATAACAGTCGAGTCCTGTGACGACGGGCGAGCGACGAAGCGGAGAGCGTAGATCCGCTGACAAGCTACCGTCTGACAAAGAAAACAACCAGAAACAAAAAGAAAAGATTTTAACCACTAAATCTTGGTGCTTGGAATGTGCGCACATTACTTGACATCGACTTTAACATAAACAGACCAGAGAGGCGCACTGCCCTTATTGGAACAGAATTATCCAGGTACAACATTGACATAGCAGCACTAAGCGAAACTCGTTTTGCGGGCGATTGTCAACACTGCGAAAAAATGGTCAGGCTATACATTTTACTGGCATGGGAGAGAACCTGGAGACAAAAGCGAGGCAGGGGTTGATTTTGCAATGAAAATAGAACTTCTTAACAAATTAGCAGAGGGTATAAATGACAGATTCATGTCAGTCAGGATTTCCCTGCTCCATGGTGGGAAACATGCCACAATCACCAGCGCCTACCCGCCGACCAGGACGATGTCAAGGACAAGTTTTACGAAGACCTGCAAGCAGTCACAGCATCAGTTCCAAAATCTGACAAACTCATAATTCTTTGGGACTTTAACGCAAGAGTAGGTGCAGATAGCATATCCTGATATGGCACTACCGGAAAATATGGCGTGGGTAGCTGCAATAGCAATGGACTCTTCTCATCCAGACCTGCGCAGAACATGACCTTTTGGTCACTAACACGTCTTTATTATTTCCTACTCGAAACCGGACCTCATGGATGCATCCTCACTCAAAGAACTGGTCCCAGATTTACTTTGTACTTGTTAGAAAAAAGGCATGCAAGATGTCTTGGTGATTAAGTCTATGTGTCGTGCCGAGTGCTGGACAGACCACAGACTCATTGTGTCTAAGCTAAAATTTCGTATTTCGTATCAGGGAAAGATGACAAATACAAGGCTAGATGTTTCTAAGCTACAGAACGTGTCGCTCCAATAGTCGTGTGCTGCTACCCTAGAAAACCATCTCCAAACTATCTCGCTAGGCGACAAAAGTGTAGATTCCAATTGGTCGGCCCTTAGTGCAAACGTCTAAAACACATCTATCGAAATCCTGTGTCACGCTATTAGTAAACAAAAGAACTGGTTTGATGAGAACTCAGAGGACACAAAAACGATGCTAGCTGACAAACACCGTCTTCACAAAATATATTCCAATGACCCAGAGTCAACATCCAAGAAAGCAGCAAGACTGTTCAATGCAAACTGCGTCAGTTGCAGGACACCTGGCTGATCAATAAAACCGATAAGATACAGGGATTTTCTGACAATCATGACATGAGAAACTTCTATCCTGCGCTCAGGGCGGTCTATGGTCCAACCTCTATGGACGACTATGCCCTGAACGCTGCCTCAGAGGCTGATCTGTAGAAAAGCGTGGGTAATTTCTCCTTAGCGTGTTTCAACTTTGGACTTACCATCAACATAGAGAAAACTGAAATAATGTACCAACCCGCTCCTGGCAAACGTATACTGAGCCAATCATCAAGATCAATTGTGAAAAGCTGAAAGTTGTAAATAGATTCACATACCTCGGTAGTACACTGTCTCAGAATGTAGTCATGTGCCATGAGATGAACTTCAGAATCGTTAAAGCTAGCGCCACATTTGGCAGACTACACTCAAACGTTTGGCGTTGAAATGGCATCAGCCTCTAGATGAAGCTGAATGTGCACAGAGCAATAGTGGTTCCTATGTTGCTATATGCAAGTGAAACATGGACTGTATACAGGCGTCACGCGAAGAAGCTGAATCATTTACACACTTTGTCTCAGGAAGGTGGTAAATGTCAAATAGCAAGACAGGATCCCGGACACTGCTGTTCTTGAGAGAGCTGGTAACCCTAGCATTGACACCAGCATGACGCAATGACAGATTCGCAAGCCAGACTATCGGTTGCCAAAAATAATTTTCTGTGGCGAGATGCAGAAGGGCAAACGCTCCCTTGTAGGCGACCACAAAAGCGCTTTAAAGACACACTAAAAACGTCTTTAAAAGCCTTCAGCATAAACCTTGCAACATGGGAAGAGGCTGCAAAAGACTGTACAGCCTGGCGTACAGCTCTCCGCAAAGGAGCAGTGTCGTGCGTGCCTTCTAAAAAGACTGGAGCAGAACATTGTCGCTTGAACAGACCTACACGGTCCAGGGATTATGAATCACTGCTTACGCGCTCACGCGTTGTATGGAATAGGGGACGATAGACTTAGAGTTCGACTACAACTAAAACACGGCACATTACCAAATAGGTGTATCCTAATTCACATATACTAATTGCAGTACGGCACTCCCATGGTGTTCCGTCGATAAAACACTTCTTGAATTCACTCGAGTTTTAGAAGAAGATGAAATATCACCAAACATCCGGAGCAGACGTGTCAGCGGCCACTCACGGTGCTCCACAGGTATACATGTACTTGCTGACATAGTTTTTAACTGCAAATTGATAGTCATCATTATGTAGCATGTCCTTTGTAGAACGTCGGTGCCATCTCAGTCTGTCTGAAAGAAACTCGTTCTCTTGCCAAAACACCAGCTTCCACCACTGTCATACCCAGGCATTCCTGGATATCTTAGTGCCATCGTCTTCTTGGTCTACCCCTTCCTTTTTTGCCTGGCACCATACCTTCCATCACCGTTCTCTCAAGACCGCTGTGTCTCTTGATGTGACCAAAGTATTTGCATTTTCTAGCCAAAATGGAATTGATAAACCAGTTTTCCTCTATGCTCAACTCATGCCGAATGTCTACATTTGTTTTTTTCTCTGTCCATGGTATTTTGAAGATCTTTCAGTAATATTTTGACTCAAAGGATTCGATTCTTTGTCTAGAAGTTTTGGTAATCGTCCATGATTCACAGCCATAAGCTGCCACAGGAAAAACACAAGCTCACAAGACTTTTACTTTTATCGTTTTGTTGGTGCCCTGCCATAATTTCTTCAGGCCGTTCAGTCTCTGCTTTGCCATAGCTAGTCTTCTTCTGATTTCTTTTGAGCAGTCGCCATTTTTTTCAATTCTGGAGCCCAGATATTAAAAATGTGTGACCTGGTATTCTTCCTCACCACCCACTGTAATTGATTCTAAGCGCGGTAATTATAACCCATTGACTCCAGCTGACCGCTATAGAACAAAGAACATACAAGGAGAACCATTCTTAAACATTTTTACGCAGACATTTCCATATTGATAAACAGATCAAATGAGACAAAGAGTGGTCCAGGGTGAGATAGAGTGAAGATCTGTTTGTGTTTAGTCTCTTCCTCCAGAGTGTCTAGATATAACTAACATTGATAATGATAGTCATGAAATTAATTAATATGTTATCTCATAAATCAATAAATCAATAATGATGACGAGGAAGTATTATCTTAACTTATAAAGACATGATAATGATGACACTGATAACTGTTATCTACCTCACAAATATCTATATTAATGATGCCACTGATAACTGTTATCTACCTCACAAATATCTATATTAATGATGCCACTGATAACTGTTATCTACCTCACACATATCTATATAAATGATGACCATTATCTTACATTATAAATATTATTATCTATGATCATTATAAGGAAACGTTATCCTAACTTGCAGAGAACGATGCCAATGCTGATTATAACATTCATGTTCATTATAATGATGGTGATAATCTTGATCTTGATGACCCGTTCCACAGTGTAGCTGTAGGTCCCAACTTCGTCTCCAGTGGACCCTATCTTGGACCACAGAATTCCAATGCGAGGTTAGAGCTCTTCTAGAGGCATCTCGGATGTTGCAGCGTACAGCAAGGGAGTCTGACCAACGCATTTGAGGTGTTCCCCGTGGTCTCTTCTTACATCGATGGTACCAGATTGATGTCGCTGTGCTCTATCGCAACTTGTGATGAAGATGATAATATTGATAATGACGATTATATTGAGAATAGTTTTTAGCAGTGATAATGGTGAAGATGTTGTCTCTTGGAAATAATCGATTAGCTTGATGATAGTCGTAACGATGGTGATGGCTAGTGCTATAACTTACGAAGACCGATGATTACGAAGATGTGGTGAAAAATTACAATGACAAAAATGAGGATTGGATTACTATGGTTATGAGATTACAATGACGATGGGATTGATGCTGGGATTACAATGATGTTGATATTACACCGATGATGGGATTATAGTGATGATGTAATTATAAGGATGATGTGGTATCAAATGATGATGAGATTACGCTGGTGATGGTGATATTGATAACAGTGATGTCGACAATATTGATTACAAATTTCGATATCAATGATAGTATAGGTGTTAATGACCGAAGCTCACACTTAAATGCTAATTGCATCGATATCCATTATTATACTAGGTAGAAACACAAACAGTGGAGTGGTCTCCAGATTGGACGTCAGCCTCGGGTGTTAGAGATCGTGGATTCAAATCCCGGTGGAAACCCCGGAATTTTTTTAACTTAGACTTTTTGGTATTTCCCCGGATATCTTGGTAGCAGAGATCGAACGCTCGTGTGCGGTGTTGAGCACGTTAAAAAATCACGTAGCAATTGGACATCTACAGACAGAAGAGAAGGTGGAGAACTGGACAAAGGAGTGGGGACTGAAAATAAACCACACCAGAACCTCCACTCCTCTCATTTTCATACTTCCCTCAAAAGGAAACAATTACAATAAAGAAAGGAAACTAACAAATCCCCCAGTGGGACACACCCACATTCCTTGAAGTCACATTTGACTTGAGACTTACCTGGAAGTCAAATATAGGATAAATCCAGACAGGGACAATAAAAAAAACTCTCAGTGATGAAACAACTGGCTGGTACGTCGTGGGGTGCCAACAAAATAATCTTCAAGCAAGTCTCCACTGGGGCAATTAGACCAATCATGGAATATGACCCCAGGACTTGGTCAACAGAGGCCAAAACAAACACAGGAAAACTAGACCGAGTTGAAAATATGGGTCTCAGAATTACCCTTAGGGCATTAAAAAGCACTCTAATTACAGAGCTGGAAAAAACAGCAAATATTGAGCCCCTTGAATTAAGGAGAAAATTAAAATTCCTAATCAGTTTGAAAGACTAAAGAGGTTACCTGATCATCCTCTACACCAGAAGTTCCAAGACAGAACAAAAAACAGACTACTAAGGAAAAGCCCCAACCACCGGTCCACTGTGGGATCCATTGAAACGAGAAAGCATCTCCACAGAATGGGTCTTAGAGACACTGCCATGTACGATTGTGGAGCACCCACGCAAACACCAGAACATATTCTGTAAGAATGCCCTAACTTTGCAGACCAAAGAGAGGCCTGCCTGGCCTGGGGAAGCGACCATGATCGAAAAGCTGTGGAGGACCGGCGTAGACCTGAAACGCACAGTCTCCTTCGTGAACCTCACCTGCCTAGAAGCATATCATCAATTGATCAATGAAGAAGAAGGAAATCGAAAAGAGTAGGCTTAACAGCCGCTGCCCGGGAAAAATTGAAAATTATATTACAGATCCGCCTACTCTATTATTGGACCCTCGCTGGTGCGACGGAGTTCGTGCATTGGGCTGAGATTATCAAAAAATACGGAGAAGAACAGAGCACTTATGTGTTAACTCGTTTGCAATGACATTGATTCTTCCACTAAACTAAACTAAATTAAACGAACTATAATGAAGGTTAACCTTGAAAATTCCTGGCACTTACTATTAAGCCTGAGGTCAGCCTGTGACGTGTCCTGTTTGACCATCCCCGTCTCGTCGATGTAAGACATGACACACGTGTACGTTCCTGTGTCATCCTTGCTTGGATAGTTGATGGTCAGGTTTAGATAACTATTAGGGATATCAGAGTTATTGGCCAGTCCATGAACCTGGTAACATAAAATATAGGACCGTCATATCGCGATTGAAGATAACAGAAAGGGGATATTTATAATTGATTGCCAGAACTGCATGGTACTAACAACTTCATCATGTAAAACACACTACTACAGACACCACCAATCAACAATCACCAATAAGAAACAATATAATTGTTTTCAGTATAAAAATATGTGGCAATAATTACAATTATGACAATTTGAACCGTCACCAATTAGCCCTCTAAATATAATACTATCCTTGTTCTTACTACTACTACTACTACTACTACTACTACTTCTACTACTACTACTTTTACTACTGCTACTACTACTACTACTACAACTACTTCTACTACTACTACTACTACTACTACTTCAACTACTACTACTACTACTTCAACTACTACTACTTCTGCTACTACTACTTTTACTACTTCTACTACTACTACTTTTACTACTTCTACTACTACTACTACTACTACTACTACTACTACTACTACTACTTCTACTACTACTACTACTACTACTTCTACTACTACTACTTCTACTACTACTACTTCAACTACTACTGCTACTACAACTAATGCTACTGCTACAACTACTACTACTACTACTACTATTACTATCGCTACTACTACTTCAACTATTACTGCTACTATTTCAACTACTACCACTACTACTACCATTACTACTACCTATACTACTATTACTACTACCACTACAACTACTACTCCTTTAACTTCTACTGCTACTACCACTACTACTACTTTAACTATTACTGCTACTACTACTACTACTACTACTACTACTAGTACATCAACTACCACTGTTACCACCACTACTACTACTACTGCTATTCATACTACTATTACTACTGCTATTCATACTACTACTTCTACTACTACTACTTCAACTCCTACTACTACTGCTGCTACTACTGCTACTAAAACAACTACTACTAAAACTACTACTACTACTTCAACTGCTACTACTGCTGCTGTTACTACCACTACTAAAACTACTATTACTACTACTACTACTACTACTACTACTACTACTAATACCACCACTACAACTTCTATGTAACAGAGTTACAGGGGTCCAACGAGCCAAAACCAGGGAAGCCCTGAAAATACCGTTCGTAGTTCCCAAACATAACTTGAGAACCCGGCCCGAGAGGTTCAGTTCATTGAACGAGGCATTGTCCTCAACTCTCAAACAACGCAAGTTGGGGCTGGCCGGTCAAAATAGGCCGAATTCACAGGGATGGAACTGGAAATTCCAGTGACCGAGGTCATGCAGTAGTGTGCAAAACAAGGCAGCCTTTCTTTGGGACACGCGAGTTCAAATAAAGTTTGTGGGAAATGAACTCAAGAAAGTAGAAGTCATTGACTAAGGCGGGGAAGCTTAGCATATAAGCTGGGGGAGACAGAATAGGAGGGAGATCAGAAGCAGCAGGCAAGGTTGTCCTACCGGGCAATCTAGTGAGTAGCACATTAGTCAAGAACAAGTAGCTAGATAAAACTACATAAATTAGCCAGTGAGTGACAATAGTAGAGTCATAGAATTAGAAGCCACCGAAGCAGACCAACACTGAAAGGCAACGAGTGACCACACATATGTAAGAATCTGTCTTTGTGTGATGTTTTGTCCTAGACGTTGTCGCTAACATCTTGCTCAAGTGACCTTCATTCTCGTCAGACGGAGACGGGTTGCTG
Organism: Ariolimax columbianus; assembly: GCA_036924085.1. Taxonomy (NCBI): domain Eukaryota; kingdom Metazoa; phylum Mollusca; class Gastropoda; order Stylommatophora; family Arionidae; genus Ariolimax; species Ariolimax columbianus. The sequence goes on along the minus strand of JAVGWX010000009.1, from coordinate 80,933,612 downwards.
TAACACTTAGCTGTCATCCTAGAAGACCGTTGTGATTTGTAGATTTCCTAGTCCTGACAACCGCAGTAACACAACCACTGTCGTCTGTCATAGACACGAGCACATCTGCAGTCAGAACACAGATGCAGTCACCGACTGTCTGATGTAGAGACTTGGCAAGAGGTCCAGAATACATCTATCTTACGAGAGACGAGACAAGAGGTCCAGCAGACATCCATTTTTGGGTAATCAGAGAGGACATATAGATGATGACTGAGAAATTGTAGATAGACATCCTTTATATCAACGCACAGAGAGAGACAGTGAATAGGACAATTGCTAGATTCCGACCACGTGATGAGAACCCTGGGTCAAGTTTAGTACTAGAGTAAGACCTGTGCTACTTGCACGAACCCTTAGAAGTAATCATAGCCAGATAGAGAAGTGATGATAACCAGCCTTTTGAGAGACATTAGAAATCCTTTATAACTGATGCACAATATATGATCCACGAGCCTAGTGATTTGATTTGATGTGCATATTGTTTTACTAGTGAAAAATACATACTTTGTTTTACTTGTGTTAAATGAATTGTTAGTATTTAAATTTAGAGAGTTAAGGAGTGATAGTGGTAAGGAAGATATGATAGAGAATACGTTAACCCTGCTACATAGTATATTAAATGATACCGTGACCTAAGATATAAATTATCGTTAGAACTGTTACATTAACAATATCGTTTTATGTTAAAATGTCATACTTTCCGCGGTGAAAAATGTCATCTCTGACAACAATTATTGTTACTGATATATTTTACAATTTGCCTACGCGTTTGCTCACGCCTTCAAAATGCTACACATATAATGAACGCAACAGTCAATTGGGCAACGTAATTAACAATGACATCCCGTCACTTCAAACTCACAGTTTCATCAGTAAAGAAGGTGATGTGAAAATGATTTTGCGTATTTTACACAGTTGGATAACTATGTGCCCAGCTGCTACCATATTTACAATCTAACTTCTATAAATACATTTTAGGCAACGGTGACCCAACACCCATATTTATTTTGCTGACGTTCCAAATTAATACATATAGTTTTATTGTCTTACCATTGACCTTGATCATTTTAAATCCAAAAACAATAAGCAAAAATTTTAATAAATGGCTTGGATTGCACAATTCTACCGGATGTATGATAATAATTCCAAAATATAGGCGGAATATATCCTATGTGGACCAACACAGTCCAGCAGTAATACCAGTGGTACCTGTATTCCAAATAGCGACAGTTAGAAAAGACAGAATTACAGCTCTGGACGAGAAAATATAAGGGAATATAAAAAGAATATGGACACACTGACAATCAAAATAAATACATTTGAACAATATAAGGTGGAAAACAGACAAGTCATTGAAACATTCTTGAAGAAAATTACGAGTATAGAAAACTGCAGACCAGAGGGAGAGACAATTAGAGAAGGAATAACAGTGACCACGGATGAACCGAAAAACTACTGCCCAGGTATGGGAGAGAGTGGAGAAATTACTGACCACACAATTAGTGACAAGGCCAAGAACGTTTTACGATGCCAGAGGAATGCGCTGGAGAGCAGGGGAGACAAGGAAACGACCATGCACAGTCAGATTGACCTAACCGGGGGGAATAACTGTATCCCCAAAAGGGAAGACAATTTTTGCCCAAATGGGGATTACTATTGTATCAAAAATGATACTTTAACAGAACAAAGACAGTGTGCGTCACAGAGCGCGATAGAAAAGGATGATAAGAGAAACGAAATAGTCTATTTCGCGGACGATGAAGATTCAGTAGATGAATCCAAAGAATTGACGGAACCATTTGATGGCAGGACAGAATTAGTTCAACCTGAGTATTTTAATGTAACACGAGTTACTAATAAAAGAGGTTTAGAGACTAATAATAGAAATGGACACTACAAGCGGGCCTGTAAAAGACAGACAAATATAAATGAATCAAAGAAAGTTATGGACAGGTATTATAATGCCAGGGACAGCCCAGAATCAGAATGCGCTGACTGGAAGAGATACTGGTCAACAGGTAAAAGTAACGCCACCGTTCAACGTGTCAAGGACCGTAGGAAAAGAACAGGTCAAAAGTCCAGCGATGGATTTTCCCAACGTGATGACGAAATCGAAATAGAGACTGGACCACAAACTATAAATGCCATTCAAAGACACGACAGGACATTAACTGATACGAATGCGATGGTAGTTGAGGTTAGCTACCTTACTCCCGATCTTGTCTCCACCCAGACAAACATAATAGAAGCAGGAATCTTAGCTAAGAAGGAAGTTTTGATGGCATTAATGAAGTCCGTGAAAAAAATGTTTGCTAACAATTAGTAAGGGCATAGGGAATATACCAATATAGAAGGCAATAACAGAGTACAGTTAGGAGTGCAGTAGCGTCTTTGGCTATTGTTGATATCTAGTACAGTATATTATGAGATGTGTTTACCTCATTATTGTTTTTGAAGACACGGCATATACAAACTGGTGTATGTTAAGTACAATTATCGAATCATACTTTGAATGTGGATCCATTTTATTTGGTTGGTGAAATCATTTTTTTTCTTGAATTGTTAACTGTACTCCGTTATGTCGCTCTAGATAAGCTAAACTTCACCTCATAGTGATTAGTCTGGGGGTTCCCAAGCTGTATATTGTCCGGGGGCAGGATGTGCGCAATGGACGTGTTACCGTCTTTAGAAATCTCGATGACTAGAATTTGTTTCGCCCTAGCACCTGTGCCATCTGGCGTGCACGAGACAACCACCACACCTGTCACTGCCTCAATGAATCTGGCAGGAGAAATGTCCAGTCTGGCTGACCTCGCTGTGGATACAGTTATTAGAATCATTAGGTACAGTAAGTGTCCGAGTCGTTAGAATAACGATTTCCTAACCAAATTGTCAGGGGTTCAAAATCCCTGTGAGAAATATATTTCTTAAGAGGAATTTTTAAAATCTAGTTTGAACAATATGTAGCGACTCCTAAGACAAGTGACTTTTATTGAACAGCATTTTAACCCTCCCTGTCGGATCTCTTCAAGGGGAATTAAGGCTGTAACATAGTTTGATAGTTTAAATGTAGTCTCACAGAAGACGGTGATGAAGTGCTAAATAATGGCATTGTATTCGATCGCAGCTTTGTCTGAAGTAAGGATCCCCAGTTCCCTTGCTCGCTGCCTTGTCTTGCCTAATAGTAAGTCATGGACCTATACAGCTGAGTCGATTGGAGCGTATTGAACTTGGTGATAGACCATGGACCCTTTCCGGTGATAGACCATGGACCCTTTCCGGTGATAGACCATGGACCCTTTCCGGTGATAGACCATGGACCCTTTCCGGTGATAGACCATGGACCCTTTTCGGTGATAGACCATGGACCCTTTCCGGTGATAGACCATGGACCCTTTCCGGTGATAGACCATGGACTCTTTCCGGTGATAGACAAACACGCTTAACAATTATGGTAATCAGAGACTTAAATAACTTGGAAAAGCAGCAATTCCTCGTTTACCATTAACGTTATAGTTATGTTCGCATACGTACAAAAAAATGTCAAGGTTTGTCTCATAATAGTTACACTTCTGTCTAGGAAAGAAGTTGTTAGGAGCAGTTTGGTCAACGAGGTGGGAAAGGTACTATAATCCCCTTAGCGGTGAGTTTATGGAGAGCCTCGTATTACACTGCCGCCATGTGACCAGGCGCACCTTCTCAAGTGCACATCGGGATGTAAGAAGAGTCACCGTAACCCGTCACAAAAGAAATATCGTCAAGAGTTACATTAACTCAGTACGAGTGACTTACAACAGCAACAACAACAAAAACAACAGTAATAAACACAACAACAACACTAATAACAATGTATCACTACGATCATTCTTGTCTGTTGAGCACCATTGAATTTCTGATTGCAGTCGATGTTGTCCAGTGGATCCCAATTGAAATATTCACGGCAATCATTCTTATCTTGTCTAATGTATCATACAAATCATTCTTATCTTGTCTAATGTATCATACAAATCATTCTTATCTTGTCTAATGTATCATACAAATCATTCTTATCTTGTCTAATGTATCATACAAATCATTCTTATCTTGTCTAATGTATCATACAAATCATTCTTATCTTGTCTAATGTATCATACAAATCATTCTTATCTTGTCTAATGTATCATACAAATCATTCTTATCTTGTCTAATGTATCATACAAATCATTCTTATCTTGTCTAATGTATCATACAAATCATTCTTATCTTGTCTAATGTATCATACAAATCATTCTTATCTTGTCTAATGTATCATACAAATCATTCTTATCTTGTCTAATGTATCATTCAAATCATTCTTATCTTGTCTAATGTATCATACAAATCATTCTTATCTTGTCTAATGTATCATACAAATCATTCATACCAGCGGAGGCCATTCCAATTCATCAGCACCACACACACATACGCGCACACACACACGAACACGCACACACATACACACACACACTCATATATATATATAAGTACATATACACACATATCCCACTCAACAATCATTTCGAGAGAGAGACGACTGGACCACAGGACAAACTGGGCTACGTGCACATCTATGGTCTGGTGAAGCTCCACGCCTATATTTCAGTAATGGAGCTCCCTGCTGATAAACCTTGCACTGCTCTACACTGAGGCAGACCCAGGTCCATCTTCTTCTGCGTGTCGTGGAATGTAGTTACTTAAAAAATGACTTAATTCCAGTGTCCAAGGTACTACGTTAGACATCACTCTCCCAGTACTCAACCACATGTATTGTCTTGTCGTTGCCACCCAGCCGGTCGTCCATACTGCAAGTCTCCGGAGGTTTGGGCAGATCATCAGGTGGTCCTGGTCTTGTGCTCTGTCAAGTATGCCAGCAGTTCACACCCAAAAGAGCAGTGATACAATGGGTTCCATCCCACTGTAACGTTCAAGGAAACGAGAAGGCAGATAGTGGCAAAAGTAGGTGCAAGGTTACCACAACCAGATTCTAGTGTAAGCTACGAAGAGTCTAAAATGTTTATTAGGGCCAAGATGGCCAAATGGGAAACAGAGCATACTGGCAACACACAAAATGATTCTTATTACCAGTTGAACAGAAGAGAGCAGGTCATGGTCTTCAGACTCCGCACAGGCCACAATAGACTCAGTTACCATAAATGAACTGAAGATAGGTGTTACTGACCAATGCACCTGTGGTACAGGGAAAATGACCACTGAACATCTGCTGCAAAATTGCCAGACATACGAGGACCAGGGAAAGTACATGTTGTCATCAGCAGTGCCAACACTAGACAAGCTCTATGGCAGTGTCGAGAGCCTCAGGATGACTGCTGCTTTCTTTGAATAAATTCAAGCTGACGCCTGACAGCGTACGAAGAAGAAGAAGAAGAAGAGAAGAAGAAGAAGAAGAAGAAGAAGAAGAAGAAAAAGAAGAAGAAGGAGAAGAAGAAGAAGAAGAAGAAGAAGAAGAAGAAGAAGAAGAAGAAGAAGAAGAAGAAGAAGAAGAAGAAGGTCTTGTGCTGCTTCACATTCGAATATTTCATCATCTCTGTATCCCCATCTTTTTAGGTTTTCCTGAATCGTGATACGTCAGCTCGAAGTCTATTTAGTGACCTCCATGTTGCGTAACGCAGATTATGTCTAGGCGCGGGTCCGTCCAGCAACTCGATCCAAGAGACCTGCTTCAGCTGTTTCAATTTTTCGATGCGGCATTCCCCAGGATTAGTCTCACGGGGGCTGGGTTGACTTGTAAACTTCGCTATGATTTTAGTCTTGTTCGCTGCACCTAATGTCCAAACAAATGGCGCCTTTTGTAGTTCTCCTGTTTCAACCTTTCTTTCTCTGACGCGACAATTCTTCTCGTTGTATGTGGCACTACGTCGATTACGGGGTACATTTTCTCAGTTGGTGAAGGTTTTAGGCACTCAGTGAACCACTACAAACCCACCACCAGAAACAAACTCAGGAATGAGATTCTAACAGGAGTTTCTATGACAAGAAAGAACGCAGCTGGGTCATTTAATCTTGTAGAGCCGTGACAAGACTCAATGGCTGTGAGGGAAACTTAATTGAGATCCTCTCCTCTGTAACGTTTATTACAAATACGTATGACTAAGGAACACCAATTACTTATCAGCAACACTCTGTTGAACTAATTAATGATTTTGTTGTTATTATTATTATTATTATTATTATTATTATTATTATTAAAAACATTACTCCATTTAAGCAGCTTACATTGAATCCTGAACATTTATTTACAGTTCGGTTTTATTGGCATTAGTTATGCAGGTGAGATTGATAGCCTCATCAGAACCTTACCTGGACGTCTGTCTCGATATTCTGGTAGAGGAACAGTGGCCATACTCGGAAGCCACTTAACTTTGAAACGTGACCACTGAGAGACTATCAGCAGAGCCTCAGGTTATTGGAAATATTGATCACCTGTTGTGCGTACACATTTCAGTCTCAGCAACACGCGTGCACCGTCTCACGAAGAAGCATTTGCTACTGTTAACCAGATCCGCTAACCAGTCTTACCTCGTTGTAATCTTATTTTTGGCAACAGTACCTTGAGATTTTGTACCGCTTAGTGTTGCCTCCCACATCTTGACACTTTGTACCGCTTAGTGTTTCTTCCCACCTCTTGACACTTTGTACCGCTTAGTGTTTCCTCCCACCTCTTGACACTTTGTACCGCTTAGTGTTGCCTCCCACTTCTTGACACTTTGTACCGCTTAGTGTTGCCTCCAACCTCTTGAGACTTTGTACCGCTTAGTGTTGCCTTCCACATCTTGACACTTTGTACCACTTAGTTTTGCCTCCAACCCCTTGACACTTTGTACCCCTTAGTGTTGCCTCGCATCTCTTGACACTTTGTACCGCTTAGTGTTGCCTCCCACCTCTTGACACTTTGTACCGCTTAGTGTTGCCTCCCACCTCTTGAAACTTTGTACCACTTAGTGTTGCCTCCCACATTTTGACACTTTGTACCGATTAGTGTTGCCTCCCACATCTTGACACTTTGTACCGCTTAGTGTAACCATAACTTGACACTTTGAATCACTTTGTTTTGCGAACTTGTGTATCCTTTCCTTTTTTTTTTTGCGTTTTTCCAGTAATTCCTTCGTTGTAGTACATTTGGAGCTCTCTTCTTACGACCCCAATTTAACTTAGTTAGCTGTCGTGGCCTGTAATGTTTTTGGTGTTATCTGTCCCTTGATACATATCTTAATTGGTCAAAACGACTGCTATCTTCTGTTATTGTTTCGTGTAAAATTGATTTTGATTTTCTCGTTAACTGTTCCAAGAGATAATCAACAAATAGTTCAAGGTCGAAACGCGGTGCTTTCAACCGCAACCGTCGTCATGTTTTATTTGTGTGTTAGTTAGAACATATTGTTTTGTAATTTACAAGAATGGTAAGACAATGAACAAACATATATACTTACCATTTTGTAAAACAATAGAAAAGACTGTTACAGCCACAACATAGATAAACACACACGCCATGTGTAGTATTTCCTGGAACCAAATATGTGACCAATATTCAGGTCGTTCGTGGAATCTAATATTCTGTCTCTCTTTGCTGATGATCTTTCTTTTGGATTAGAAGCAGAGTGTTAACACTGAAAACATAAATACATTAATTTATAATATGTCGCTTCTTTTAACTCCAGATGGAGGAACAACAATTACTTATCAGTAACGCTCTGTTTAATTAATTAATTATTCTATTGTTGTTGTTTTTATTATTACTATTAATGTTATTATTAATTTGTATTATTATTATTGTTACTATTATAAAACTCCGCCAAAGCACTATTCGTGTGTTTTTATAGTGTTGATTTATGTAACAAATTTGTCGTGAGATCCACTGGTGGAGCTTTGTTATGCATATATTGTGAAATCAAAAATACAAATATGACTTGCAACACCAGAAATTTGGTTAGTCATATGGATTATATGTTTCTCACTGACAGCTAAAAAACATACAAAAAGAATAAATGTAACAAGAAAACATTATCGACATAGCAATGTTAACGGAAACATTTAAAACAGACAGGCAAAATAAACTTGACAATGATAAATATTTCGAAAGTTGGACATGGATAATGATCTTAAGTCAAAAAAGAAAAGGTTGTCAAAGACGCAAGACTGAATGACCTGATAGCATTCATTGACTCATAGCTGGCTCCTTGCATCTGGGTAAGAGACCCATTACTGAGACACAATTCCGCATTCAAGTGGCGGTTCTGGAAACAGACTGAAACCATGCAGCCTGACTAAGCAATTAGGGATTGAAGAGGTAAGTCTTTCCAGGTGTAAAAAAATCTAAAATCGGATGTGTTGTACCGAAAGATGCAGAAATCGCAGCCTCGCTGTGAATTACGACATCTCGTCACAGACGTCTTTTTGAAGAAATGGAAGAAATAACAAGTGAGCTAGAAAGAAATGATCTGGGATAACATAAGAGGATGAATAGGGCAGAAACTAGCATCTAGTTTACTGACATGCTCAGAGGACAGATGGTTGTTTAATAAATATATCACTAGCTCTACCAGGAACCACACATGATTATAGGGTTGATAACAAATGTAGGAACAGCCACACATAAAATCCTCAAGCCATTACGTTAGTATCTAAAAGTAAGTCAAAAATCAATATGGCTGTCGTAAAACTGAAGATCAATCAATGAAATAGATACAAACGTAATTGACAGATAGATTAAAATAACGTCACAACTCAATGTTACAACCTAAGTCGTAGATGTTATCAATGAACCAATCCGTCACTTTACTTATGTAATAGTCTATATTGCTCATTGTTTGGGACCTTCTGGTTTTAACTCTCTTCTCACATCGTGTAATCTTTTTTGTACACTACCTAAACTATCATCTGGTACATATTTCAAGTAATGCACACTTTGACGTGGAGCTCGTGGCCGAATGATTTCGGTGCATGCCTGCCGACAAGGCGGGCAGTGGATCGAATCCCCGGTAAGGCATATGTTGTTTTTCTGTTGAATGGGAAATAAACAAACATTGCCATCACACGACGTGGCGAAAGCAGTAGCGATGCGGCCTGTGGTCTTCAGTTTTTAATACCCCTTGACTACCCAGAAATGGGAAAAATGACATACGAAACACTCTAACAACACAATGCAACACTACCAGAAACTTCATCTCTACCCCCACTGGATCTTGAAAATTGCTAATTGATTTAAATTTATAAAATCTGCAGTAAAACAAGCAAAATACATACACAATAAAACAAGCAAAATACATAGACAATAAAACAAGCAAAATACATACACAATAAAACAAGCAAAATACATACACAATAAAACAAGCAAAATACATACACAATAAAACAAGCAAAATACATACACAATAAAACAAGCAAAATACATACACAATAAAACAAGCAAAATACATAGACAATAAAAATAAAAACATGAAAAAACATGTGCAATGAATTAAGACATGAGCGTCTACAATAGTGTGCACACAAACAGTCAGATGTTGATACCTGTAGTTATGATACGATGAATATCTGAGACCTGACAGAGACCGTTCTTGTGCGCGTCTGCTGTATCTGAGACACAGGTTATATCTGTAGCGGACGGTAAGAAAACTGCAGACAAGTACCACAATGATTTGTCACATTCAGTGACGTCATCAATTTAGTGTAGGTGACAATTTTTTAATTGCTTCCTCCCCACCTCTCTCCCTCTCTCTCTCCGTCTTTCTTCCTCTCTCTACCTCTCTCTCTCTCTCTCTCATTCTCATTCCGTACTATCCCACAAATGAATAAATCAATGAATGAATCAATCAATATAATTCAGCTCCCTGTGGAGAATATGTCTTCCTGTCCTGTCCCATCCATCCCAGGTTTGTCCGCGCCTTCCCTGCCACCTCTACATTTGTGGCAAGCCCTCTTTTCCATGAATGTTTCAGTCTACTTCTACTTCTCTTGCCACGTGAGTACCCGAACAACCAATCTCACGTAATCATATCACCTGTTTTACGTAATGTATGTTCTACGAAAAGCCACCGCCTTCCCCTTACCTAAAGTCCCCACTGGCATCTATTCGATTCTTTCCCACAATTCCATATTAGTGTCTTTATCACAGCATTAGTAATCCTTTTATACAGAGGAGGAATCCATTGATGAATAATGTTAACGACATCACCTAGCCAAACAATAAGGCATGCTGTACACTCAAGTTCATCTTTAATTACGATTATCGTATTACAGCGGATTTATTATCTTTCGATTTCCACAAATTCCCTAAAGCGAAAAAAGACCCTCTTATCTTTTATATTCTTGATTATATATATATAGCTGTACCTGCTACTTTGTTAAAAATATACTAAGATAGATAAAAGATTATACCTCCTATAGGAGTGTGTTTCCCATCTCCAACTGGTCGCCATTAGGTGCTTTTATTCTTATAATCTACATCATTATATATGTGTATACTCAGTCCCAGTTTGCGAAACCCTCCATCACGTGTACTTATTTGATTGTGTATTTGGCTGTGATTGTAAGATAGAAGACCGAAGTCCAGATCATCAAGTTGTTTTATCACGTCCCATTGAAATACATTTTCGTGGGTTGAGGTTGTATTTTCCAAAATCTAATTAACAGACATAACAGATTGAATAACCCCTTACACAGGTTAAAATTGTCTCCATTGCTGCTCATATGTATGTGTTGGCAGTCAACACAGACATCCAAACAATTCCTGCAAGACTGTTATATGCTTAGTCAAATGCGTACTAAGCACTGGATTATGGAGACAGTTTTCCACACAAAGCTGTTTGGAAGCATTAAAGAACATTCCATTAAAGCAACCTTTATCAATAGAACTGGACCACGTGTAGACGCAACAGGAAAAAACATGAGAAGAAGAAGAAGAATAAAAAGAGGAGGAAGAAGAAGCAGAATAAGAACAAGAGGAAGAAGAAGAAGAAGAAGAAGAAGAAAAAGAAGAAAAACATGAAGAAGAAGAAGAAGAAGAAGAAGAAGAAAAAGAAGAAAAACATGAAGAAGAAGAAGAATAAAAAGAGGAGGAAGAAGAAGCAGAATAAGAACAAGAGGAAGAAGAAGAAGAAGAAGAAGAAGAAGAAAGAAAAGAAGAAAAACATGAAGAAGAAGAAGAATAAAAAGAGGAGGAAGAAGAACAAGAAGAAGCAGAATAAGAACAAGAGGAAGAAGAAGAAGAAGAAGAAGAAAAAGAAGAAAAACATGAAGAAGAAGAAGAAGAATAAAAAGAGGAGGAAGAAGAACAAGAAGAAGCAGAATAAGAACAAGAGGAAGAAGAAGAAGAAGAAGAAGAAGAAGAAGAAGAAGAAGAAGAAAAAGAGGAGGAAGAAGAACAAGAACAAGAGGCAGAATAAGAAGAAGAGATAGAAGAAAAAGAAGAAGAAGAAGAAGAAGAAGAAAAAGAAGAAGAAGAGGGAGAAGAAGAAGAAGAAGAAGAAGAAGAAAAAGAAGAAGAAGAAGAAGAAGAAGAAAAAGAAGAAGAAGAAGAAGATTCAATCAACTGTAAGCAGAAAGAGAAATGGTTATAAGAGACAACAACCAGATTTGATCTCAAATGGTCCCGATTCTTTCCATCATGTAGAACTCTACTTCATATTTTTTATACGTTTTCTCAATTTTGTTAGTGAATTTTAATTTGTACCCCAACTGAGTACTAGTTACTAATAGTGTGATTTACTGTCAAAACTGTCAAATGTCGAGTACACTAATGTTCCAAGTTATTTCATTTCATACCAGTAATTATCTAAATTATAAATATGTGTTCCTCTACAACTCAAATTATTTAGACGCGTTAGTACTACCAAGACGATGCGCAGTAGATGAGCTGAAGTGGTCAGCGACTCAAAACTGAATGCAAGCGTCAGGGCCAGCAACCCAAAGCTGACTGCTAGCGTCAGGGTCAGCGAACAAAGCTGACAACACCCTACTACACCTCCACGTGGTGATCCTGGATAACAGGATGCAGCAGGACGGACTGGCTAAGGAAAAGGGATCGAAGAGGGAAGGCTTGCCCTATACCAAACAAATGCCTGTTGAAGTCGGATGTGTCAGACCGTAAATTGCTACCGGGGCTTGGTAGCGAGAGTTTGAGAACTAACGACAAATAAAAAGAAAACTAGTTAGTCATTCTAAGTCTTTTTACCAAATCAGCTTACATCTGGGATGACATTGTTCGCTGGGTAAGTACAATAACTGGTTGAAAGTTGTTCACTGGGTAAGTACAATAACTGGTTGAAAGTTGTTCACTGTCTAGGTACAATAACTGGTTGAAAGTTGTTCACTGTGTAGGTACAATAACTGGTTGAAAGTTGTTCATTGTGTAGGTACAATAATTGGTTGAAAGATGTTCGCTGGGTAAGTACAATAACTGGTTGAAAGTTGTTCACTGTGTAGGTACAATAACTGGTTGAAAGTTGTTCACTGTCTAGGTACAATAACTGGTTGAAAGTTGTTCACTGTGTAGGTACAATAACTGGTTGAAAGTTGTTCATTGTGTAGGTACAATAATTGGTTGAAAGATGTTCGCTGGGTAAGTACAATAACTTGTTGAAAGTTGTTCACTGTCTAGGTACAATAACTGGTTAAAAGTTGTTCACTGTGTAGGTACAATAACTGGTTGAAAGTTGTTCCCTGTGTAGGTACAATAACTGGTTGAAAGTTGTTCACTGTGTAGGTACAATAACTGGTTGAAAGTTGTTCACTGTGTAGGTACAATAACTGGTTGAAATTTGTTCACTGTGTAGGTACAATAACTGGTTGAAAGTTGACAGGCTCAGCATCAAAACAGAAAGATCGCTTGCAACCAAACAGATATGTTTTTTTAGAATAATACTAGGAGTACCACGGACAGCAAAGACGAAAAATCACATTTGGGGCTAGCAACCTCATCATGTAAAACTATTGCTCTTGAAACAGCCACATCATGTCCCGAGGACAGGTTTACATAAAAGGGCCAGATGTAGTAGTAATCATATGCTTTTCTTGACGCGATCAAGAGAATCATTCACACTCAGTCGCTATTGCAGGAGCAAGCGGCTTTTATTCCTGAGCCCAAAATCTCTAGTCGAGCCAGAAATTGGAATAAATACCGTAGTCATATTTTTTTTCATTTCAATATTTCGAGGTCCCACCCAGACGGTACCACAGCTAAAAAGAATAAAGCCATTGTCTTCATCCAATGAAGTCGTACAAACTGACTACAAACGGCTATGCATGGGGCTAGCTACTTCATCATACACAACCATCACTATGAAACTGCCACTACACATGTTAGGATTCAGACTCCAAGTAAAGAGGCTAGCTGTAGCGGTGGTTCTATGCTTCATTTGGAGCGAGAAGCAGGAACAATAAATCAGTCAGTGTGAAGGTCCAAACTAATGTTCTCGGGTGAGTCAGTTATCGTACTATTGAGCAATGAACACAAATTTATAGCCAACACTTTCCAACCTTGACATTCAACAACAATCAACATTACATTATTGTTAACCTGTCCCGATGTCACATCGTGTCAAAGTCAAGGAGCTCTGTTTTCAAGGTGAAGGTTGGTTACGTAACATCCGCAAAGGTTCTGTTCATGTTTGCCTTTTCTTGCTCGTGTCTCCAGCCGTTCGTTGTGCAAGAGGTTGTGTGTTCCTAGCCCCCAATCTCGTCCAAAAGCTATGGTGTGTTCAACATACTTGTACGACGCACAATGTAACGATAGAGTAATCTTGTTTATGTTTTACAGTTATCATTTTGGTTCGCAGCTGCGTAGGTCAGAAATGACTTTTTATTGGAGGAACTTTCTACGTTGGATCTCATTACGTCTACATGTGTTATTTTCTTTCTCTCTCTCTCTCTCTCTCTCTCTCTCTTTATATATATATATATATATATATATATATATATATATATATATATATATGCTGTTAGAAAAAAAATTACGTGAAATAAAAAATTAAAAAATAGGTATGGAAATATATCGCACTGAGACGAAAACAGAACCAAAACATTTTTTAAGACCAGTGGTCCTTCATCAGGGACAACAAACGAACAACAATAATTAACTAGCGAATCATAGAAAAATGGAAGAATACATCAATGGGGGATGTTAACATATAAGGACAAAATTGCGTACTTATATGACAATATGTCACATCACTCCTTCTCAGGTCGGGTGTAAAATTTCAAGTGACAGACAAAGGTCAGATGGAGTGAGCAGGAGGGCGTAAGAAGTAGCAGCGACCGGATAAGCCAGTGGCGGCCAAATACGAAAAAGAACAAAATCAATGTACGTATCTAAGACTTTCTCTCTCAATATGCGTGTTTATACAAATTGTTCTCCCTTTGTCTCATTTTCTGTTCATCAATCAATCAATAAAAATGTGCCCAAATCTGTCCTTCAACTTCTTTAGACATATTTACAAAAACCTGGGAACCTTACAAATGTAAGTCCACAAAATACAGGTGGAGCGGAAGTCAAGTAAACCGTTACAGTTTGATATTCTGATGCATATCACACTATGTCAACAAATATATCCGCACGTTATCAGTGCTTTAACACTTATCGGTACATAGGGTGCCCTTCCCTTTAAGTGATGACGCACTTTATAATCCATGATGACGTCAATGTCCCAGAAATCAACCGAAGTTTTAGGCTGTAATATCCTGTCTCGCAGACTATTTACAAATTGTGATCAATTCAAAGTTTAAACTTTATAACATGTCAGTTCATTCTGTATAGGACATGGTTGTTTCATGTGCTTCAGAAACGCGGTGTCCCTGATAACGAAACGCGACTCTAGCGTTTGACATAAACCCGCCTCTTCCTTTTCAGGGCCAACCGTTGGTACATGCTTCAAGGCACACCAGCATACAACATATTATATTTACAGCTAATAGAACATTAGAATGATAAGAAAATTGGCAATATAAAAATTGGATAGTAAATGTTGTTTTTAAATATTTTAAGTAATGCTATACACACCATTGAATAGTGAAGATACTAACGATTGTAGATCCAAGCAATTTGAATTTGTAAAATGAAGAATATTAGGCATTGCGTTCTGTTTTACTTTGAATGTCTAGTGTATGCATTAGGAAACCCAACTGCCCAATGCAAGACATCAGGCTAGGAGAGGAAACCATTGATGATGTCAGCTTCTATATCTAGCTTTAATAGTTGTCCATCACAAGTGATGAAGACCACTGTCTTTGTTCAGCCGTGTGGACAGTCGCATCTCTTGCTGTGTCCGCTGAAATGGGTGACTTGCGCTGTGATTTGGATTAAAGTGAGGAAGAAACTGCGCCTTTTGTCAACCTCACTCACATAGCCTAAGCTACCTTTTGCCAGTGGCAAGACATTCATCGAGACGACTGGAGATAGCATAGGATGCAGATTTTGCCTCAGGGTTACCACCGAAGCCTTTCCGTAAACATGTAACCCGCAGGGTAGAAAGGTGGGGTGGCATCTAACGCAGTTTGTCGTGCCTTTTCGATAACCACAAGAGGTCGTATGGACAACACTCAGCGTGTGAGTGAGTCTGGCATCTCTCCCCAGCTGTATTCTGCTCATCATAGTAGCATCTAAAATTCCCACACGCCAAATTCGTGAATGTGAACCGGCAGAACTAACCCGTGAAATACGACACAGGTATAAGCGTAGTGCCATTCAGCCGGCGTCCAGACTAGGATAAACGGACGGAAGAAATCACAAAAAAAGAACGAAATAACATGTCCAGACGGAAAACAACACCACGTTTCCGTGAACACAAGTGTAAGTCGTCGACTCGTGTGAATTCCAGGCAAATCTGTGGTCTAGCGGCATCCATAATGATCCAAAACAGTAGAGAAATGTAGACTAGCAGCCAGTTATGGCGCCATCTTTGCCAGAGATAAATACCACTGAAACAATTGATCACAAAACTTCTAAACGACAAAAAGCAGCTTGGTATTGCTTCAACTCGATGAAGCCAGTTCTTCAAGAGACGTAAAACAGTACGTCAAGAGCACACACTTTTAATTACATGGACATTCTAGCAGTGATTTAAGGATGTGAAGTGTGGACGCGCATTAAAGATGTTGAGAATCTCCGAGTCGTTTAGAGATTAATGAAATTATACGTTCTGAATAGTTCTGTAAGGGAGGAAACCCGACGAGTTTAGACATCAAACTTTGTTTCAGGACTTCTTGGAGGCAGCGATATCACCAAAATATTGCAGGCTTGGGCATGTAGTACGCATGCAAGACAACAGATGGCCACGTAGAACAACGTTTTCATGGTCCTTAGCCTGTACACTTCCACGGGACCGCCTATCTATGCGATGGCTAGATGGACTGACCAGATACCTTAGCCCGCATTAGCTCAGCATCACAAGAGATTGGGACGCATACAGAATATTGTTGACTTCGTCGCGTACAGCATACTTGTCGGACTATTTAATTTGATAATGTGCGAATGTGTGAATGTGTGAACGTAATAATATGTGAATGTGTGAATGTGTGGACGTGATAATATGTGAATGTGTGGATGTGTTAATGTGATAATGCGTGAATGTGTTAATGTGTGAAATTGATAATATGTGAGTGTTTGAATGTGATAATGTGGGAATACGATAATGTGTGAACGTGATATGTGAGTGTTTGAATGTGTGGATGTGAAAATTTGATAAAGTGATTGTGAAGTATATTTATTGTGAAGTATATTTA